>CM035430.1:159322555-159897555 GCA_020310875.1 Ceratopteris richardii | reverse complement strand
CAACTAGTTGTAACTCGGACAAAGAATCAACAAGTGACAACTTCATGTCCGCTAACGACAGTCATATGTACCGGAATGAATATGGGCAAACCCCCAAATTCACCCTTAAATGAAAGTGCAACTATAAGCTCATGGTAGTCAACGACAAGACTATATAGCATATCAGCTCCATAGATGGATCATTACTCGCTTCGAAAGAGAATCCGAGGAATAAATTGACTTACATGCTAATAGAGCTAACATGGTTAATGACATTATGTCATTGGAAAGACCCTTTTCACTTGAAGAAGAACAAAGAATTTGTAAATGTATGGAGGAGATTGTTGAGTTATCGTCTGATTCATATGAAGAAAAGTCTAATAACTCATCTTCATGCTCAATTTCCAAAGGCTATAATACTCCCAATATTATCATGGTAAATGATCCCTCATTGCAAGCAACATCACCTCCATACAACTTAGCTACTTTTGCTAATAGAGTGATAAACAACCCTATTTACAACCCAGAACCCAATAATCCAAACCTAGAACCCAATAATCTAAACAATGATAACACTGTAAATACAAACCGGCTATTTTTTGTTAAAAGATCAATTTTATATTCGGCTCATATGGCGGAACAATAAAGAAATAAAGCAAAAACAATGAAAGAAGCTAATACTAACAATGAACATGGCAAAGCGTAACACCTAACAATTCACGCTCCTACCCCAAGTTAATTGACATCGTTGACCTTACCCGGGCTTGGAGACACTCTTTTTTTCTTACTAAAAAGCTGTGATTTTAGAAAAGATGATAGATTGGTAGCGGTTCATGATTACACCCAGTTTGTCCTACCCAATCATCCTAAGAAAAAGAGATTTAAGACCAATCAGGAAAAAATAAGATTATGCACGACCCCATGCCCATGTCTTCTTTATGAGGTTTCCTGAATTCAAACCTAGCACCTCTTGATCTATAGGCAGGTTAGAAGGTCCATTCAAGAATTAGAACATTACCTTTAATCATCAAACTTTTATAAATTTGCATGACACTCCATCATTGAGTAAGACATAAATTACTAATGGCAAGCATGGAACATGCTCATAAAAACTATAATCAGATCCTTTGGAGTCATGTATGGTAATTTTGGTAATATTGAACAATGTACCAGATCAAGATTAATTGAAGCTTTTCTTCAGACAAGGATTGTCAACAGCCATCCACGTTCTTGAACATTTACCTTCTTTCATAGTAGTTCTGTGGCTGGTCTACAAATCATGCACTAAATTTTGTTTTGTTATCTCAGTGAGGCGTACTTAGACTTTTATATGAGGTTTGTGATAAATGAATCCCATGTATTGTTTCACAACTATCCAAATGATTGCAAAAAGCAGCTCCCGGAGGTCACAACTGAGCCTTAGACAGCAGAACAAATATAAACTATCCTGAATCTCAGCGGCATGCACACCTTGGAAGACCCATGCAAGAAAAGTGGCTGAAATTCTACGCCAAAAGGAAAAGGTCTGGAAGGAATGGAAAGATCGGATGAGCAAAAAGTGCATCCTCGCTTCTCATAATTTTTTCTATTTCATGCCGTTTCCATTCTTGACAGGACATAGTAAACACATGAGGAATGCTACGTCGAAATGGTGAGACAACTCATCCCGCGCCAGAAGACTGTTTGAGAGGATCTCCACATGCAGGCGACCATTTTATAACATGGTGAATTTTAAATATCCATGTATAATATGGCATACGCTGGGAAGAAAAAACGATCTGCAATCTAGAATCGCGAGATCCTTGTCATTCAATGCTTGCACGCGGTTGTTTACAAACCGAAATCTCCTAGTGGATCGCTGGAAAAAATGAGAAGAGGACGCAAGAAGGTCGTAAGCCGAAGGGATGAGCTTACATGCCTTCATGAAGGAGCGAAGAATCAGTACGAGTGCTGCAAGCCAATGTTATTAGTCGTCGTCAAAGTATCGTGGATGCTGGCGATGTGCGTGCAGTCTTCGGCATCTTCTGCGTCGCCGGGTGCTTGCTGCGCGAGGGCTGACGCTTGGACACTGCTGCATCCAGTTGGGTGCGCCATTGCCGGGGGTACGAGAGCAACAGCACTTGCAGAATGCATGTTTTTTCCAACCAGCAAAGAATTAAAAGCCCGAAAGGGAGAAACTTACGATCGGGTTGCGCATGGTCAGCCCGAAGGCAGAGAGAGTAGGGCAAAGATCAAAGCTCTTTTGCATCAAAAGGCACTTTTTTGTTAACTAAAAATAAACCAATAAAAATGCGTTCTTTTGTGGCTTAAGCTGAGTTCAAAGTCGTCAGCAGCCTGCCAATGACTTTGCGCCATTTGGCAACCTTCCATTGGTTGCACACTTTATCAGTTTAGAGTGCATTCACTCGGGGACGGTAGAAGAAACAACAAAAAAACTTTATTTTTTGCATTGCTTGCATCTTGGATTCACACGAGATGTTGATGAAGGGAGCACAAATACACCTCCATGTGATCAAACCTTCAATAGCTTACTAAGTTAACCTAGGTCATTTGTGATTTCCTCACCCAGAGCCATCGTCTACCCCGCTTCCAACGACCTTCTGCCATGTGATGGATGACCCTGCAATATTTACACTAGGCTTTCACACAACTATGGTAGAAGAAACAAAAAATATCGAGGTTTTGGGTGTTGCCTCTATTTGATTTACACTAGAGAGTGATACAAAAAGCACAGCTGCACATCCATATCATTGGGCCCTTCGAATAGATCATGATGCTGATCGAGACGAGCTTTTCTTTTCACCGGCATTGTGTTATTCGAGGCGAGGATCATCTAATGATACTTGATGATACTCTCAGGACCTCCATCGACACATGTGTAGCATGTGGATGTGCCTTTTTTTTTTTCCTATTGTTGTTGTCCTCCTTTTGCCCAATCCAAACCCACCTTTCTACCCTTCGTGGAATTCTTTAAGCCTTTGAAACTCCACAACACTTCTAGATCTACTTAAAGACCACATGCAAAAGGTGGGTGATGTGACCTACCTTAGAGATGGAAAGATGCATGAGAGAGGAAGAAAGTTGTGTGTGTGTGGTGTGAAAGAAAGAGGGAGAGATGAGAGAGAAGTGGGCAAAGAGAGAAGGGGAACCTCGGAGCCCTCCCCTATTTAACTTTCGTGTTAATGAGGAGTGTCGTGCATATGCCATGCAATGAATGGGGAAAGAGATAGTTCTACGACTTTTTCCAATGTTGAGTTCGGAAGTCAATTTCCGTTGAAGAAAAAAAATGCATCGTCTTTTGTTGATTACTTAAGGCATAGCTTTTAACACGAAACATTGGCGATAAAAGTCCTCTATCTTTTATATGCATCATAGCTTATGACTTCTTCAAGGAACACATATCTACTTCATTGTGTGTGAATGAGGAGCTTCTCTATGATGAGTGATGAAATAATATGCATGACCAACTTATGACCACTTTGAGGAATATTGAGTAGTATTGCACATGGGGGTAGTGCTCTTCTCTATGATGAGTGATGAAATACTATGCGTGACCAACTTATGAAGCACTTTGAGGAATATTGAGTAGTATTGCACATGAGGGTGTGCTCTTTTTCTGTGTTTGGGCATCCAAAAATGTATATTTGAGTAGATGATAGTTTGAAGATTCTTCAAGTAGACCATAGGTTGAAGCTTGTCTACGTCCATGAGTGAGAAGGCCTCTAAGAGGTGTTATGTAACCTTTGTGGGCACTTGTGTACTTTGTGAAGATTTAGTCTCAGTGGTAGCTTCCTGTATAATGTAATTACCATTATGTGTGTTTAAATGGTGCATTGCATCTCATGCACACAAATGTCACCTTTGGTTCACTTGGAGGAGCTTTCCATAGTAGGTGCTTAAATAATGTTGATCCCAAATATTCTTGCTCTCTTCTCTATGAAGGCTCAAAGAATGTGATTGAATGTACATCATTAAGAGAGAAAAGCATGCACTGAAAAGAGAGAGAGAGAGAGAGAGAGAGAGATAAGACTTCCAAAGATGGAAGTCTTATCTCCACATTCATCTTTTGGGTGATTTGGAACTTCTTTTTGTAATATGAATCATCAACTTTTCCATTTAAAATAAAAAAGAAGATGAAGTGTAAGATGGTCATTGAAGTGGGGCCTTTAAATGTACAACAAAAAAAAGATCTTTTGAAATGAAATAATCTCTAACATGACTTCTTCTCTTTCTCTTTTCATTTGGTCTCATGAAAGTATGAGCAATACTTGGAATGCAATAATCTCTAACATGACTTCTTGTCTTCTTCTTTTCCTTTGGTCTCATGAAAGTATGAGCAATACTTGGAGATCAAGGTTTTTCAAAGACTGGGAGATCTTTTAGAGTGCACATACACACATGTTGCATGGAAAGCATAGACCCCATAGACCCTACCACATAAATGATAACCTTGTCTTTATGTCAACTGCATAAAAGTGCCTTTTTCTCTTTTGCATTCAGTAGATAAGATATGTGTTGCTTGTCTTAGTCAATGGAGTCTTTTCTTCAATCATAAAGGATATTTTATGCAGGTTATCTAATTTAATTATTTAGGATTCCATACTAATTAAATTAGGATTCCATACTGCATGTGTATCCTTCTTTTTTAATCATGAAATCACCACATCACATGCATAAATATTGTTGTTACACATTGCAATATTCTAGGTACTCATCAGCCTCACCTCTTCCTTTCTAGATCCATGTAGCTTCAATCTCTCCCATTGTCACTCTTAAAATGTGATATGAAAGCTCCACTAGGTCTCTATAAAGGATTCACTCTCATGCATGTATAAAGGATTCACTCTCATGCATGTAGGCATTCCCTGTGAGAGGTCATCATCTCTATAACTTTTATGCAATGGAATTGACATAACAACATTTTATGGAGTTCTAGAATTACTTTCTCTTCGATTCTTTGATTGTATTGGTTTTCATTCTTCCATTGTGCTACAGTGGCACTCGTCCATGACCTTGTAGACTTCATTTTCCTCTTGCAAGCTCATAGGTAAAATAATTTCTTAGACAAAAAAAAAAACTCTTTGACATGATGTAAATAGATTTCTTTTAAAATTATTTTATGCACATTGAATGCTTTCCAACAACATGAGTTATGGATATTTGGATCTCTAGAAGGAGAATCAAAAAGAAAAAGTATTTTGCCACATGTTGAAAGCTTGAATAGAAAATTATAATATAGCGTCTTATCCCCATTTAAGACGAAATGTTTGCAAGTCCCATGGGTCCAATTTACCTTCATTTCGGGGATTCAACCATAGTTCAAATAACCTTATTCCATGAGTTCCATCATTAAAACTGTTTGTGATTGAGAATAATGAAATTGGAAAAAGATAAGAAAACTTTTTTCATCTTTGACTAGTTTTCCTAAATAATGCATATTTTGAGTTAAGATAACCCTTCATTCTTCCCCCCTCATAACATTTTCTTTCTCAAAAATGTGTAGAAGTACATTATGTAGAGTATTCCCCATGCACCATGATCAAAATCTTGTTAGTCATGGATTCATTCTCAAAGATTTGCCTCTTTTTTCTCTAACTTTTAAGTTTGAAAAGAGGGAAGTCTTTTGTTGATTGAACGTACTTATTCCCAAGTGACAATTTCACTTGTCCCATCTTTCCATTTAACTAGGCACTCTTTATAGGAAAGAATTCTTACTTTTTTATCCCGAGTACATACACTACAAGAAATAGGGGGGCATAGCGACGCCGCCGAATCAGAAAAAAACGGGGACCGTCGCTTATGCGACGCTAGCGTCGCGTAAGCGACGGTCGTGTTTTCGAAATTTTGATTTTTAGGCGGGGTACGTCACTCAAGCTTGCATCGCTTATGCGATGCTAATCTTTGCGTCGCAAATAGAGTCGCTTGCTAGCGACGGTATGTGCGACGTGGGCAAACTAGAGAGCGTCGCATATGCGTCGTCCTTTCGAGAGCGTCGTGTAAGCGACGCTCTAGAATGTTCAAAAAAAAATTCGATTTCTCCCGGCACATTTGTGCCGAGATCTGGACGAGAGCAAGAGAACGAGAGAGAGAGCGCGAGAGAGAGAGAGACCAGGTATGCGCACACACACATACATATGCATACACACACACATATACACACATAGACACACACACGCACATACACATATATACACAGACATACACACACAAATACACACACATACACACATAATGTTGCATACACACACATATACATACATACACTCACACATATACATGCACACACACATATATAGATACACACACATATGCATACATAATGCACATGCAAACATACACATACATAATGCATACACATGCACACACATATACACACACACATACACACACATACACACATATACACATGCATACACACACATACACACACACATACACACATATATGCATACACACACACATAGAGAGACATGCACGCACATACACATACATGCATACATATGCATATGCATATGCATACATACATACATACTTACATGCATACACACACATATGCATGCACAATGCACATGCATACATACACATACATAATGCATATGCATACATAATGCACATGCATACATACACATACATAATGCATATGCATACATAATGCACATGCATACATACACATACATAATGCATACACACACATATGCATACATAAAGCATACATAGACATACACACACATATGCATACATACATGCATACACATACACACATAGACACATACACACACACACATACATATGCATACACACACATATACACACACACACATACACATATACACACATACACACACAAATACACACTCGTATACACACATACACACATAATGTTGCATACACACACATATACATACATACACACACACATATACATGCAGACACACATATATACATACACACACATATGCATACATAATGCACATGCAGACATACATATACATCATGCATACACATGCACACACATATACACATACACATACACACACATACACACACATACACACACATACACACACATACACGCACACATACACACACATACACACATACACACACATATATGTATACACACACATAGAGAGACATGCACACACATACACATACATGCATACATATGCATATGCATATGCATACATACATACATACTTACATGCATACACACACATATGCATACATAATGCACATGCATACATACACATACATAATGCATATGCATACATAATGCATATGCATACATAATGCACATGCATACATACACATACATAATGCATACACACACATATGCATACATAAAGCATACACACATATACACACACATATGCATACATACATTCATACACACACACACATAGACACATACACACCCATAGACACATACACACACATAAACAGATCCACACTCATAGACACACACACATACACATAGACGTGCACACACATACACACACATATACACACACACATGCACACATAGACACATACACACATAATGATGCATTCACACACATACAGATGCATACACACATACAAATGCATACACACATAATGATGCATTCACACACATACACATGCATTCACACAGGGATACACATCTTAAATATGACCTTTCTCCCTGGTATAGAGTACACATATTTAGGTAGTGTAGTTGTGCATGACAACGAGATAATGCAGTGTCCTGTTTGCAATAAATGGTTAACAGATTGCCATACGTGTGTGTCTATGTGTCTATGTGTAAATCCACAACCTATCTACTGACACTCAACGAGTTTCTCATGAAAAGAGATATAAGCTTATCTATGTGTATGTGTGTGTCTATGTGTAAACCCACAACCTATCTACTGACACTCAACGAGTTTCTCATGAAAAGAGATATAAGCTTATCTGTCTGCACATGATTTAACTCAAATAGAATTTTCTCCTGTGAATAATTCACATAATTCACTGCTAATGCTCCCTTGTATATGCTTCTCCTTTGTTGATGGACCCACGTTGTAAACCCACAAACTGTCTACTGACACTCAACGAGTTTCTCATGAAAAGAGATATAAGCTTATCTGTCTGCACATGATTTAACTCAAATAGGTTTTTCTCCTGTGAATAATTCACATAATTCGCTGCTAATGCTCCCTTGTATATGCTTCTCCTTTGTTGATGGGCCCACGTTGTAAACCCACAACCTTTCTACTGACACTCAATGATTTTCTAATGAAAAGAGATATAAGCTTATCTGTCCGCACATGAATTAACTCAAATAGGTTTTTCTCCTCTGAATAATTCACATAATTCGCTGCTAATGCTCCCTTGTATATGCTTCTCCTTTGTTGATGGGCCCACGTTGTAAACCCACAACCTGTCTACTGACACTCAACGAGTTTCTCATGAAAAGAGATATAAGCTTATCTGTCCGCACATGAATTAACTGATCAAATAGGTTTTTCTCCTGTGAATAATTGACATAATTCGCTGCTAATGCTCCCTTGTATATTCTTCTCCTTTGTTGATGGACCCACGTTGTAAACCCACAACCTGTCTACTGACACTCAACGAGTTTCTCATGAAAAGAGATATAAGCTTATCTATCTGCACATGATTTAACTCAAATAGGTTTTTCTCCTGTGAATAATTCACATAATTCGTTGCTAATGCTCCCTTGTATATGCTTCTCCTTTGTTGATGGGCCCACGTTGTAAACCCACAACCTTTCTACTGACACAACGATTTTCTAATGAAAAGAGATATAAGCTTATCTGTCCGCACATGAATTAACTCAAATAGGTTTTTCTCCTGTGAATAATTCACATAATTTGCTGCTAATGCTCCCTTGTATATGCTTCTCCTTTGTTGATGGGCCCACGTTGTAAACCCACAACCTGTCTACTGACACTCAACGAGTTTCTCATGAAAAGAGATATAAGCTTATCTGTCCACACATGAATTAACTGATCAAATAGGTTTTTCTCCTGTGAATAATTGACATAATTCGCTGCTAATGCTCCCTTGTATATTCTTCTCCTTTGTTGATGGACTCACGTTGTAAACCCACAACCTGTCTACTGACACTCAACGAGCCTACATGAAAAGAGATATAAGCTTATCTGTTGCACATGAATTAACTCAAATAGGATTTTCTCCGGTGAATAATTCACATAATTCGTTGCTAATGCTCCCTTGTATATGCTTTCTGTCAATGGTGCACACTGACATCTCACCCGTATGCGTGCTACATGTAAACAAAACCTCATTACACCTCAGACGGTGATCTAATGTAATATCAGAGATTATTAAATCTAAGCAAAGAACCTGAGCTGAAAAACATGTCTTCTGCTTCCCATCAGTCCAGGCATATGGATTGATGTTCATCTCTCCATAGCTATCTGCCTCAGAAATACCATGCAACTTTTTATCAATGTAATTAAACAAAAATAGTGGCATCCCTGGTCGGACATTCTTTACATAGATGATATGGTCAGAGTTTGCTGGCGATGAGACTTGTAAGAGTAATTTTAGAGTTTGTTGGAAAACGTTAATTACAAATTTATGTAATGAGATCATATGCTACGTGTGTATTAATTATAATAATACTTTCATAATATTTTTTTTAATGAATGAAGGCATTCTGTGGATAGAATATTGACACCAATGGATGAAGATATGAAAGATATTGACACCAGCATTCACGAGTTCACTGTCAAGGATGTAGTTGACAATGATGTGGATAGCAATCTGTGGAGCATGCACAAGCGCAAGGCTAATTGGTTCAGGATCTTGGGTGTTCTGTCGGGTATGATCGCCGTTGGGAGGTGGTTTTCTGATACTTGCAGATGGAAGAACCCTATCACCACAGTTCTCGTCCATTTCCTCTTCGCTGCTAATGCTCCCTTGTATATGCTTTCTGTCAATGGTGCACACTGACATCTCACCCGTATGCGTGCCTACATGTAAACAAAACCTCATTACACCTCAAACAGTGATCTAATGTAATATCAGAGATTATTAAATCTAAGCAAAGAACCTGAGCTGAAAAACGTGTCTTCTGCTTCCCATCAGTCCAGGCATATGGATTGATGTTCATCTCTCCATAGCTATCTGCCTCAGAAATACCATGCAACTTTTTATCAATGTAATTAAACAAAAATAGTGGCATCCCTGGTCGGACATTCTTTACATAGATGATATGGTTAGAGTTTGCTGGCGATGAGACTTGTAAGAGTAATTTTAGAGCTTGTTGGAAAACGTTAATTACAAATTTATGTAATGAGATCATATGCTACGTGTGTATTAATTATAATAATACTTTCATAATAATTTTTTTTATGAATGAAGGCATTCTGTGGATAGAATATTGACACCAATGGATGAAGATATGAAAGATATTGACACCAGCATTCACGAGTTCACTGTCAAGGATGTAGTTGACAATGATGTGGATAGCAATCTGTGGAGCATGCACAAGAGCAAGGCTAAGTGGTTCAGGATCTTGGGTGTTCTGTCGGGTATGATCGTCGTGGGGAGGTGGTTTTCTGATATTTGCAGATGGAAGAACCCTATCACCACAGTTCTCGTCCATTTCCTCTTCGCTGTTAATGCTCCCTTGTATATGCTTTCTGTCAATGGTGCACACTGACATCTCACCCGTATGCGTGCCTACATGTAAACAAAACCTTATTACACCTCAAACAGTGATCTAATGTAATATCAGAGATTATTAAATCTAAGCAAAGAACCTGAGCTGAAAAACGTGTCTTCTGCTTCCCATCAGTCCAGGCATATGGATTGATGTTCATCTCTCCATAGCTATCTGCCTCAGAAATACCATGCAACTTTTTATCAATGTAATTAAACAAAAATAGTGGCATCCCTGGTCGGACATTCTTTACATAGATGATATGAGAAGCTCGAAGGCCTAGACATGCAGAAAAGTTGATGATCAAGCTATTGTTCATGCATATGGTTTAAAGGGAGAGACGTATATCTGTGATAGAAAGTAAGAGGATAGATAAAGTATACCAAACAGAAGTTGTGTGACGCATTCATTGTAAGTCGCATGGCCACAGCCAAAAATCATAGCAGCAAGCTCCTCCGTCGGAAGGTTCAAGAACGGGAGCGGTGATGAAGGAGAATGGCTAGCCCAAGAGGAAGGAGAATGAAGGCCTTTGTATGTTTCGGTCTTACGTCCAGCTCCCATGACAGAAGCACTTTGCTTGCGATGAGACTTGTAAGAGTAATTTTAGAGTTTGTTGGAAAACATTAATTACAAATTTATGTAATGAGATCATATGCTACGTGTGTATTAATTACAATAATACTTTCATAATAATATTTTTTATGAATGAAGGCATTCTGTGGGTAGAATATTGACACCAATGGATGAAGATATGAAAGATATTGACACCAACATTCACCAGTTCACTGTCAAGGATGTAGTTGACAATGATGTGGATAGCAATCTGTGGAGCATGCGCAAGAGCAAGGCTAAGTGGTTCAGGATCTTGGGTGTTCTATTGGGTATGATCGCCATTGGGAGGTGGTTTTCTGATATTTGCAGATGGAAGAACCCTATCACCACAGTTCTTGAATATCAAACATCATATTCATACTAGCTAATGACACCCAATATATTGTTTTTTTTTTTCAATATTTTGAAAATTCTTTTTGGAGTTCTCCAAATATCATGTCACCTACATCCATGTAAGCAAGTACTCATGAATTATGAACCACTCTAGTAAATTGTGGATGATTGAAATCTTAACCAATAATATCGCAATAAATATACCGATGCAAAGTTGCATGTATGTAGTGTTATTTTCTCCTTTCTTTCATTTATGTTGTATTCTTAAGATGTAGATATATAGATGTTGGCAAACTTGAACTTCTATAACATTTCAAGAACAAGAGTCAACAATTAGGAGAACAAGAGAGAGAGTCAACAAAGCGAGAGAGAGACAGAGAGAGAGAGAGAGAATTCAAAGCAAAAAAGATGTAGAAAGAGAGAAACAGAGACCTGCATATACTTGCTTTAGCTCGTAAGCGCAGCGCAACTGTGAACGTTGGAGAGCTCTTCGATCAGATGTGTGAAAATGCCGATCGAAGAGCCTCCAACGTTTTAATTTTTTTCCATCAACAGACCATCGTGTAAGCGATGCTAGATGCGTCGCATAAACGACGTCGAAACAGTGTCGCTTATGCGACGTAAAAAGCGTCGCTTAAGTGATGCTTTTTGGAACCGTCGTGTTAGCGACGCTACAGGCGAGCGTCGCAGGTCCCGTCGCAGTACAAGTCGCAAAACGCGTCGTTCACTTCGTTGTTTAATCAACGGTCCGCGTGCACGCTCATTACGATGCATGTTGCAATTTTATAGCGACGAATTTGTGTCGCCTTAACCGTCGCTATACGCCCGTATTCCTTGTAGTGATAGTATTCTCTTTGGTTCAGGAAGGAAATTCTACAAGGGAATAGATTGGACTATTGTATCTAGAGATACAAGATTATTGTCAAGGCAAAGTTTCCATGCAGGAAATTGAATGAATGATGACCTTATTCCCAACCAAGGCTCATATATATATCCCTCCTCAAGGGGTACATGCCCATGAGTGATGATGAGTCCTCTAGTATGAGCTCGATGCTAAGATCAAGTGATGTAGATATCGAGCGATACATTTCCATGATGTACCTAGAAAGGTGATCAGAATAGTACTTCTTTTGAGAGAGGAATATGGCTTCTTTCATTTGCAAGATTTCCATGCCTATTAAGTAGTGATGCAAGCCAAGATCTATCATTGACTATTCAAGGTGAAGCCACTTGATGATAAACTGGATGCGGTCATCATCTAATCTTGTCAAAACCAAGTCATCTACACAAAGGATAATTATTGTAACTAGGGGCTCTCTCTAGCAACATGTAGAGGTTAGCATCGAGAAAGTGTTTTTCCTCATAGAAGGCCCTTGGTGCTTGCTTAAGTCCATAAAGTGATTTGTGAAGTCTATAGACATGATCCTCCTTTCCTTTGATTTGGAAACCTTCAAGCTATTCCACTATACCATCTTGAAGATCTCCATTTTGGAAAGAACTTTTTACATCTAGTTGGTTGGGCCATTTGAAGGGTGCACTTAAGGTAAAAATGACTCTAATAGTTGTGAACCTTGCAGTAGGGGCAAATGTTTCTTCATAGTCAATGTCATGCTTTTGCTTATATCCCTTTTCTATGAGCCTTGGTTTGTACTTGTCCAAAGTTCCATCTCATCTGTACTTGATTTTATATAGCCACTTGACTCCAATAACTTGATGATTAAAAGGCTTTGATACAAGTGTCCAAGTAATGTGTCTTTTGGATTGCATCCACCTCTATCTACATAGCTTCTTCCCACTCCAATTGGACTTTAGCTCCTTTAAAGTTTGTTGGCTTTGGAATTTGTTGAATATGATGCATGAGAGCATAATTTGCATAGTTACTTTGTTCTCATTGTTGCGTCTCGATGAGCCTTTGAGGTCTCCTAGGATGTTGGAAAGTACTTGCTTCTGAACTATGCTTAGAGATGATTGTGTCCCCCTCTGAAGTGTAGATGGGTGGACTAAGACTTGATCTTGGGTCTTTACTTGAGTACTTTGAAGATTTGTCAAAGATTACAACTTTTGAAATACTGATGCAGTGGTTTCTTGGATCATACAATATGTATGCTTTAGATTGTTCACTATATCCAACGAATAAATGCTTCTTAGACTTAGATGATAACTTGTGTCAATTTTCCTTGGCCACATGTACAAATGATTCACTTCAAAAAACTATAAAGTAGTTAACATTGGGCTTTTGTCCATAGTAGGCTTCATATCACATCTAATTATGTTGTTCACTTGTGAGGTATTAGTTGAAGATGTGCACTACAATGTGTGCAACTTTGGCCCAAAATTTGAAAGGTAATGCTTTGTTGTGAAGCATGGCGCATGCCATCTCCATGACACTATATATCTTCCTTTTGACAACTCCATTTTGGGATGGAGTATGAAGTTGTGTGGTTTGCCTTTTGATGCCTTGCTGCTTTAGGAAGTTATCAACATCTTGATCAATAGACTCTCCACATCCATCTAATATGATATTCTTGACTAAAGTGGATGATTTTTTCTCAGCTTGATAGACCCAGTCTCTAAATTTGGAGAAAGTATCTACCTTTGATTTGAGAAAATACACCTATATGTATCTAGTGTGATCATGTACTGTGAGAAAGAAGTAGACTAACTATTAGTAGCCAAGGTAGGTTAAGTCATCAAAGGAGCATGAGACAAGGAAGCTAGAGATAGGAGAGCCAAAGAGAAGAGCAAGGATGACCAACTAGGCAAATTAGTCAACGTCCATCAGGAAAGGAATATGCCAATCACTAATTTTCAAAATTCATTACACATACAAACAGTGATTTTCATCACTAACCCTCATTGTAAATATCTTTTTTTGGTAATTCAAACTCCATTTTGTTGAAGTCAAGGAGTCCTCAAACTTGAGGAGTGTTAGAAGATTCTATGTATCAATTTTCATGATTTTTAGAGCTCATTTGAGCCTTCAAAATAGCTTAGGAACCTGATTTTTAACAAAGCCAGACACTAGGTCTAAACTAGTCCAAAACTAGTCTAGAAAATATAAAAGGAGCTAGAAAGTTCATTCTAGAGGTTAGCATTTTTGGGAATCAACCTTATAAGAGCATATTTTGTATCTTGAACGTAGTGTAATAGAAGATTCCATTGTTCTCTCTCTTTGTCTTGCCTAGTGTGCATGTGTGTGTATGTGTGTGCATGCTAGTGTGCTTCTCAATCATGCACTTGTGCATTCCACTTTCTCATGGTCATCATACCACCCTCATGTCTCTGTGTATTGACAATTACAAGGTGGATCTCTTCACGTTGGTTCTCACCATTGTGCTAGAGTGTCACCAGATTTGGCGCCATTACTGGGGGGTGAGCTTCGAGGACGAGCATGTGATGGTAAAACATAGAGAATTGATGTTGGAATTGTAGGTGATTTTCCATTTTTCTTTAATTTTTACCTTCTTTATCATCATCCTTATCATTCTTACTTACCCCCTACTTCCATCTCCATCTTTGCGAAGTTCCACCTTCTTGGTCATATTCCCACCTCCATTTCATTCCCTTCATTTGACTTGTGAGAGAAAATGAGAGAGTGATCTAGTGTTAAATATGCTCAATAGTCCACCCTCATGTGACCACAAATGATCCATGGTGCTCTAAGTTGTAAGGCCCCCATTATGAGGAGAAGCCATTATGAGAGCCTGAATATTTGTGGAACCCTAACTTCCAAGTTAGATGAGGTCTATGTGTGACCGTTGATGGTTGTAGATGATCTTTGTGAGCCTAGCCGTTAGGTTAGGTAGGGCATAAACTTCCAACCCATTGGGTTGCCATCTAAGGTGAAAATAAAGACCATGTGGCGTCGCACGGTTTCCCCATAGAACCTTAATTGGGGAGGGCAGAGGGGGGCTTGCCCCCTTCTGCGGGGTCCGGGGGGCCTATCCCCTATGGGCCGAGATAGTAGGATTTATGGTCGTGGAGATATTGTCGGATCGTATATTTTACCGACTATTTTGTATCTCCCGACTACATTTATCTATACCAAACCGCCTTGTAAAAGCTATATAAGCACGGCCCAGGTTGAGCTTTACATAACATTGCGCACTAGTAAGCCCTTCATCTAGAGTCTATCTAGATCGCCATCTAAACTCCACAGTGGGAGCGCACGGGTGGACAACACCATCATTGTAACTGCATTACGCTCGGCAATCGAGAATTTGAGTTCTCTATCTCTTAGTCTCCATCTATCTTTGTTAGCATTTTTTCTCTCAACTCTATCTACAGGTCTATTCCGTTGTGCTGTTATTTTCTTACATGGTATCAGAGCTCAGGAGGCTCTAAGTGGTGCAGAAGTAGAAACACAGAGGTTGTAGAGGTCTGAACAACAAAAGAGAGAAGATGTCAAGCAGTGCATCATCATCTACGACTGGGGGCCAAGGTGGTTCATCAACAGGAGTAGGTGGCACACATGCAGGAGAAGCAATGATGCCGGTCATCCCAACGTTGCGGATACGGCCACCAGCCTTCACAGAAGGTAAACTTGATGGTATGAACTACACCATGTGGAAGTTCAAAATCACTTCTATTCTTGATTCGTATGAGGTTTTGGAGACTGTTCTTGGGACTGATCATGAGCCCCAAGAAAGACCTGATCCAAATAATCTTGGTCGAGTGATTCCTCTTGATGCTGATCTTCTACGTGCTTGGAAAGGTAGAAATGCGATGCACTTTGTGCTCTATGTTGATATATTTAGGTAGTGATGTGTGTGAACACACTAGGACCACTGGGGCACTTTTTTCCCTCTTTAGGAGGTTTTTTTCCCCCGGCTTGTATATACGCCTATTGCCCTAATGGGCTACTTATCTTTGTACATTCTCTAGTAATACATTCAGTATTGTGTGTTTGTGCTCCAAGCTTCTTCTTCTTCCTTGTGATGTTCGCATGCTTCCGCAGACATCTATCTCCAACAATTGGTATCAAAGCAGGTCGTCGGTTCATCTAGGGTGCCGTCGACACTCCTCCATTTGCAGTCTCAGATTCGCATGAAATTTGGTGAGCATACTCAGGGTGCTTCCGAACACATTATTGCAGTGCTTGTGCAGGCTATTTCGTCTTTTTGTGCCAAAGGTATATACCAGTTTCTGTTCGCCAGTATAAGCGTCTCGAAGTCTGCTACAGGTCTAACAGAATTCATTGGGGCAGTTCTGTTCAACTTTTTGAGATACAGTCAATTTTCTGCATCAAGGTATTTTAGTCACCGGTCATGGCTGAAAGCAGTGATGTATTCCGTATGTTGGCTGTTGAGGATAAGTTGGATGGTACCAACTACCCATTATGGGCTTATATGATGCGAAATGTATTGGTTGCAAAAGGATTGTGGAACATTGTGCAGGGTGTTGAAAGACGTCCTATTACACCTCTGACTAGAGGTACTGCAAATACAGGTGCTGGAGCTAATGAAGATGGTGTCGAAGATGATATTCCGCAGATTCCTATTCATGCTGCTGTTTCTGCTGCACCTACTGCAAAGCAGATTCGCTGGGATGGGAGAGATGCCCAGGCACATGCATTGATAGCTTTGTCTGTCAAACATGCCATTATTCCTCATATTCGCTCTTGCAGAACAACTAAGGATGCTTGGGATACACTTACCACATTGTACCAAGCTAGGAATGAGGCTCGTGTTGCTTACCTCCGAAAACAGCTGGAGAGTGAGCACATGAATGAAGGTGATTCTATGGAAAATTTCCTAACAAAGATCAAAGACTTGAAGGAACAGTTGATTTCTGCTGATGAGGTTATACCAGATAGCTCACTTGTGCAGACCGTTCTGAATGGTCTTCCTGATTCATATCAGAGTTTTGCTTCTACTCTTCAGTTGATGATGAAAGGCAATCCAAATGCCTTGTCATTTGAGGAGCTAGTCTCTATTCTGTTGCAGGAAGATCAGTCCAGGCAAAACAGGTCCATTATGCGAGTTGCAGATCAAGCTTTCATGGCTAGTCAGAAGGGCAAAGGAAAATGGAGCTCTTCAACTAGTAAGCAAAAATCTGCTAAGGATCCATCTTTCTTTTGTGCAAGAAGGATGGGTGCAATCCAAGACAACTAACTTGGCATAACAAATCCTTTATCCAGATATTTATTGATTTGCTTCTCGACTTCAACTATCTTGATAAATGAGAGTCAATAGGGGTTTTGAGATGTTGGCTTGGTTCTTGGAAATAGATCTACAATATGATCAATGTTTCCATGAGAGGGTTTTAGGTTGTGGGGTAGTTATGAAGGGAACACATCTTTAAATTCTTTTGGAATATCCTTAACTTAAAAAATACATAATGATGAATGAAAGATGAGTCATAAGAAAGTTGTTCTTTATTATTTGCAATATTTACATCAGAATTGAGGACCAAAAAAGCTTGAGACCCAACTTCATTATTTACCAAGTTCCCTAACTCCAAACTAGAAACCAAGGGGGTACTTAGAACATTGTGCTCTCCCATGATTTTATACGACATCTCATCATGTTGCAATTTCAAAGTATTTGTGTGATAGCTTCATGAAAATGAGGGTCCTAAGCTCTAGAGCCACTCTCTCCTTGAGATCATTCCACTCTTTCCATGTTCATGATTTGGAAGTCCAATTTATGTTTGAACTCTTGGATTTCTAGTTCTAAATCATAGATCGTTGTTTCCCAGATGCGAGTGTCTTGATCTTGAATCATTGAAACAATATATCTATGCAGTGAAGGGCTCTATGGAAGGTTCAAACTCTTGAAAAGGGCATGTTTTATGAAATTATGTGTTGCCAAATCATTAACCATGATCTACACGATGTGACCTCTAACTAATCCATTTAACTTGAACAAGTCATGATGCACAAACTCTTGTTGATGCTCATTTTCTTGGATACTTGGCAATTGTTGCAATGCATCACTTGAACCTACCTATAATCAAAATTTCTATTCAAATCAAGGGTTTGAATCAGGTGAACTTTTTTTTTCCTTTCCCTTATTGTACAGCTTGGCTCTACAATGTAGCCAATTGTGTATCATAAGACCAGGGAGGAAGCATGCCTGCCATGGCCCCAGACTTCCTTGACTCTATTCATCATGGCTTCTCATTTCAATAGACTTCACAACGAGGGAACAATACATGTGTGCACAAACCAGAGAATCAATCCAAACAAGCTCATCCATAGGTAAGCAATTATTAGACCATTTGAGAGTGCTTATATTACTTCGAAAAAAGTTACAAATAGAAAGAACACACCAAGCACTTCTTATATGATTTACAAGGGAAGAATGCCCTTCCAAAATGAGAACCTACACCTTACAAGAATACTTTTGTTGCAGAATACATACAAGGTAGTAAAGTAATATAGATGTTTTGACAGGCCATAGTAAAGTAACATGGATGTTTGTGTCTAAGATGGATGGGATGTCGCAACATCAATCACCTTCCCAACCCTAGAGTTCCTTCAACATCTAGAGTCTCAGAGTTCTCAGCTGGAAGGAAGGAAGAATCCTTTGCTAAATCCTGGAAAGAAAAAGTGGAAGCCTATTGAACCTCCCATTGCATGTCATCTACTAGTTACCTCTAGCACTAGCCCTATCATTGAATCACCACCTTTCCAGTTCTTGACCTCCTAAGGTTTCCTGACGACACACTGATATCTGATGCATAGACCACCTAGAGCCTACACCACAATAGCTTTCATGCTTTGAGAGTTAAACTTCTACAACTACCTTCTTCTTCTTGAGGTTGACGCTTGTGGCTTTAGTTGTCTTCCCATACTCCACTCCACAGAGCACAACGATGCAAGTCTTTGCTCTCTTCAGTCATCACTCATCAATCACTACCTGCATAGTTTTCTACAGATTGACAACATCAATCACGATTGAATGTTCCATTGCGATGGACAACCTATCCATTGTGATTGACAGACCCCAAAGGACACCTCTATCCATTGCGACAGACGGTATCCATCATGATGGACACCCCTGTCCATCGCTATCGACACAATTTCAATGATTGATAGCAATATTTGACAAAAATCTAGTCCACTGCGATGTCTAAAGGCCTAATTGACACATTGGCATGCAAAAATATGAGAAATTCAATCAATTACGATTGACATCCCCACGATGGACAGCCTGTCCATCACGATCGATAGTCGTCCATCATGACTAACATGTGTCCATCACGATGGACACCCTTGTCCATCGCGACCAATAGGAAAATAGTAATTGACAGCCCGATTCGGTGAAAAACATATCCATCGCGATTGATAGACCCACGATTGACAGGTATTCATGCAAAAAACTTGGAAATCTTATCCATCGTGATTGACACTATCAATCGTGATCGACACCATCAATCATGATTGACACCCTGTCAACCGCGATTGACACCATCAATCACAATTGACACGTGTCCATCGCGATTGATAGGCCACGACGGACAGGTCTGTTCATCGCGATTGACAGGCCACAATGGACAAGTCTGTCCATCATGATTGACATCCTTGTCGATCACGATTGACAACCAATGTTGGCTAAATTTTAGGTTTTCTTTTTTATTTGCAAATTTTGGCTATTTTTGGGCATAAATATCAAGCTACAGGAACATAGGGGGGCCTCAAGCAAATAATTCAAGCAACCCTGTTTGCCTGTTAGCTTGTTTTAACCCTATTTTGACCCCAAAACTCTAAATTGACATAACTTCTTCATACGAACTCAATTCTACTGATCTCTAAGGAAATTTTCATAAAAACAAAGCAAAATTGGGTCTTTGAATTAGATGAATAAAGATGGTCTATTGTGTCAATTAAGTTTAACTCTTGATCTAATTGTGGGACTATTATAGGTCAATTGAGAGCACTAAAGGGCGTTCAGAGCAAGGGCATTCTGCAAGCTTGAGAACGGGATTCTTGAGCACTCAAGAGCAAGGGATAAGAAACTTAAGGTTGGATCATTCTCAACCCCCTCTATCAATTCCTAGCTTAGGTTAAGTACGGATAGAGGTTTTAATTAATTATGGCAATGTTAAGCACGATCAAGTACAAAAACCCTAATTTCTCAAGTGCAAGCATAAGTAGGATAGTTTTGTGACCAACTCTAAACACAAAAGGACATAAATCTAGCGATCAAACTTCAAGTGCGAACAACTCAAGTATTCCTTGTGAGGAAAACTATTGGACAAGAAGTGACATCCTAAGGACAATAAAAAAAAGGAACAAGGGACTAATACAAAAGAATCGTGCAATGAAAAGCCAAGATAGTTGAACTCACCTCTCAAACACACTCTCACACATCACTACCACCACCAACATCCCCATCACCCTCCAATCTACCACCTTCTAATCCACCACCTGGAGTAGGATCAATCTTAGCAGATCCCACTCCTGAAGACCTAGACATGATGCTTAAAGCATATTAGGCCAAAATTCAAGAAGGGCCAAACATAATAGATCATGAAAAGTGTTACCCTAGAGCTGATGTAGAGATGGAATGAACCAAGATTTGTGCCAAGATGGTGGAGTTGGCTCAGACCATGTTTGAAGCCAGTCGCCTCTTCAATTGCTCTAATTCAGCTAAGACATAGTTGCATTTTGATGGACTGTTAAAAAGATCGGAGAGTTTAATTGCAAAATCTGGAAAGGAGGCCACCTCCCGAGGTAAGGATAAGGCAAGCGAAAGAATGAGCATTCCTCCACAGGAAGCTTATGTGCTTAATTGCACTGAACTATACACCTCTTCTTGTATGAATCAATATTCCCAAGAATTTCTAAGAGAGATTCAAGAATAGAAATGGGCTAAAGAAAGTGAAAATCCTCCTCCCATTGAAATTGTGGATGATCTGCATGATCAATTTCCACAAGACATTCCCTCTATTTATGGAGAACAGGAGGATGCCCAATCTAGTGACTGATTTCTTGCAGGAACTACCCCATTTCATAGACCCATGGGAGGTGAAAGCTACATGCATGAGAGAACCCACTGTCATGATAAGAAATGAAGACTCAATCATACCTAGGAATATAGAGGTAGTGAAGAACACTAAAGTGCAGTGCAATCTCACTTTAGAGGAGCTACTTAAGGTTAAGCCAAAATTGTGGAAACATGTAGCCAATCAAGTGCTAGAAGTAGCAAAACCTCATTTCAGGTAGGATCACATTGAACTGTGCCAGAGATACCCTTGGACAAGATAAGGGACATGAGCTAAGGTGAAGAAGGAAACACCCACCTTCCAATCACTCATCAAGGTTACACCACCAAGGCTATTTTGGACTCAAGCGCAGGAGTTGCTATTGCTACCACTTCCCTATGGAAGCATTGGGGCAAGCCAACACTCAAGCCAATGAGAATGAAACTGCAGATGGCCGATGGTCACATAGAGAGACCTTTAGGGCTACTCGAAGGGATAACTCTCACTACTTGTGGTGTAGAGTTTGAACATACTTTTTCTATATGTGACTTTAGCAAAAATCAGGCCTATGAGATGATATTGGGAAGATCATTCATGAGGCAATTGCAAGTAGCACATGATTGGGGAACCAATTCCTTGTATTTGCAACACTTAGGTGTTACAAGCAAAGTCAATCTCAAGGACTACTCTCATAGAGATGTGCCCCCCATATAGTGGAATCCAATCCATAGATCCACAGATGATACAGAATCAGTGCATTCCATATGATTAGGATCCTCATGGATGCATGAAGACACTCACTTATGGATGTGCAAAGTTGCAGAAGAAGAAGAGAAAAGAGAACAATCCATAGAGGTAGGTGCGAAGGAAACTCATAGATCAATTCAAGACCCAGCCTATGCACCTCTAGTATTTCCAGATGAGGAATTTGAACCTCATGGTTGGGCAGAAATCCTAGCAACAATGGATGTAGCTATCAATGAAGAACAATGGACACCCCATTGTGATGAAGATGGCTATGACATTTCAATCTTCACGATAGAGCCAATTATGTGTGATTCAATTCTTGAAGAGTGTGAGCCAAGCATTGATGTACTTGAGGAAGCAAGTGACTCGGATCTAGAGTCAATCTTTATGGACCCTTTTTGTGCATCATAAGAAGAATTCCTATATGAAGTAGAAGTACACCCTCAAGGACAAGGAGAGCCTATGAATGACATGAGGCTAGCTACACAAGTGACTGCCAAGAGTGAAGGCAAGAAGAGGAAGAAGAGAGAAGCCTCACTAGAAGAGGAAGAATCTTTGTTTGAGGTTCTTGAAAATTTCAAGAAGTACAAAATAGAAGACCGGAGAGTCATGATAAGAATGCCTAAGAGAGAGGCACAAACCAGAGTTGCCTATGATAACAAAGAGACCACAAAGAAAATCATTGTGACCATAGAGGAAGGTGAAGAGCGATGCACTTACGTAGGACATGATGTGATCGAGGATGAGGAGCAAGAGTTGGTCGCCTTGCTAAGAGAATACATAGATGTATTTGCTTGGATTTATAAGGACTTAAAAGGAGTAGACGTTGACATATGCTCACATATGATTCCCATGAACTCAGATGCCAAACCCTCTAAGCAATAGCTATACACATATAATGACAACTATGCTTCCAAGATCAGGGAAGAGGTTGATCTGTTGATAGAAGTTGGATTCATCTATGAGAGCACATTGAATGGGTGTCCCCCATTGTAGTGGTGCCCAAAAAGAATGGCAAGCTAAATGTATGCGTTAACTTGAAGAAGGCCACTATCAGAGATAGCTATCCGCTTCCTATCACTGAGCATCTATTAGAAAGAGTGGCAGGCAAGGAAATATATAGCTTTCTTGATGGCTTCTCTGGTTACAATCAAGTGGCCATTGATCCAAAAGATCAACATAAGATGGCTTTTGCCATAGAGTGGGGCATCTTTACTTTTAGGGTAATGCCATTTAGTCTCACCAATGCACCGGCTACCTTTTAGAGGCTGATGTGCCATGTATTTAAAGAGTTCTTGCATAAAAACTTGGAAGTCTATGTTGATGATCTCTGTGCTCACTCCAACATTAGACAAACACATATACCTAAACTAAGATAAATCTTTGACAAATGTAGAGAATATCAGGTCTAGTTGAACCTAGAAAAGTGTGTTTTTATGGTTAGGAAAGGCAAGATTCTATGACACATAGTGTCAAAGAATAGAATATTCACAGATGAGGAGAAAATGAGAGCAATTGCAAAGCTACCTAAGCCAAAGAATGTCAAGGAGGTAAAAGCTTTCATGGGCATTGTGGTTATTATCGATGTTTCATTCACATGTATGCCATCATTGCAAAGCCGCTATATGCTCTTTTGACTAACTTTGAGTGGACATAAGAATGTGAAAACTCCTTTAATGAGCTTAAGAAATGGTTATGTTCAACACCAATCTTGACTACACCAGATTGGAACATGCCATTTCATGTTCATGTGGATGCATCCAGTTATGCAACTAGGTGTGTACTAGCACAACCTATTGGTGAAGGCAATATGGATCTTCAAATAGCCTACACCAATAGACAATTGAATGCTGTTGAATGAAATTACACCACAATTGAGTGAGAAGGATTAGGCATGGTATATGCGATTAAAAAGTTTAGACATTATTTGCTTGCAAATAAATTTAAATTTTTTACAGATCATCAAGCATTGCTATATCTAGTGAACAAACCTTGTAATACATGCATATTAGTAAGATGGTTCCTCTTACTAATGAGTATGACTTTGAAGCTGTGGTTAGGAAAGGTAGAACTCACCTTAGGGTGGATCACCTTTCTCGATTGACTTCAGGGGAATCCCCTCAGAGAGTTATAGATGACCTTCCTGGCACTTATTTGTTCAATCTAGAAGTAGTGCCTGAATGGGCTAAAAATATAGTGCCTATCCTCACCTTTGGACCTAAACATCCTATATTAAGAGACAAAGATAAAGAAGTAGTGAGGTCCCAAAAATATCACATCATGGTAGGCAGCATGTATAAGCACACTAATCAAGGCATACTGGCTTTGCTGTGTAGAAGAAGATGAGCATGCAAAATGGTTGCAACTAGCACATGTCTTCAACAACATCAGTCTAAGCAAAGAACCCTCAAGACTCTGCAAAGGTTAGGGGTATATTGGCCAACTATGGAAGCAGAAGTTCACAAATGGTGCATGGAATGCCCGGTCTATGCTATTAAACAACCAGTGGAACATGCCACTCTATATCGAGTATCTTTAGCACCAGATTGGAGTGACCCTTTAGTTAGTTTTCGGAGGACAAAAACATTCCCTCAAGAGATGAACCTGGCTAGACAAAGGAGCTTAGAATAATAAGCACTAGACTATGCTCTCATTGGAGATAATCTATACAGATGAGGAAAACATGGATACCTAAGATTGTGTGCCCATGATAGTGAATATCTCAAGATGAGACTGCTCATCAAGGTGTGGTAGGAGGATATTTTGGACTAGGTTGTGTAATCAAGGCAATACTTTTTGCAGGTCTTTGGTGGCTAACTCTTCACATGGATGCACATACCTATGTGAAGCGGTGTGATATTTGTCAGTGAACCCAGTACTCGATACATAAGTATGAGATAACATTGAAACCTATGATGGATGGACGTGCATTCTCTAAGTGGGGAATAGATGTTGTCGGTCCTATTAATCCCCCAACTAAGAGTTCACATGCCTGAATACATTATTGTTGCCACTGATTATCTGACCAAGTGGGTAGAAGTGAAGGCCACAATGAAGAATGATGCTCAGACCATGGCTAAGTTCTTATTTGAGAATGTATTCACTAGATATGGATTACCAATCGAGCTAGTAAGTGATAGAGGCACATACTTCTTGAATGAAGTCATTGAAAATCTTCTCCAAGAATTCATGGTGGTTCACAAGAAGTAAGCTCCATATCACCCACAAGCCAATGGTCATCCCGAAAGCACGAATAAGATACTATGTAATGTTCTAACTAAACTGGTAAATAATAAATGCTCTGATTGGGACAAACAACTACACCATGTTGTTTGGGCATACAGAGTTGCCTATAAAACGGTGCTCCAAGCCACACCCTATCAGATAGTATTTGTCCAAAATGTAGTGCTACAATTAGACTTCTTGATACCCACACTGAAAGTAGAAGAGGAGCATCAATGGAAAGGTCATGAACTCTCTTCGAGGATCTTTGACCTTGAATGGTTAGGTTAAACAAGATTGAGAGTAGCAACAGGGATTTGTGCAGCTAAGAAAAGACAAAAGGCATATTTCGATGCTCCTATGAAGGACAAAGGCTTGAAAGCACGAGACTTGGTCTTGGTGTACACCCTGAAACAACATGCACGGAAATTGGAGAAGAGAGGTTATGGACCTATGATCATCAATAGGATCTCAATGAGTGGAGCAATTCAATTAGCTACTCTAGAAGGCAATATCCTACCTAGCTACATCAGTGGATGCAGAGTCAAATTATATCAAGAACCCCTCACATAGGAAATGCTTAGATGACTCCTACATATCTATATGCATAACTCACATCAGAACTATCTCACTGAAGAAGAAACCATGTGAACCACCTGTCACATAACCATGCATTTATCATGCACATAAAACCATGAGCATAAGCTTGCTCACCAAGTCATCCAAAGTGATCAAGTAGATGTGAAAGAATCCTCGGAAAAGTTTGACAGAGTATCTCTTGTAAACTGAGCAATCAAACAAGATAACCAATATCAAAAGAACAATGAATAACCTGTCACCACCTGTCCCTGATCCAACCAAAGATAATGGCAAATATAAATGCCAAAAACTAATGGCAATACATGCCAATACAATGGCATTACACCTCCCACTCAAGAATGAATCTTGCAAGATGGTCTAACCTATCATGGACAATGTGTGACCAAGTCCAAGTGAATGGAGATAATCAATGATCCAAAGCTATCACACAAGCTTCAAGATCCACTAGAGCTCTCTTCTAGCATAAAAGCTATCGAAGTTTCAACAACATCTCCTCTGTAAAATGGGCTTTGAACCAAAATAAACATGTGGGAATCACCATCCACAATATTAAATCAATGACCATTTGCTAATAACGGTGACAAATGAATGTGTAACTAAGGGTCCAATTTCGATCATGTACCTGCAAAGAAAACAAAGATACAAGTACCAACCAAGATCCACAATCAACTCTCACAGAATTGTGTGGAACTGGTAACTAAATTTATAAACAAGTGTCATAAACAAGATGTAGAACACAATGCCACTATACATCCATGATCGAACTCATGATGACATAAACCTCAAAAAGAAGGTATACCACAATGTCATCTCACATGCCAAACACAAGTCAAAAAGAAGGTATACCATGAGATCATGCTCTACTCTCATATGGAGGAGCTACCAATAGTGATCATACATGGATAATGCCTTGAAGCTCTGAAAATAAGAGCTCGAACACCAAAAAATTCTCTCTCAAAGAAGTTCCAAAGTAAATTCAAGCTCTAAGAGCAAGTAGGGTTCTTATGGCAAAACTATGTTGCTCTATGTTTTGCTATTTCAGAGGTGATAACCTCTGAATCTAAACTTTTGCGCTAGCAAGAAACTTCAAGATCTCATTCTTGGCTACGTAACGAGATAAAGAACACCTCAATCGGAGGTGCGTATCTCAAGATATACACAAAACAAGCATCAGCTATCAATTTCACCTTCACCTACAACATTACTGCTCTATATTTTGCAATTTCGACGACTTTGCACTCAGAATTCGGATCTGTCTTCTTCTACAAACTTGTGAAGGTATTCCAAGCTACAGATACCAAGTTGAATCATCTCATTATGATTTGTAAAACTCAACTTATAGCCAAAACACTGATCTATCGTCCAAGTGATTATAGATTTATCTTCTACATCAGTCTGCGTTTTTTAAATTTTTGGCACTCTAAAAACTTGATGAAGATTCTATGCCCTTCTGCAAAGTTGTAGCCCTCTATGTTAACTACACACAAAATTTTAAAACGCATCAATCTGAGCTTTCTAGCTCGAGTTATGGCCAAAATATTGAACTACTATGGAGAGACGCCGACCTACACTTTCACCTCTTGTGACCTAAGCTTCCATTGAAGCTTCTTGCACACAAACCTTCAGCATGCTCTGATACTAATGAAGGGCTTTGGTGTGTAGAACAAGAGGAGAAAGGAGGAGATGGAGGGAGAGAGAAGAGATGAGAGACGTGCACAGATGCATGGGAGCCTCGAAACCCACGTAATAATCTCTCTTGAGACAATGCTCTATATATGATGTATATATATGAATATGGGGGTACGGTCACATGACCCTTACATCCACAACACACCTACCATTCCCACGTACATGGTAGCATCCGTATGCACCACATTGTTCGATCCCATGGATATTTCACCATCCGCAACATCTCCCCCTCCCCCCACAATTCCACCATCCCCCATTCCCCAACCACCACCTTCACCTATACCCACCTCTTTGTTTGACACTGCATTCACCATTCCCATTCCCCTTGCATTCCAATCCATCTCCCTTGCATCTCTATATATAATACATTTAATATAATAATTCAGTGCATAACACAACTATAACAAGAGTACCAACGATTGGAAGAGTGGAACACTGCCTTCCAGGTAGAATCACAGAGACTACAAGCAAGAGTCATCTCCTTGGAAGCTGACAACAAAATACTCTAGGCCAAATACTCCAGTCTACAACAAACACACACAAAAATGGAGTCCAAGATGTCAAAGGTGGATACTCAAGCAGTCAAAGAATTGGAGAACGTGCTCCAAGTGCAGATGCTCACCAATGCTAAACTAAGACGAAATTCAGGTCTACTACAAAAGTACATGGCTGCGGAATTAGAAGAAACCAGGTATTACAACAACAATACCAAGACAATCTTGAAGCTGCAATGGAAAGGACCTCGGGAGCAAAAATTAGCCCTACAAAGTATAGAGCGACCCCTCAAAAGACATACAAATCTTACTTGAGGGGCATGCCAACTTTTTAGAGTCCTATGAAAAGATGGAATTGGAATGTGCAGATCTTCGAAAGCAGCTGGCCAATGTCAGCACATCTCAACCCAAGCCTGGCATCCCTCAATATTCCACTGAAGAACTAGAGGCCTTAAGAAAGCAGATTGAAGAATTAAAAGCCAAACTCCTACCATATGAGAGGCCACCCTCTCCTATTGAAGAACCGAAACCCGAAACTATGGTGGAGATTCCGATCGAAGAGAGTTTCAAAGAGCCTTATGACCCGATGCCGATACCTGGTGGGCTTGTCACGGAAGAGGGACGAGACACATTTGAGATCGAAGTCCTAGATTGGCTAAAGAGAGTCGAACAAATCAGTCAAACATGTGATGATAGAGTGGTTGTGAAGATCTAATCCCTTTCCAATCTAGAAGAAACCGTTCTCAGATCCTCTTACTTTTGGAACCTCTCCCATCAATGCTTGATTACCACATCAGAAACGTAGTATAAGCCCTACTTTGTACTATTACTTGACTATAACGTGGAGATTAAAAGGCATATAGGAAAAGAGCCTACATTCACCACCTAATTTGAGCCTGATGATGTACCAACAGATGCACATGCAGGCTCGATTTTTCAACCCAATTGGCATGAGCGAGTACTCATAGACTATCCAGAAATGATGTGCACATGGGCCACAATGTCATTATATATTAAATATAACCCATTTTATTGCCCAATAGTCCACCGTAGATCATGGCAAGCTTTTGCCATCAAAGTCCACAATAATAAAGGATGCTTGGATTGGGTTAATTATCCATATTTTGCTCCACCTAGAGCACAACCCACCATAGCATACATGATCTCTACAATACATCATTGGTCTGCACGCTTAAAGAACATATCTGACATCACTTCCATGATGTGTATGAAAATCTTAGAGCTAATGACAATCGTATTCAAGACCTTCCGCAAGGTACATGATCTCTACAATACGTCATTGGCCTACACACTTAAAGAATGTACCGGAAATTGCCTTCATGATGTGTATGAAAATCTTCAAGCCGATGACGGTCGTATTCAAGACCAGGTCGAGTGATTGGGATAAGCTCATGATAGATTTGGCTCAAGGATTGCGCATTCAAGACCATCACTTAGTCATAGACGTCATTGAGTATTACATCAAGCACTCCCACCAACAAGGGTCTTTCAGGGACAATAGACTCGAGAGAGGGGGGGGTTGGTAGCAGGCAGCGCAGTCAAGGCCTTACAAGACAAGGGAGCCAATGACGGGAGTCAGAGAAAAAAGAAGGACCAAGTAGGCAAAGCAGTCAACATAGATCCGGTAAGTAGGCCACCTAATTTTTCATGAAGAAAATATTTCCTAAATAGTGATTTTAGTCACTTCACACCATTTTTATACCATTTTTTATTATTCCTAGTCCATTTTGTGCAAGCCAAGGAGTCCTTAAGCTTGAGGAGTATTAGAAGTATTTATGTACCAAATTTCATGATTTTTAGAGCTCGTTTGAGCCTCCAAAATAGCCTAGGAACCTAATTTTTAACTAGGCCAGACACCTGGTCTAGACAGGGCCAAAACCTAGTAAAAAACTATAAAAGGAGCTAGAGAGCTCATTTTTGAGGTTAGGTTGTGAGAGTTTTGAGCTATTGTAAGAAACTTTTTGAGTAATATAAAGAACTCCATTGTTCCTCTCTTTGTTCTTGCCTTATGTGTGTGTGTGTGTATGTGTGTGCATGTTTGTGTGCTTCTCACTCATGCACTTGTGCCATCACTTACTCATAGTCATCATACTAGTCCTCATGTCTCCATGGATTGACAATTATGAGGTGGATCTCTTCACGTGGGTACTTGCCATTGTGCTAGAGTGACACCTTCTGTCTCTCACATAGAATGCTATCTTGCCAATGGTGCCCTCCTCTCTCTCTCTTTTCGAACATATGAATCGTGTTCTAGTATTATTTGGCTCTTGTCTATTTCAGGGTATTGTTCTATCTAGGTGTGTCTACTATCTTGGCTTCTTGCATAAACCCTCCCTTCTATCCATCTCTATGCTCCCTTGGTGCCTACTTTCCTTCCTCCTCTCCTCCTCTATGTGTCTCCTACTTCATCTGCATCAGGTACCTTATATACAAGGTGTTCTCTTCCTTCTCATGGAATTTCTTGATTTGTTTTGCTTCACCTTACTATATTATGATGGCTTGGATCATCGGATCTATCCATTCACACGAGGGAGTTATACTAAGATCTTGGATTTGCATCCCACGAAGGGCATTACTAATGGTGACCTCAGGCTTGCAATGTAAGTGTCAACTGGAGTTAATGCTTCACTTATCAATGCTCATATGTAGTCAAAATATTCATGGGCACTTAACAATATCTGGGAAGACACAGGTTTAGATAGGTTGGTACTTGCTTCTGGAACCCATAGACACAATCCTCTAGACTAGATGTCATCATTTGCTTCAGATCATTCGTCCATCATTGTCGAAAGTGTTTTAACTCTTTAATTAGTTTGAATGTGTCCAAAAAAGATGTGCTTGTGGTAATTTGCTATCATGAATATCCATCAGATGTAGAATGCCCACTTCCAAAGCTGCTCTACCTCAGAGTGGACAAAACAAAATTACAGATAAAAAAAGTTGGGTGAAGAGAGATTCTAGTCTAGACCTGAGGACCAAAAGAGGGAGATTCATGGGTTTTGTCTAGATTTCTACTTTTATCCAAAACTGGGATATGTACATGATGTTTTATCTGTTTTAGGTGTGGTAAACTTTAAGCTTGGATACATTTAACAGAGGTAGGGGCTCATCTTCTAGTGTAGCTATGCAAGCTACCCCGCGACTCATAAGTGCGATTGCTATGCATGCTTGGACCGATTGTATAATAGCCCCATCAACCTCACTTAAATCGTAGAAGGCCATAAAATTTTATCAGCCTCACCTTCCTCTTCCCTTGTGCATATTCTAATATGGAGCAAGCTTCTTCACGAACCTCTCCTAGTTGAGTTAGGGCAATGAAGCTAGAGATGATGGTGCTTGTGGTAGTTAGTAGTCAGTACTCATATCCCTACTTGACTCTTTTGGATCTGATTAAGAGATCGATTGGCATAAGAAGGGCAACCCCATAAACCAATTAGAAGGGTGAATAATAGTTGGTTGTCTTTGGAGAAGTACAATAGGCCCAGACAATACCTAGATATGTGGTTTTCCAAGTCTTGGGACTTGGACAACATTCATTCATTAGTAGACCGATCAATGTTTTGTTTGTGCTCTCAGCTTGGTCATTTGTGCGTGGGTAATATGCCCGAGATTTTCTATGTAGGATCTTGTACCTTGTAAAGAGATTGTGAATTACCAAGTTGATGAAATGTGTGCCTTGATCTGATGTGATTTCTATGGGGAAAACAAACCTAGTTAGGATAAAGTCGAACAAGAATTGATCAATAGTAGGTGTAGAACAGTCCTGAGTAGCTTGCACCTTAGCCCGTTTAGTCGCATAATCCTTGGAAACTAGTAGGTAGTTTTCTTGCCCTGAGCATGTTTGTGAATAAATAGGTGCTACAAAGTCGATGCCCCAATGACAACATTGACACACATCTCACTTCACCACCCATTTTCATATCTCCTTGAAAAGGGTGGACCAACAAAATCTGTAGCTTAGAGTTTTAATAGCCATGACATACCCCGAGGGATGTCCAACCCCCATGCCCTCATGTGCCTCCTTGATGACGCCCACTTTCTCCTATGGATATAAGCATCTTAAAAGAGTCTTGTCATGCCCTTTTTTGTACAAGATGTCATTGATGTAGGTTTAGTTTCTACATTTGAGTAGTAATCACCTTTTTTTGAGAGGGGTAGACCCTTGGGGAAAAACACCATTCTTCAATAGATCCTTGACCTCTTGATACCAGCAAGAAGAGCTTTGTATTTTGAATAAAAAAATGTCAAGAAAATAATCAAACCCTTCTTGTGGGACTGTTTATAAAGTAATTGTAGGCATAGGATTTGCCAATACATGGAAACACCCTGGTCGGATCCATATTTCGAAATTAAACTCTTAGAATAGGAGGAGCCATCTCCATATTCACCCCCTGATATGAGGTTACAAAAATAGTTGGAGAGTGGGCACATGAATCAAGGAGATTCCATGGACAATTTTTTGACAAAGATCAAAGATTTGAAGGAGAAGTTGATTTCTGTTGATGAATTCTTGTCGGACAGTTCACTTGTGTAGACTGTTCTAAATGGTCTTCTAGATTCATATCAGATTTTTGCTTCTAATCTTTGATTGATTATGAAAGGCAATCCAAATGCCTTAACATTTGAGTTTGTCTTTGTTTTGTTGCAAGAAGATCAATCTAAGCAGATCAAGTCCATCATGCATGTTACAGATCAAGCTTTCCTGGCTAGTAAGAAGGGCAAAGGTAAATCGAGCTCTTCTATTAGTAAGCAAAAATCTGCTAATTGTGATCGGGAGCAGGGTTGTTGAGCTACTTAGAGCTAGAAAGGGTTGTAGAGGAGTTGGAGAGTAGCTTCCAAGGTAATCATACCCATCTCTTACTCATAAGTTCTAGTGAAATCAAGCATTTAAGTAAAATGGTTTGCGGCAAGTATCGTGAGGGTCATCCTGGGGTAAAGTTTTGTGATACAGACTGAGGGGAGAGTGTAGATAAGCTCTAGAAACAATTGTATGCAAATAAAATCCAAAGACACTTGCTAAAAATTAGAAAAAATGCCAAGTATCATGTTCTCCCGCGGTTGAAGTATCGCGATACCTCCATATCGTGAACTCCTGTGGTTGAGTATCGTGATACTTGAAGTGGTCACATATCGAGTATTGTTGAGAAATCCTCACGATACTAGTCAGATATCGTATATCATGTATCGTGACTTCTGATTGCGATACCTGTGGGGTATCATGTATCATGAAAATTCTGGTCGCAATACTGGTGGCATATCGTGTATCGTGAAGGTAGCTACTCGCGATACCTGGTGAATATCGAGTATCGTCGGGAAATTTCTCGTGATACTTGATACATATCGAGTATCGTAGAGATCTGAAAATGATGTTTGACTAGTATCAAATATCGTGGGAATTCTCTTGGTCAAGTATCGAATATCGTTCAGTTGCAAATATCGAGTATCACTGATTTTTCGCGATACCTGCGCAATATCGCGATTTCACAAAGTGTCAAGTATTGTGTGTTGGGCTCTAGCCTCATATCGAGTATCGTGTATCGTGGGATTACCTCTTTGCGATACCTGTGCAATATCGAGTATCGTGAGAGTCCTTCCGCGATACTTGCTGGATATCGAGTATCGTGGTATTGACCAGTCGATCAAGTATCGAGTATCGTGACTTTTTACAGTGAGTCAAATATCGACTATCGTGGAATTCTGAGGGCGATATTTCTTGAGTGTCGAGTATCGTGGAATATTCTAGTGTGTCAGATATCGAGTATCGTGACATAGTCTTTTGGGTTGAATATCGTGTATCGTGGATTTAGAGAGAGTTTCTCAGTCAATCAAATAATTCCTATAAATTGGGACCTCAGCAAAGAGCATTGGAAGCTAGGAGTGGCTAAAACGAGACGAGAATTTTTAAGTGAATGAACCTAAGGTCTGGAAGAACCCTAGGGATCCGAAGAAGTGTAATTTCTTCTGTAGGAAGTGTAGCTGAACCAAGTAGTCGTTCACAGTACTCTGAAACCTTGAGTGAGTCGGAGGAAGAAATTCCCATGGCTTCAGAGGATATGCAGAATTATGTACCAATAATTGGCATGATGTCAATTATTGAGGGTGAATATCGGACATCTTTAGAATATGTGAACACCAATCAACATGGGATACCTATCTACCTAGATGGGCTAAACCGATCAGTGGCTAGACTAAAGAAAGCTACAGATGCTTACATAGTACCTAGGCTCGCAATTAAATATGCAGGACGGTTCTATATGGACAAAAGAGATATTCAGTATGTAGTTATGGAACACCCTGAAAACATCAACAAACAAGGAGAAGAAGGCATTGCCCACAACCTTAATGAAGAGGGACATGAAGAGCAGGTAACCACCCCTAGAGGGAGATCCACGGTTGTTAGGGTTTGGAGAGGAGACCTAGTTCCCCAAGATGATTCCCTAATGGATGTCTATTTGATCAATGGGATGGAACATCTCCGCAGAGCCCACTCTTCGTTATGGAAAGTGGCCAATAACCCAGTTACCATCTATGAGTTACAAGACCCTGAACTTCCCACCATTATCACGTACTTGGACAAAAACCAGAGGAGGTACTGGCCTCTAACGGAGTTAGAAAGAGCAGGGTTGAAATATCAGAACATTCCAGTGTTCCCTCCTAGGGACAGGCTACTACTTCTCAGAATCCCCAAGGAACTTTTCAAGATAATTCATATCAACATTCTGGACAGACACAACAAACGCATGTACCGGTCAGAACACATGTGCAATTTGCTATGCCGGGCAATAATCCTAACTATCGGCCTCAACCACCACTTGAACCAGGGAATAGAATTCCTGTCCCAGATAGACCACCTGTAGTAAGAGGACCTGGTATACCGATAGGAAGACCAGTTTTCCTTGTGATGCCTAGACCACCTGAAGCAGGAAGAAGATTAAGACCTATTCAAGTTGCTAAATGCATGAGAAACCACTATGATGGCTCTAGTGAACCTTACAATCACATACCTGAATTTAAGAAAATAATTAGAGCCGAACAAGTGGAAGATTTCTTGAGCCAATATGAATCCTTTGGTCTAACTCTGACAGACACATCTTTAGCTTGGTTCCAGCCATTAGACCCTAATAACTTTCAAAACATGGAACAATCTATCAAGAATTGATTGAAGACTTCACCAAGTCTGGAATAAAAAACAACTCTTCCTCATTGATCCATAGTTTTAAGCAAGCTCCTACGGACTCAATGAGATTGGCAGTAAGAAGATTCAAGCAATATGTGGATAGATGCCCAGTTGAAGAGAGACCCACTCAAAACAAAATGGTGTCATTATTTTTGGAAGGATTAGTGAATGGATCATTAAGATCTCTGGTATATGTGAAAAGAGTACAAACTTTGCAAGAATGTATGAAAGAATGTATTGACCAAGAGGAAAATCTAGCAGAAGACTTGAAAATACCTCAATGTAGTGTGAAAAGTGAAGATTCCGCCAGTAGCACGTCAAACTCCAAGAACAATGTAGAGGAAATAGCCGACTTAGTAGTAAAGAAATTGAATGTTCAAGGGCCAAGGAACTACTCCCAACAACCCAATGAGGGTACCCATGTTTAGAAGGTGTGTGCATTGTGGAGGTGATCATCCTTCTCATTTGTGCACTAGGGGAGTAGCCCCACCACCTGCTTATGCTTACAATAGACCACCCATCCTGGGCCCTCTACAATATTGTAGCATAGAGAAAAGATACACAAATCATAGCACAGAAAACTGTCCTTACAATCGGCAGTCAAGACCAGCACAACCTCTCACAAGACCTTATGGATACCATCCAAGAGATCAAGGAGGTCAAGCCCTTAGATATCCCACATATCAGCAGCAGGCACCAGCACCACGACCTTATGCTTATCAAGGTTACACTCAACCACAACCGGTGTTAGGACAACAACTGCCCCACCCTCAGAATGTTGTCCCAGTGAAAGTAGGTCAACCTAAAGAAAACCCAGAGAGAGCAATAGTCCCAGCCACGCCCTTGGCAAGTAACGAACCATATGACCCATCCTATGACCATGTTCAAGGGAATTATTCGGCTTATGAGAGCTCTATAATTGAATATGGACAATCTTACGAGCCATATGCATATAGCATGGAAGTACCAAATAGTTCTTACGGATATGTGCAGGATTATGTGTCATTGATGTACACAGCTCCCAGAGCACCCATACCCTCTCGACCAATGAATAGACCACTGACACCTAGAGGACCATGTTACAGATGCGGAGGTGATCATTTAATCAAAGAATGTACATTACCAAACCCACCACCACCACAACGAGTCTGGGAAGGATACTGTAGTGATTGTGGTAAAGAACACCTTTTCAGAGATTGCCCCAAGAACCCCAACAAAGTTAACTCGAACGTGCAGATCAACGTGATAGAAGTGATAGAGTCGTCAGGGAGTGATACGGAGTACACTGTGCCATTGAAAGCAATAACAAGAGCTAAAGCGAGAGAGACCCCATAAAAAATCAAGGAGAATGATCAAGTTGACAGAGAAGTGAATATACCTACACCTCAAGTAGTTTAAGACTCTGAAGAGCCTGGGAAGAGTGTTACAAGTAAACGAGCACAAAGATGGAAGAATCATAGAGACATGATAAAGGAAAAGAGACTACAACAAAAGAAGGAGAATGAAAAGAAGGAACAAGATCAAGAAGAAAAACAGAAATTTGAAGGAGAAAATCAGAAGGGAAAGTATAAAAAAGAAGAGGTAGGATTAGTTTTAGCAGATCCCATGCCAGAAGAGTTGGCCATGTGGATTCAGGCGTACCAAGCACGAATAAGAGCAGGACCAACTATTGAACAACACGAAAAAGAATACCCTAGAGGTGACTTAGAGAAAGAAAGGTTAGAGATATGCAGGAAATTAATTGAAGTAGCTCAATAGACCCTAGAAACACCTGTTCTTCGACTACCCCATTCACGAATTCCTGAAAAAGGATTCCAAGAGTGTGTCATCCCTAATGATCTCGAGTAAGGAAAAGAAGGTGAGACACGTGATGGAAATTACTGTGAGGATAAAAGAGAAGGATCCGTTGTTCCCGAAGTAGACGGGGAGTGGCCTAAAAAATTGTGGGCAAGAGTCCAAGAAGATAGATGGAAGAAAGTGGAAGGAATTGAACCACCCTTTGAGGAGCTAGAAGCAGAAGGTGAATTGGAAGACTCAATACCTGAGCTAAATTCAGAAGGATTATTACAATTTGACAAGAGCGACAAGGAGAATGACAGTGTGAAGGCTTTGCCAAATTACACAGGGGAGTACGAATGTAATTTGGAATTATACTGCATTCCCTCGATAAGAAAAAAAGAGCAAAACCCATCAATCCAAACATCGGACATCATACAACATCTTAGAAAGGTAAAAATCCCTTGTACTCTGACATTGGAAGAACTTTTGAAGATAAAACCACATTTGAAGGAGAAGCTAACCAGTCAATTGGAGACCAGGTCAGAAGAGAAGGAGATGCTTGATGAAGTGACCATAGTCAAAATCCCAGTTGATAAGGTTGGAGGTTTCAGCGAGGGAGATGAAGGAAACACATGCCTTCCAATTACTTATAGGGGCTACACCACTAAAGCTATTTTAGATTTTGGAGCTGGAGTAGGAATCGCGACTAAAGAAATATGGGAGAAATGGGGAAAACCAGCTTTAAGACTAACATGCATGAAGATACAAATGGCAGATGGACACACTGAACGACCCTTGGGATTATTGGAAAGAGTAACTTTTACTACCTGTGGAGTTGAATTCGAGCACACCTTAGCGATCTGTCAATTTGAAAGGGCTAGCAATTATGAGATGATACTCGGAAGACCCTTCATGAGACAGCTGAAGGTGGTGCAAGATTGGGGAAAAGACGCGGTATACCTACAGCATGAAGGAACCACGACCAGAATAAATCTCCACACATACACGTATCATGATGTTCCCCCTTGCAATGGTCTGATTCATAAGGAGGAGGACGAGCAGTCGATTCACAGTATAGGTTCAAGTGACCAATCATGGATGAACGAAGACACTCATCTATGGATATGTCAGACAACAAAAAAGGAAGAGGAAAAAAAGAAAGGATGGCAGCAAAGGCAAGGAGTTGCTAGGTCTGTACAGGATCCAGCTTACATGCCTCAAAAATTCCTAGATGAAGAATTCGAACCTCATGGTTGGATGGAGATATTAGCCACTCTCGATGTGTGTGTAAATGAAGAAGTGATAACCATGAATGAATGCATTGACGAGGAAGGATATGACGTAAGCCTATACATGGTGGTCCTTCAAGAGGCTGAAGAAGGATAAGTAATTGAAAAAGAATGGAAGGAGGATTATGAGAGCATTGAAATGGAGCAGGAACAAATGGAAACAGAAAGTGGAAATCAAAGAGTAAATGTCATAAATAATGAATTAAGTCAAGAAAGGACAAAGGAAGAAGAGCTTGGATTAGATAAAGAAAAAGACGACGGAGAAAATAAGCCTCAAGATCAATTTGAAGTGCCTGCTCACTTCAAAAAATATGAAGTAGAATAGAGGAAAATTGCTATCCAAATGCCAAAACGAGAAGCACAACCAGGAATAGCATATTGTTGGAGATAGATGTCTGCGGAAGCACGCGAACAACACAAGGAAGAAGAAGAAGTTTGGAGCACAAACACACAATACTGAATGTATTACTAGAGAATGTACAAAGATAAGTAGCCCATTAGGGCAATAGGCGTATATACAAGCCGGGGGAAAAAAACCTCCTAAAGAGGGAAAAAAGTGCCCCGGCGGTCCTAGAGTGTTCACACACATCACTACCTAAATATATCAACGAATCCCCCCTGGGAGTGATGCGGTGAACAAGGAGCTGGCACTCATGTATTAGGAAGTGCCAAGCTATGTGGAAATCACTCCACAAAAGGAAGTAAGCCCAAAGCTTTGCGGAAAGCTTCAAACTTCTCCCTAGGCAGAGCCTTCGTGAAAAGGTCTGCAATGTTCTCCTGCGTGGGCACATATGCCAAGCTGATCTCCCCAGCAGAGAACCTCTCCCTGACATAGTGATAATGCACCTCAATGTGCTTAGTGCGAGCATGGAACACAGGGTTCCTCGCAACTGCCAATGCGCTCTGACTATCAGTGAAGATGGTGGTGGCAGAAGACTAGCCAACACCCAAATCAGCCATAAGGCGTCTGAGCCACACACACTCAACAATCGCTGTGAAAGCTGCCCTATACTCAGCCTCACAACTGGAAGTGGCCACAGTAAGCTGCTTCTTGCTCAACCAAGATATACATGAGCTACCAAGCATGAAGCAAAAACCACTGGTGGACACACGAGTGTCATAGCAACCAACCCAATCTGAGTCAGAAAAAGCATGCAAATCTGGCGGTAGTGATCCCCGCTTGGGATAAAACAACCCAAGTAGCCGAGTACCACTCAAGTAGCGAAAGATGCGCTTAACCGCTTTCCAATGCGTGACTCCTGGGCAATGCATAAACCTGCTCATCTGTGAGACAGCAAACTGAATATCTGGCCGAGTAATGCATAAGTAAATCAAGCATCCAATAGCCTGCTGATAGAGAACATTATCAAATGCATCTCCAGCATCATGAAGACTCAATCGTAAACCTGTCTCCATAGGAGTGGCAATAGGCTTACAGTCTTCAAGGCCAAAACGCTGCAATAATGTGTCAATATATTTCGTTTGACACAAAGCCATTCCACCATCAACGTGCATAAACTGAATGCCCAAATAGTGATGCAAATGCCCCAAATCAGAGATCTCAAATGAGGCATGCAAATCAGCCTTAAAATCAGCAATATGTGTCTCAATAGGACCAGTGAGCAGCATGTCATCAACATAGACAACAATGATCAGAAGCACATCATTAGCACGTTTAACATATAAGGTGCTTTCAGTTGGACTGTTTTCAAAACCATGTGCAATCAGATAGGCATGTATCTTCTCATACCAAGCACGTGGTGCTTGCTTTAAACCATATAATGCCTTCTTTAGCCTGCAAACCTGGTTTTCATGCCCTTTCTGCACAAAGCCATGGGGCTGAAAAACATACACTTCTTCATGCAAGTCACCATTCAGAAATGCTGTTTTAATGTCCAACTGATGTACATTCCAACCATGATGGGCTGCAAGTGCACAAATGCTCCAAACAGTAGTCATACGGCATGTAGGTGCAAAGGTCTCATCAAAATCAATGCCTCTTTCCTGTGCATAACCCTTTGCAACAAGCCTAGCCTTATACCTGTCAACTGTACCATCAGGTTTACGCTTCAGCTTGTATACCCACTTAGTGCCAATGGCCTTCTTGCCAGGAGGCAAGTCACATAAAGACCATGTACCATTCTTCATTATAGCATCATATTCAGATTGCATAGCAACCATCCAATTTTCTGAATTTTGTGCTTCATCAAAAGAAACAGGCTCATTCTCATCACAGAGACTAGATGCAGCCATAGCATAGCAATCTGATGCAAAGGAGGCACTATGAGAGCCTGAATGAGTACGATATGACAAAGGTGCATCTAATTTGCTGTCACGCAAAGTCTACACCAGCCATTTTGGCATAGTTTTTGCCTGCTCAATATCAGCTCTCTCATCAACAAGTGCATCATGTAAATCTGCATTAGAAATGGAATGATCTGCATCATCATATGAAACCTACAAAGGCTGAGAAGTTGCCTCATTAGGACCAGCACTAGCCTGTCCACCTGTAAAAAGAGGCATCAAAGTATCATACATGTCTTTGGAGCTAACAGATGTCTCCTTAGTACATGAAAGCAATGGCTGAATAGCATCTTCCACAAACACAACATCACGGCTAACTAGAATGCGTTTAGTCTGTGGATGATACAGACGATAGCCTTTACTTTCAGAACTGTACCCAACAAAAATACATTTTACTGCCTTATCATCCAATTTTCTGCGATGTTGTTCAGGCACTAATGCATATGCCAAACAACCAAAAACACGCAGATGAGCAACAGATGGCTTGCGGTCATGCCAAGCCTCATATGGAGTGATAGACTGCAACGCTTTAGTGGGACACTTGTTCAGTACATATGCTGCACACATGACAGCCTCAAGCCAGGAACTATGTGGTAAAGCCTGACTTTTGACCATGCACCTCGCCATCTCCATGAGTGACCTGTTCTTTCGTTCAGCAACTCCATTCTGTTGAGGTGTATACGGCACTGTACACTGGTGTTTTATCCCATGTTCAGCCAGAAATGCATTAAAATCTGAAGACATATATTCCCCCCCTCGATCAGAACGGAGGGTGCCCATTTTACATGCTGACAGATTTTCAGCCAAAACCAAAAACTGTTTGAAGCACATGAACACTTCGGACTTTGCTTTGAGTGGATATACCCATGCATGCCTGGAAAAATCATCAATGAAAGTCACGAAGTAAAGGTAGTTTCCAAAAGAGGGTGTCTGCATAGGACCACAGACATCACTATGTACAAGCTGCAATTTCTGCGTAGCCCGGACTGAACCATCTTTTGGAAAGGAAGAACGCTGCATTTTGCCCAAAATACAGCCTTCACAAACATGTTTTCCAGGTGCCTCAAGTTTGGGCAAAGAGGACACCATTTCAGATTTCTGCAGGCGTAACAAACTAGCAAAATTCAGATGACCAAAGCGTGCATGCCAAAGCTTTGCATCTGACATAGCCTGAGAATCATGAACTGCACATGCCGAATCATTCACAGATCTTTCATAGTCTATGAGCTTATACAACCCACGACATAAAATGCCAAAAGCAATAATCACATCGCCATTTGAGAGATCATGGACTGTACACCTGCCATCAACGAATTTCACAACCAAGCCAATCTTGGCTAATGCAGAAACTGATAACAGGTTCTTTTTGATCCCTCGCACAAATAAAGCATCTGACAAAGTGAAAGAACTACCATCAACAGTAGTCAGAATGATCTTACCAACTCCCATAACACGATAAGAGGAGTTATTGGCGCATGTGACAGTATTCTCTGTAGGGGCAGGCTCGATTGAAGAGAAGAAACTGCGCTGCGAGGTAATATGTTTGGTCGCCCCACTGTCAAAGTACCAAACATCTGAGTCTACTGCAGACATGCACTGATCATGAGAAGATGGGTCAAAACTGCAGACAGTAGTAAACGCCCATTCTTCTTCTTGCACAAGATTTGCAGACTCTGTTTTTGGTGTAGAGGCCTCTGCAACAACCATTCCAGCCTCTTTCTTCTTTGCCTCTTTAGCAGCCAGTTTTGGACAGTTCTTTATAATATGATCATTTCCTTTACAGTACTTGCAGAAAAATTTTTGCTTTTCTGATTTCTTCTCATCTTTATCCTGGTTCTTTGATTGTGCAGCATTTGCAGATTTCTGCTTACTAGTAGAAGAGCTCCATTTTCCTTTGCCCTTCTGACTAGCCAGGAAAGCTTGATCTGCAACACGCATAATGGACCTGTTCTGCCTGGACTGATCTTCCTGCAACAGAACAGAGACTAATTCCTCAAATGACAAGGCATTCGGATTGCCTTTCATCATCAACCGAAGAGTAGAGGCAAAACTCTGATATGAATCAGGAAGACCATTCAGAACGGTCTGCACAAGTGAGCTATCTGGTATAACCTCATCAGCAGAAATCAATTGTTCCTTCAGGTCTTTGATCTTTGTAAGAAAACTGTCCATAGAATCACCTTCATTCATGTGCTCACTCTCCAACTGTTTTTGGAGGTAAGCAACACGAGCCTCATTCCTAGCCTGGTACAAAGTGGTAAGTGTATCCCAAGCATCCTTTGCTGTTCTGCAAGAGCGAATGTGAGGAATAATGGCACGTTTGACAGACAAAGCTATCAATGCATATGCCTGGGCATCTCTGCCATCCCAACAAATCTGCTCTGCAGTAGGTGCAACAGAAACAGCAGCACGAACAGGAATCTGCGGAATATCATCTTCTACACCATCTTCATCAGCTCCAACACCTGTATTTGCAGTACCCGTCGTTACAGGTGTAACAGGACATCTTTCAACACCCTGCACAATGTTCCACAATCCTTTTGCAACCAGTACATGTCGCATCATATAAGCCCATAATGGGTAGTTGGTACCATCCAACTTATCCTCAACAACCAACATACGGAATACATCACTGCTTTCAGCCATGGCTGGTGACTAAAATACCTTGATGCAAAAAATTGACTGTATCTCAAAAAGTTGAACGGAACTGCCCAGACGAGTTTTGCTAAACCTGTAGCAGACTTCGAGATGCTTAAACTGGCGAACAGAAACTGGTATATACCTTTGGCACAAAAGGATGAAATAGCCTGCACAAGCGCTGCGATAGTGCGTTTGGAGGCCGAAACGAGCTCAGCTCGCGATTTCGGCACCACAGAACAAAGCTGTTTTGATCTCGGAAACACCTTGAGTATGCTCACCAAATATCGTGCGAATCTGAGACTGCAAACGGAGGAGTGTCGACGACGCCCTAGAAGAAGCGACGACCTGCTCTGATACCAATTGTTGGAGATAGACGTCTGCGGAAGCACGCGAACAGCACAAGGAAGAAGAAGAAGCTTGGAGCACAAACACACAATACTGAATGTATTACTAGAGAATGTACAAAGATAAGTAGCCCATTAGGGCAATAGGCGTATATACAAGTCGGGGGAAAAAAACCTCCTAAAGAGGGAAAAAAGTGCCCCGGCGGTCCTAGAGTGTTCACACACATCACTACCTAAATATATCAACACATATGACAACAAAGAAGAGACCAAGAAAATAGTAGTAACCTTGGAGGAAGGAGAAGAACGATGTACTTTTATAGGACAGAATGTCTCAATGGAAGAAGAATAAGAGTCAATACAACTCATACGAGAATATAGGGATGTCTTTGCTTGGACATATAAGGATTTGAAAGGAGTAGATCCCACTATTTGTGCCCATAGAATCCCTATGACATCAGAAGCCAAACCTTCCAAACAAAGACCATACACTTATAACGACATTTACTCAGCAAAAATTAAGGAAGAGATAGACAAGTTGTTAGATGCTGGGTTCATTTATGAGATCGAACACACGGAATGGGTGTCACCTTTGGTGGTCGTACCGAAAAAGAATGGCAAGTTAAGGGTATGCATTAATTTGAAGAAGGTAAATGCTGCCACCATAAGAGATAGTTACCCATTACCCATCACTGATCATCTTTTGGAAAGAGTGGCAGGAAAGGAAGTTCATAGTTTTCTAGACGGCTTTTCAGGGTATAATCAGGTAGCAATTGCTCCTGAGGACCAACATAAAACAACCTTTGCAATTGAATGGGGAGTATACACCTTTAGGGTTATGCCTTTTGGTCTAACCAATGCCCCAACCACTTTCCAAAGATTGATGTGCCATGTATTCAAAGAGTTCTTGAGAAAAAGCATGGAACTACACATGGATGATTTATGCACTTATTCAGCTATACGATCAGAACGTATCCCTGAACTAGGAAAGATTTTTGCCAAATGTCGACAATATAGAGTATGCCTCAATCCAGAAAAGTGTGTCTTCATGGTTCGACAAGGAAAGATATTAGGACACATTGTCTCTAAAAATGGAATTTCCACATATGAAGACAAAATCAAAGTGATTCTGGAATTGCCTAGACCAAAGACTGCTAAAGAAGTACAAGCATTTATGGGACACTGTGGATACTACCGTAGATTTATACACATGTATGCCATAATTGCTAGACCTCTTTATGCATTATTGTCTCAGTTTAATTGGACAGAAGAATGTGAAAAGGCCTTCAACGAATTAAAGAGTCGATTAAGTTCAACACGAATCCTTCGAGTACCTAATTGGAATAAACCATTTCACATTCATGTAGATGCTTCCAAGTTTGTCATTGGTTGCATCTTAGCTCAACCTGCGGATACAGGGAAGTTAGACCACCCTATAGCTTATGCTAGTAGACAATTGAATCAAGCGAAGCGCAATTATACCACAACTGAGAGAGAGGGTTTAGGGATGGTGTACGCAGTAAAAAAGTTTTGACACTACCTTTTGGCAAACAAATTCAAATTCTTCATCGATCATCAAGCTCTACTATGGATATGCTTTAAGTATTAGAGTAGCTTGTACTTTGATTAATACCAAAGTGCAATTTCTTCGTGAATTCCACGTGCTTGGTATGAAAAGATACATGCCTACCTGATTACACATGGTTTTGAGAATATTCCAACTAAGGGCACCTTATATGTTAAGCATGCAAATGATGTGCTTATGATCATTGTTGTCTATGTTGATGACATGCTGCTCCTTGTTCCTCATGAGAAGCATATTGCTGATTTTAAGGGTGATTTGCATGCCTCATTTGAGATGTTGGATTTGGGGTAGTTGCATCATTATTTGGGCATTCAATTTATGCAAGTTGATGGTGGAATAGCATTGTGTCAAACAAAATATATTGACACATTATTGCAGCATTTTGGCCTTGAAGATTGCACCTATTGCCACTCCTATGGAGACAGGTTTATGATTGAGTCTTCGCGATGTTAGAGATGCATTTGATGTTGTTCTCTATTGGCATGTTGTTGGATTCTTGATTTACTTATGCATTACTCAGCCACATATTCTGTTTGCTATCTCATAGATGAACAAGTTTATGCATTGCCTAGGTGTCAAGCATTTGGTAGGTCGTTGAGAGCATCTTTCGCTACTTGAGTGGCACCCGGCTACTTGGATTGTTTTATCCCAAGGGGGGGATCACTAGTGCCAGATTTACATGCTTTTTCTGACTCTAACTATGCTATTTGCTATGACACTCATGTGTCCACTAGTGGTTTTTGCTTCATGCTTGGGAGCTCATGCATATCTTGGTTGAGCAAGAAGCACCCTACTATGGACAATTCTAGTTGTGATGTTGAGTATAAGGTAGTTTTCATAGCGACTATTGAGTGTGTGTGGCTCAGATGCCTTATGGCTAATTTAGGTGTTGGTCAGTCTTCTACCACCACCATCTTCATTGATAGTCTGAGCGCATTGGAAGTTGCGAGGAACCCTTGGTTCCATGCTCGTACTAAGCACATTGAGGTGCACTATCATTATGTCAGGGAGAGGTTCTCTATTGGAGATATCAGTTTGGCATATGTGCCCGCACAGGAGAACATTGCAGACCTTTTCACAAAGGCTCTATCTAAGGAGAAGTTTGAAGTTTTCCGCAAAGATTTGGGCTTAATTCCTTTTGTGGATAGATTCCACATAGCTTGACACTTCCTTATACATCAGTGCCAGCTCCTTGTTCACCACATCACTCCCAACAATGATTTGTTGATATATTTAGGTAGTGATGTGTGTGAACACACTAGGACTACCAGGGCACTTTTTTCCCTCTTTAGGAGGTTTTTTTTCCTCGGCTTGTATATACACCTATAGTCATAATGGGTCACTTATCTTTGTATGTTCTAGTAGTAATACATTCAGTATGATGTGTTGTGTTCCAATCTTCTTCTTCTTCCTTGTGCTGTTTGCGTGCTTTCGTAGACCTCAAACTCCAACACATAACATTCACTTCCAAATACTTTGAAATGGGAAATAGAAGCCTTTTTACCAATGTAGGCTTCTTGTGGAGTCTTTCCATCAAGTTCCTTGGTGTAGCTTTGATGTAGATAGCAGTGATGTAGATAGCAGTCTTGACAACCTCTGCCCAAAATTGATTAGGCAAACCCTTTCCCTTCAATATGCACCTCGCCATCTCCATGATGGCTTGATTCCAATGTTTGGCAACACCGTTCCATGAGGGCTTGATTCCTTTACTCTTGCAGAAATCTTCAAACTCTGTTGATGTGAACTCACCAATACTGTCTGTCCTAAATTTCTTCATCTTCTTCCCTGTATCAGTTTCAACAAGTTGAAGCCATTCTTTAAACTTATCAAAAGCTTGAGCCTTATCATGAAGAAAGTACACCCACATCTTCCTACTATAGTCATCGACAAGTAACATAAAGTAGGAAGATCCGCCGAACGCCTGTGTAGGCATTTTTCTACACAAGTCAACATGCACCAACTCTAGAGGATAGCTTGCTCTATTCTTGGTTTCTTGTGGAAATGCCTTCCTATTGCTTGCCCATCATGCAAGCTTCACATGGTTTCTTCATTTCTGCAATTGATGGTAGTTGTGCAACCATACCCTTGCGATGCATGTCCTTCAATACAGGGATATCCGATGTGGTTGAATCTCTCATGCCATAGCTTACTTATGCCTACACTTGTAGTGGTTGTAAGAGCACAAAACTCATAAAAGTTGTTCCTCCTTATGCCAGTTCCAACAATGTTATTGTTATTGTCCATTATCTTAGCTCCTGTCTAACTAAAAGATACTTGATGACGTTGATCAGTTATAGAAGCTTACAACACATTTGAAAGCTTTCTAACATCCCCATTAAAGTTAATGAAAGAAACAATGCCTTTGCCCTCCACAAGACATCTTGCATTCTTGCCTACCTTTACTGTGATGGGTTCCTTTGGTGGTTGTAAGGAACTATAAAGGTCTTTTTTGCTCGTCATGTGATGAGATGCACCACTATCCAACACCCATGAGTCATTCGTTCCTGAATCTTTAGTGGAGGAGCATACCTCCTCTATCATAACAAATAACTCAAGCTTTATTTTTGTTCTCTTGGCAAACTCCTTGCCCTTGCCACCTTTTGAAGAGCTACTCTTCTCTTTTGCCTTCTTGATGTGATAATCTTGGATTCTATGTCCTTTGTTCTTGTAGTGGAAACACTCTCCCTTCAACTTCTTTTCGTCATTCTTCTTTTTTGTCTCCGTTTTTGAAGAGTCCACTTTGCCTCCTTTGGCATTTGCTATGAATGCAACATCTCCTTTGTTGCCACCATGTTGCCACCACCCCTTGCCTTGAGTTGTAGCTCCTCCTCCATGAGTAAGGCCCTGAATTCCTCAAAAGTTATTGATTGAGGTTTGATTTGAGTATTAAGAGGAGTTACCAAACCATCAAACTTAGGTGGATAGATTTGTAGACAATGTCAAGCTAGCTCCTCACTTGACTTTTGTACACCTGCTCCCCACATTTGATCTTGTAGATTCTTTATGCGAGTGATAAAAACCTTTGCATTCTCCCCATCATCAAACCTTTCTATTGCTAGCTCATTCTCCAAGTTTTGAATCCATGTCTGATTATAAGTTTCATATTGATTTCTCAATATGTTCCATGCTTCACACGCCTTGGTAGTATGTTGAATGAGATTCAGAACACTATAAGTAGTACCTGTAACAAGAGCATAGAGTGCATCAGTGTTTCTACATCTCCAAGCATGTAGAAGATCAACATCAGGAGGAATCATTCAACCAGGATTATTTGGATCAGGTGTTTCTTGGGGCTCATGATCAATCCCAAGAACAGTCTCCAGAAGTTCATATGAATCAAGAAGGAAGTGATTTTAAACTTCCATAGTGTGTAGTTTGTAGCATCAAGTTTACTTTCCATGAAGGCTGGTGGTCGAATTTGCAACCTTAGGATGATCAGCATCATTGTTGCTCTTGTCTGTTCTCCAACTACTCCTGTTGACAAACCACCTTGATTTCTAGTTGTAAATGATGATGTACCACTTGACATCTTCTCTCTTTTGTCATTGAAACCTCTACATTTTTGCTTTTGCACAACTTAAAGCCTCCTGGGCTCTGATATCGTGTAAGAAAATAAGAGCACAATGGAATAGACTAGTAGACAGAGTTGAAAGAAAAACATAGACAAACATAGATGTAGAATGAGAGATAGAGAACTCAAATTCTCATATTGCCAAGCATAATGCAGTTAGAATGATGGTGCTATCCACCTGTGCACTCCCAATGTGGACCTTAGATGGCAATCTAGATAGACTGTAGATGAAAGGCTTACTAGTGCACAATGCTATGTTAATCTCAACCTGGTCCGTGCTTATATAGCTTTTACAAGGGGATCCAATATAGATAAACATTGTTGGGAGATACAAAATAGTTGGCAAATATACAATCTGACAATATCTCCATGACCAAAAGACCTACCGTCTCATATCTATGGGTCGGGTGTGGCTAGGCTCATAGAGATCATCTATAACCATCAAGGGTCACACATAGACCTCATCTAGCTTAGAAGTTAGGGTTCCACAAATTTTTGGGCTCTCACAATGGCTTCTCCTCATAATGGGGGCCTTATAACTTAGAGCACCATGGATCATTTGTGGTCACTTGAGGGTGGAGTATTGAGGATATCTAACAGAGGGGTCCACAAAGGGAAAGAATGATAGAATATGCATATCAAACAGCCCAATAGGAGCTCAGAGGTAAGATGTTAGAACTCACAAGAAGCACCTCAACAACATCTCTATCAGTAAACCAAATCTTGAGAAATACATACCAATACGTTAGCTTATTCAAACTACTGCATATGGATGCAAGATTTAAAAGTGAGACGATAAGCATTGTTGCCTCGTAGGAAGCACAATTCTCCATAGAGTTCCTAAGTAACTACTTCATGGCATAGGTCCCATTGACTTATTATCACAGTCCACAGATAGAAATTAATATAGTTATGTGAGATACTCCAAGAGTTATCATTTCTGGCGAGTCTGGGATCAACCTAACGTTAGTATCAACAATGAAAAGGTTTAGGACTCCACCCAAAAGGAAGCATAATTCACCATAATAATGGAAGACCAAATTAGGATGAAGCCAATCAGAATAGTGGAAAGAATCACACGAACAACACAAGGATCTAAATTTATTCTAGATTTTGTCACACTTAGATGCCTGCTCGAAATAGGAGGTTTTCCATTACTTTTGGGACGACCTTGGCTCAGACATGCAAAAGTCATCCATGATTGGGGGGAGAATTACATGTGGATACACGATTAGGAAAAGTTAAAGAAGTTGCAATTCAAAGTTAACCCGGACGTTGCTCAGGTGGGGTGCCACCAGCTCATGGGTCGAACCTGGAGAAGAGGACGAGCCCAACTCTCCTAGGTTGAGTGGTATTGTTGAAGAAGAAGACCTCCTAAGATGGATGGAAGAAGACTCTCCTTCACGCTACATGATCACTTGTCGAAAAGAGAGGGCAATGAATGGGAAGCAGACCCCAGAATAGGATAGGGAACCAAATGAATCATCATAGGACAACTAGGACAAAGACGATATCCAGAAAGAGTAGAAAGACACTCCAATATCAATAGAGGAAGGAAGGACGAGTAGCTACCCCTAGAGGAGATACCCCAAGGATGGTTGCAGCGGGAAACTTGGAATACCCTGATCAAGGAAGTTTGTGCATATGAGGAGTTCAAGATTGGGATACAAGACAAAGCAGATGAATCAAGACAAGGGGAAAAAGTTGGACCAGTGGTTTGAGAGATTGGTTTAGGAGAAAATGTGGAGGAAAAATGGTCTTGGTGGCCTCGTGGTTATACACCGAGTTACCACTTTCTTGCATAGTTTCAAAGACATTTTTGCTTGGAATTATAAGCACTTAGCGGGTCTCCCTGCCACCATGGTAATCCACACTACCCATTAACTCTCGAGGCAAGATCTATATGAGGAAGGATCGACCACCTCAATCCAAAATATGTGGAAGTAGTGCAGATAGAATTGGATAAGATGGATGCTACCGGAATCATTATTCCAATAGAACACTCTGAATGGCTCTCATCAATCTTGATTGGTGATTTCCCCTAAGAAACAATCCAACAAGATCAGAGTATGTGTAGATATTAGAGCTCTCAACAAGGTCACAATTCCTGACGGCTTTCCTACCCCTTTTTCGTAACAGATAGTAGAAGATATGGCAAGGCACTTGCTCTAAAACTTCATCGACGGGTATAACATGTATAATTAGATCAACATACATGAGAAGGATTGGTCCAAAACAACATTGGTCACACCATGGGGAACTTACGTCGATACAAAAATAGCCTTTCGGCTTAGGAATGCTCCCGCTACTTTCAACAAGACCATCTCCATCATTTTTGGGAATTTACTACTAGGTCCTTTATGAATATTTATGGATGATTTCTCCACATTCTCAGGACTCAGATAAGTCACTATGCTTGAGAGTTTTGATGAGCACTTGGCCCACCTTGCTCTGGTGTTCCAAAGATGTCGAGAAACTAACCTAAGGCAGAACCCAAACAAATGTCACTTCCTATTTACTAAGGGTACCCTCTTGGGGCATGTAGTCTCGAGAAGAGGCACGGCTCCAAAACTTGACAAAATAATGTCTATACTAAGGATGGAAAGATATAGATGCAAAAAGGAAGTTCATGCCTTCTTGGGACACACTGGCTATCCCAAACGATTCACCCAGATATATGTGGATATTGCTAAACCTTTATCCTAGTTGATAGACACAACTAATCAATTCCAATGGACAAAAGTAGAGGAACAAGACTTTAGGTATCTTAAATTGTGTTTAACCAAGGCCCCTATATTGAGAGCTCCCGATTGGAATAGAGTGTTCCATGTTCATGTGGATGCAAGTCTCAAGACGTTCGGTGCAATCCTAGCACAACCTGATAGAGACAAAAAGGTAGATCACCCCATATACTATGCCAATCGATTGTTGTGTAAGTGATAACAAAATTACAGTACTATGGAAAGAGAGGTCCTAGCTATAGTATTTTCCTTGCAAAAATACATTACTTGCTCGGGGTAAAATTTAGGATAATCTCTGATCACTAGGCCCTAAAGTACCTACTCAATAAAACAAAAAGTTGAACAGAACTACCCTATTGAGTTCTTCTAAACCTATCATAGACTTTGAGATGCTTATACTGGCAAACCGAAACTTTCATATATCTTTGGCACAAAAAGACAAAATTGCCTACATAGGCACTATGATAGTGTGTTTGGAGGCTAAAACGACCTCAAATTGTGGTTTCGACACTAGATAGCAAAGTACTTTTGAACTCTTAATCGTCTTGAGTATGCTCACCAAATTTCGTGCGATTTGGAGATTGTGATTGGAGGGGTGTCAATGATGCCCTAGATGAAATGGCAACATGCTCTGATACCAATTGCTAGAGTTTGAGGTCTGCGGAAGCACGCAAATAGCACAAGGAAGAAGAAGAAGCTTGGAGCACAACACACAATACTAAATGTATTACCAAGGGAATGTACAAAGATAAGTTACCCGTTAGGGTTATATGTGTATATACAAGTCAGGGAAAAAACCTCCTAAAGAGGGAAAAAAGTGCCCCAGTGGTCCTACTGTGTTCACACACATCACTACCTAAATATATCAACACACGGGATACTAATTTTTTTCTGAAAGGTACTGAAGAAGTTTTAGGTAATTCTTAGAAATCAAAACCAAGAAAATAATTTCGTTGTGATGTTTCCTTGCTTGGTTCCCTTTAATTACAACTTTCTCTTCTGGTACTATTGCACCTTCAGTTCTACCACATAGTGCACCTAATGCTTTATTCACTCGGACATGTTTCTTATCACTCTTATAATTTGGGTATGTTTCACTGGATCTCATTACAGGCATGTAGTCTTCGAAGGACCACTCCCCAACAAGATCACCGGTGTTAACCTCCCTTTTTCCTTCTGCTAGGGATAGGAATAGGTCAACTTGGGGTTCTTGGGTGGGATGACCTATATTGCTCTAAGTCTCTAAGTTTCCCCAAAAAAACTCCAAACTCGGGGTTACAATCAACTAATTAACATCACCAAAACATATAGCAAATATGTGGACTTTATCATTGAACTTTAGGAATACATGCATACTATTGAACACATTGAACAACACTATGTACTACTTATTATTGAATTAGGGGACGAAATATACTTAACCAACATATTAATTGCAAAATTAGTACTATGGCAATTAGATCACACTACCGTTAATAATCTCACTCACATGATTATACCCTTATTTAGTAATTTCTATAGCAACTTATACACTAAATCGACTATGCTAATATTCAATAATTCAGATAAATAGATAACAGATCATAGTGAGATAGAATACTACAAAAATTACCGAACACAGTGAATTATGTGGGAAGAAGATAGTGTTTGAAGCATTGCTAGTTGTACATGCCGGCACATTCCCCACACACACAAGCCTGAAGCATCCGCATCCTTTCATTAATTTGTGAATAGTTACAACATACAATCAAAATTACATCAGCAGACCAAAATTACAACAATAATTATCCAATTGCCTAACACAACTCATGGTGCTAGTCAAGGGAAATACATCCATATGGGAAATGGTAACACCCTTTTCCACAAACACAGATATCAAAATGGTTGCTATAGTATAAGCATGAATACCTAAAGGAATCCTGACCATCCTTTGTGACCCTTGGAGTAAACTCAAAATAGCCTCAAGTTGACTTTGAATTCCACCAAAGGTTTGACAAACTCCACAACCTCTAATTGGATGTTGGAAAAATGTTCAAGGCCGTGATCTAACATCAATAAACAATCTTCTAAACCTTTCCTCTCATTAGAAGTAGTTTTTGATGTTTCCACTTGCATCATCGTTCCCTCAATGTGAGTACTTATGTCTTTCAAACGTACATCCAATGCATCTTTTGCATGAGCATAACCATAAATAGAACATTTCAATGCATGTGTAACTATTGGGGACCAAGAATGAAAGATAAAATGGATGAATATATAAACAGAAAAAAGCAAAGATGCATTAGTACTACTTGAAGAGATAGCATGAATCGAAGTAACCTCCATCGCACACAAACTCACACTTAACCTTTAGAAATCTTAATGTCTAAGTGGTGTGTGCAATAAAATCAAAGCAAGATGCAAGATAATTCACAAGAGTACATCCTTGATTATATGTCTTGAGATCGACTTGATTCTAGCCTCGGTTGCAAGGATAATGACATTGAAGATCACCAAATCCTTCTTTCTTGTGCACTTGAATCTTAGATGCTAATGAAGAACTTGTGTCTACCTCTTGAAGCAATAAAATCCTCCCTTGAATCTCATTGAAGCAAGAAAGTTTCCCCCTCAAGCATGTGAGAGCTTGAAGTAGAAACATAAACCACCTTGAAAAAGCTTTTAAAAGAGAGTGGATAGAAACCTTGGAACTTGGGAAAGAGAATGGATTTAAGGCTTAAAGGAAGGTTAAGTTATGGCATAAGAAACATTCTTGGTTTCTTAGAGAAGATAGAGTATTCTTGGCCCTTCATACTTGGCAAAAGAATGAAGCAAAGGGACATCTGAAGGTGATGCAGATGACATTGAAGACGATGATATTCTTCATGTTCCTATTAGTGTTGCTGTTCTTGTTGCACCTACTGCAGAGCAAATTTGTTGGGATGGTAGAGATGCTCAGGCACATGGATTGATAGCCTTGTCTATCAAACGTGCCATTATTCCTCACATTCACTCTTGGAGAACAACCAAGGATGCTTGGGATACACTTACCACTTTATACTAGGCAAGGAATGAGGCTCGTGTTGCTTACCTCCAAAAACAATTGGAGAGTGAGCTTATGAATGAAGGATATTCCTTGGATAGTTTTTTGACAAAGATTAAAGATTTAAAGGAATGGTTGATTTTTCTTGATGAAGTCGTGCCTGACAGTTCACTTCTACAAACTATTTTGAATGGTCTTCCCGATTCATATCAAAGTTTTGCTTCTACTCTTTGTTTGATGATGAAAGGAAATCCAAATGCCTTAACAATTGAGGAGTTAGCTTCTGTTCTGTTGCAAGAAGATCATTCTAGGCAGAATAGGTCCATTATGCGTGTTGCAGATCAAGCTTTCTTGGCTAGTCAGAAGGGCAAAGGTAAATGGAGCTCTTCTACTAGTAAACAGAAATCTGCTAATTCTGCTCAATCAAAGAAGGATGACAGAGATGAAAATGAAATAGAAAAGCATAAATTGTTTTGCAAATATTGTAAAGGAAATGATCATGTCATAAAGATTTGTCCAAAATTGGCTGCTAAAGAGGCAAGGAAGAAAGAGGGTGGAATGGTTATTGTAGAGGCCTCTACACCCAAAATAGAGTCTGCTAATCTTGTGAAAAATGAAGAATGGGCATTTACCACTGTTTGCAGTTACAAACCATCTTCTCATGAGCAAAACATATGTCTATAATAGACTCAGATTCGTACTTTGATAGTAGAGCAACCAAACATATTACCTCACAAGGTAGTTTCTTCACTTCACTCGAGCCTCCCCCTATAAGGAATACTATCACATGCACCAATAACTCCTCTTATCATGTCATGGGAGTTGGTAAGATCATTCTGACTAGTGTTGATGGTAGTTCCTCTACATTGTTGGATGCTTTATTTGTGCGAGGGATCAAGAAGAATATTTTATCAGTTTCAGCTTAAGTCAAGATTGGCTTCATTTTCAAATTTGTTGATGAAAGATGTATAGTTCATGATCTATCAAATGGTGATGTCATTATTACTTCTGGAATTTTATGTCATGGGCTATATAAGCTCATAGACTATGAAAAATTGGTGAATGATTAAGCATGTGCAGTACATGATTCTTAGGCTATGTCAGATGCAAAGCTTTGGCATGCATACTTTGGTCATCTGAATTTTTCTAGTTTGCTACGCCTGCAGAAATCTGAAATGATGTCCTCTTTGCCCAAACTTGAGGCACATGGTAAACATGTAAGTGAAGGCTGTATTTCAAAAAAAATGAAGCATTCCTTGTTCCCAAAAGATGGTTCAGTTCGAGCTACTCAAAATTGCAGCTTGTTCATAGTGATATCTATGGTCCTATGCAGACACCCTCGTTTGTAAACTATCTTTGCTTCGTGACTTTCATTGATGACTTTTCCAGGCATGCATGGGTATATCCATTGAAAGCAAAGTCCGAAGTGTTTATGTGCTTCAAAGAGTTTCTGGTTTTGGCTGAAAATATGTCAGCATGTAAAATGGGCAACCTCCATTCTGATTGAGGGGGGGAATATATGTCTTCTGATTTTAATGCATCTCTAGTTGACTGAGGTGTATGGTCAAGAGTTAGGCTTACCACATAGTTTCTCGCTTGAGGATGTTATGTGTGCTGCATATGTACTTAACATGTGTCCCACTAAAGCATTCAATCTATCACTCCATATGAGGATTCACATGGTCGTAAGCCATTTGTTGCTCGCCTGCGTGTTTTGGTTGTCTGGCATATGCATTAATGCCTGAAAAACAACATAGAAAATTGGATGATAAAGCAATGAAATGTATTTTTGTTGGCTATAGTTTCGAAAGCAAAGGCTATTGTCTATATCATCTATAGACTAAATGCATTTTGGTTAGCCATGATGTTGTTTTTGTGGAAGATTCTATTCAGCCATTACTTTCATGTACTAAGGAGACATTAGTTAGCTCCAAAGACATGTATGACACTTTGTTGCCTCGTTTTATAGGTGGACAATCTAGTGCTGGTCCAAATGAGGAAACTTTTCAACCTTTATATGTTCAATGTGATGATGCAGATCATTCCATTTCTGATGGAGATTTACATGATGCACATGTTGATGAGAGAGTTGATATTGAGGAGGCAAAAACTATGCCAAAATGGTTAGTGCAGACTTTGTGGTGATTGCAAATTAGATGCACCTCTATCATATCATACTCGTTCAAGCTCTCATATTGCTTCTTTTGCATCAAATTGCTATGCTATGGCTTCCTCTAGAATCTGTGATGAGAATGAGCTTGTTTCATTTGATCAAGCACAAAATTCTAAAAATTAGATGGTTGCTATGCAATTAAAATATGATGCTATCATGAAAATGGTACCTGCTCTTTATGTGACTTGCATCCTAGCAAGAAGGCCATTGGCAATAAGTGGGTATACAACTAAAGCGTAAGCCTGATGGAACAATTGATAGGTATAAGGCTAGGCTTGTTGCAAAGGGTTATGCTCAGGAACGAGGCATTGATTTTGATGAGACCTTTGCTCCTACATGCCAAATGACTACTGTTTGTAGCATCTGTGCACTTGAAGCTCATCATTGTTGGAACGTGCATTAATTGGACAATTAAATTTTCATTTTTGAATGGTAACTTGCATGAAGAAGTGTATGTTTTCCAGCCCCATGGTTTTGTGGAGAAAGGGCATGAAAACCAAGTGTGTAGGTTGAAAAAGGCATTATATGGTTTGAAGTAAGCATCACATGCTTGGTATGAAAAGATTTATGCCTATCTAATTGCACATGGTTTTGAGAACAGTCCAACTGAGAGCACCTTATATGTTAAGTGTGCGAATGATGTGCTTCTGATCATTGTTGTCTATGTCGATGAGCTGCTGCTCATTGGTCCTCATGAGAAGCATATTGCTGATTTTAAGGCTGATTTGCATGCCTCATTTGAGATGTCAGATTTGAGGCATTTGCATAATTATTTGGGCATTCAATTTATGCAAGTTGATGGTGGAATGGCTTTGTGTCAAACCAAATATATTGACACATTATTACAACATTTTGGCCTTGAAGACTGTAAACCTATTGCCACTCCTATGGAGACATGTTTATGATTGAGTCTTCATGATGTTGGAGATGCATTTGATGCTGTTCTCTATCAACACGTTGTTGGATGCTTGATTTACTTATGCATTACTTGGCCAGATATTCAGTTTGCTACCGCACAGATGAGCATGTTTATGCATTGCCCAAGTGTCAAGCATTGGCAGTTGGTCAAGCGAATATTTCGCTACTTGAGTAGTACTTGGCTACTTGGATTGTTTTATCCCAAGGGGGGGTCACTACGGCCAGATTTACATGCTTTTTCAGACTCTGATTGGGCTGGTTGCTATGACGCTCATGTGTCCATTAGTGGATTTTGCTTCATGCTTGGTAGCTCATGTATATCTTGGTTGAGCAAGAAGCAGCCTATTGTGGCCACTTCTAGTTGTGAGGATGAGTATAGGGAAGCTTTCACAATGAGTGTTGAGTGTGTGTGGCTCTGGTGCCTAATGGTTGGTTTGGGTGTTGGTCAGGCTTCTGCCACCACCATCTTCACTGACAGTCAGAGTGCACAAGTACCCGAGTACCACTCAAGTAGCAAAAGATGCGCTTAACCTTCTGGCAATGTGTTGGCAGCAGTCAAGGCACCGAAGGACTCACAAGACAAGGAAGCCAAAGAAGGGAGCCATAGTGGAGAGAAGGCACAAGCAGACTAAGTAGTCAACGAAGATTTGGCAAGTAGGCCATTCAAATTTTTCCAAAACAACATCTTCATAACAGTGATTCTCATCACTACAAATCATTGTAAATACCATTTCACCTTTTTGTAACTCCATTTTGTGCAAGCCAAGGAGTCCTCAAGCTTGAGGAGTATTAGAAGTAGCATCGTAGCAATTTTCATAATTTTTAGACTTCGTTTGAGCCTCCAAATAGGCCCTAGAACCTAATTTTTAACTAGGCCGGACACTAGGTTTGGACAGGGCCAAAAGCTAGTAAAAAACTATAAATAGAGCTAGAGAGCTCATTTTTGAAGCTAGCTTATAATAGATTTGAACTTGTATGAGCATTTTGGAAGTAATCTAAAAGAACTCCATTGTCTTTCTCTTTGTCTTGCTGTGTGTGCGCGTGTGTGTGTATGTGTGTGCATGTTGGTGTGCTTCTCACTCACGCACTTGTGCCTTCACTTGCTCGAGGTCATCATACCATCATCACGTCTTCCCGGATTGACATTAAAGGAGGTGCTACTCATCATTGAGCTACACCAAATTTTGGCACCGTTGCTGGGGATCGAGCTTTGAGGACGAGCGTGTGATGGTAAGACGTAGAGTTGAGGCGTTGGAGTCATAGGTACTTTCTTCACTTCTATCTATTTTCTTTTGTTTTTCTCATCACTATCATCATCATCACCATCTCCCACCTCCATCTCCATCATCGCAAAAATTTCAGTTTTTTGGTCATATCACCACACCCACACCATTTCCCTCATTTCACTTGTGAGAGAGAGCGAGAGAGCATTTGTGTGCTTGTGCTTTTCTGTGTTTTTTGAGATTTTCTGCAGGAATCAGCATCCCTAGTAGCTGCACCAGCTTCAGCAGGTAAAAAATCTCACTGTGCAGGTCCCGAGGCGTTGACCTCTGTCAATCGCGATCGACAGAAAAAATGATCCTTTTGCTAAACAAAGTACATAATCATGATCTACATGCCTAGAGGATCCTAAATATGTGTTTAAAATTTTAAAACTCCTCTATTTTCTGGAAATTGCGATTGACTTGTCAATCGTGATCGACAAACGACGATGGACGCTTGCCTACGACTCTATCAATCGCGATCGACTGAGTCAACGATCAACTGACCACGACCGACTGAATTTGCGCGTGCCACGTGTCAATCGCGATCGAGCCATCAATCGTGATCGACCCATCAATCGCGACTGATAGCCTCGACGGACCTGTCAATCGCAACTGACCCAGTCAAACGATTGTTTGACCACGATCGATAGACCCCTCGCGACGGACCTGTCAATCGCGATTGACACATCAATCGCGACCGACAGAGTCAACGACCCTTTGACCACGATCGACTGAAAATTTGGGCCACGTGTCAATCGCGATTGACCCATCAATCATGACTGACAGCCACGACGGACTTGTCAATCACGACCGACACGTCGATCGCGACTGACATATCAATTGCGATTGACAGACCACTCGATCGCAATTGACGGGAAAATTCGGCCTTTTTTTAGGGCAAGGATAGTTGGTCTATTTTGGGGTACTATTTGGGCAATATTAGAAATTTGTTATAGCATTGTGAGGCCATTACACAAAGTATTTCGAGAAGTCCTGTTTGCCGACTAACCTGTCTGAACCCTGTTTTAACCCTAGAACCCTGAATGGTCATAACTTTCTCATACGAAATCCAATTGCTGTGATTTTTGTTTTGTTGGAAAGCTCGTGGGGGAAGAAAAACTAAGGGACCATACCTAGGGGGAAGAAAAACTAAGGGATCTTTAGGATTGTTACCCATAAAGCCAGAGAATAATTTGATCTTTGAATTGCATGAATGAACAGGGTCTGTTGTCTTAAGGGAATTCAATCTTGAACTAACTTGGGACTTTTACAGGTCCTAGGAGAGCATTGAAGGACGTTCAAAGCAAGAGTAAGTGCAAGCTTGGGAACACGCTTCCTGGGCACACAAGGGCAACCGAGGAGAAAAACAAAGGTTGGAAATTCTCAACACCCTCTGTCAATTCCTAGCTTAGGTTAAGTACGGATAGAGGTTTTGATCAATTAGGGATACGTTAAGAATGACCAAGTCCAAGAACTCTAATCACTCAAGTGCAAGTGTTAGGAGATTACAATTGCGAAACAACCTAAGGGAGAAGAATTTAAATCGAGCGACCACACTCAAAGTACGATAAAACTTAAGTGTTCCTTGGGACGAAGATTAATTGGACAAAAAGTGACACCCTAAGGAAAATTAAAAAGAACAAGTGACTAATACAAAAGAACTCAGCAACGAGAATTGTACTTGGGAAATTTGGGGAATTCTTCAATTGGGTTTATGAACCTTAGATCAGGACGACACCTAGGAAGAGATAGATAGATTTTTAGGTCTTTAGACGCTAGTGTCAACCATACTGCTAGGTCTTGGGCCCAACAGTTGAGCCATTATTCGCACTACCCTAGCTCTAAAACTAGTGAGTCAGAGATGTCTCAAGGTATGGAGAGACCTACAGGAAGTTCAGGTGTGCCATATTTACATAGGGTAGAAGGCCCCTACAAGACGCAGCTGGAATACCTTAGGACCAACCGATTAGGTGCTAGCATCTATGAGGACGGCCTAGGAAGATCTGTGGTCCAGATTAAAAACCCTGACCAACCCATTGGAATTGAACATCCAGTCGTCAAATTTGAAAATGGAGCATACTTGGACAAAGAAGGAACCGTATATGTAGTCACTAGTCACCCAGATAGGATAGATGAATTCGGGAATGTGATCCCAGAAACGAAGTTAGGTGACCTAGAGCAAGGGAACATGGGTGTAGAACCTAAAACTCCTCGAGGCAAATCAGTTCTCACTAGAATTCTCACACCAGAATGGATCCCCCAGGACAACAAGAGCATAGATCTACTCTTGAACCGAGAAACTGACAAAGCCTTTTGGAGGTATAAGTCTGAACAACCTAATGAGATAGGAACGGTCACTATTTATGAGTTCAAAGATCCGGATACCCCAGGCAAAGTGACCTATCTAGACAGTACTTCAGAGAGGATCTTCGTGGTCACAGAACATGGTAGACATGCCTACACTTGGAAGGGGGAATTTATTTTTCCCCAACCAAGATCTAATGTCTCTTTTGACCACCAAGGGGTTGGAACATCTCAAGCTCATGGCGCTCAAAGGGATAGAAGTAGAGATAGGCCAGAAGTGAGCTTTGCCAACCCAATAGGAAGAGAACGAATGCGAACAGAGATGAATAGAGAAGAAACAGATAGAACTAGAGTTCCAAGGAACTTAAGAAATGCTGAGGATGTTCCCTTGCCGAGGCCTAGAGAGCACACGAGGACTTTGAGACCTGAAGAACTACTTCGATGGCACTGGAGACCCATATGATCATGTGGCCGAGTTTAGGCAAGTCTTGAGAGTAGAACAAGTTGAGGATCTATTCACACAATACAATGCCTTTGGTCTAACCCTTAGGAACACAGCCCTTACATGGTTTCAACCATTGAACGAGAGGCAGTTCAGGAACATAGACCAGCTGCTAGAGGCATTCATTATCGAATTCTCTAAGAGCGGCATAAGGCATAACACATCCTCGTTGATTCACAGCTTTAAGCAAACCCCTCAAGAGACAGTTAGGCTTGCAGGAAGAAGGTTTCGGTAATACCTAGAGAGATGTCCGGTTTTTGAGTTACCCACACCAGCCAAACAAGTGGCTTTATTCCTGGATGGATTGCTCAGTACCAAACTACGATCATATGTGTACTTGAAGGACCCTAGAACTATAGAAGAGTGTGTATGCATGTGCATAGACATTGAAGGTAATCTAGGGGAGGAATTAGAACTATAAAAAATCTACAAGGATTCAGATAGTTCTACTAGCCTTAGTTCCACGCAATCCACCTCTATTGAGGAACTCGCTGAGAAGGTAGCTCAGAAGCTAGGCGTATCAAGCAAACAAATCCCAAGATTTGCCCCAATTAAACGGTGCTATACTTGTGGAGGTGACCATATGGCGAACATATGTCCCATCATGGCTCAATCCCAAGTGAATCCCAGTAGCCAATACTGCACCATAGAACGGAGATACACTAATCACACTGCACAAGATTGCCCCTACAATAAACAAGCGGTTAGACAAACTTACCCTCAACCATATCCACAATAGGGCAGATACCAGAACCAGTACCCACCACAACAGTATGCCAGGCCTCAACAAAACTACCAACCACAATATCAAACTCAGCAAAGGTCTCAGCCTGTATTAGCTCAGCAACCTCCTGCTCGAGCCAATGTGATCCCAGTGAAGTATGCAGCTGCAGAAGAGAACCTGAATAGAGCCATAGTGCCTGTAACACCATTGCTTTCTGAAAGTGATCCCAGTGACCATAGCTTTGATTCTACACATATTGATAGCCTCCAGGCTTACTACATGCAGTCTCCTGAACATGGTGAATCCTACTATAGTGAAGAACCGAGTGAACCTAGTTGGGAGCGAGAGTATGCAAATATCATGTACACAAATCCCAACACTAGACCTCAACCTAGGCAGGTAAGACCCCCATTCCCTAGAGGACCATGCTATAGATGTCAAGGAGATCACCTCATTCGTGATTGCCCAATGCCTGCACCTACACAACCCCAGTCAGTAACAATACAAGGCTTTTGTCAAAATTGTGGAAAGGAGCATCTCTTACAGGATTGCCCAAATAATCCCAATAATATGCCAAAAATCACTCCAATTAATGTTATTGGGTTAGTAGTAGACGCTACAGGAAGTGTAACTTCCGCTGCACCAGTACAGGTGGTCACTAGAGCTCAGGCTTTGCAGCAGAACCAAGGTTTAAGTCAAGAAAAGAGTGCAGAGGTTAGTGAAACTGAGAGCATAGCTAGAAACGGTCGAGAGCTTGGAAGGATAGTCGAGAGAGAATGAAAAGACATGAACGACTTAGAAGAAAGCATAAGAGAAACAAAAGCCAAAATTGTTGAACTCACCTCTCAAACAAACTCTCACATACCACCACCACCACCTTCATTCCTATCACCATCTAACCCACTGTTAAACGCGGTACTAACCGTCAGAGACGCGTTTAAACAATTAGTGGGTTCTTGGGAGTGGAAGGGGTCTGTTAGATAGAGGCCCTGTTCTTGATTTTCCCAAATTTCCCACTTCACACAGCAATGTACTAACGCTCAATAACTCTATCAAGAATCTATTTACGGTTTGCAATCTTACTATCTATGATTGGACACTTCCTAAAGTCTACCGAACACATTCAAATTAAGGTACTCTCAATATATAGCACCAGACTACCCCAAAATCATAATACAGACTGAGTTTGATTGCTCAAGAACTCCTCCGAACACAAGACACTGTAACAACAGAGATAATACAGTGACTCAACCTTTACTGAGTAATTATAGACAATCAACCAGAATCGAAGGACATAGAAAGACTCCAAATTACCAAACACATAGTACTGAATGTAGATTCCTACACCGATTAAGACTGACTCAGTAACCAGCGTACCATATCAGAACTAACGTAACACAACTCGCAGTCATAACCTTTACAGGATAAAGATTCCGTACTCATCTTAAGACGAACCTTACTGTAACTTGATCTTTACCGTACAATAGCGGATCTTCAACACAGACGACAACCACAATACGACTCAGAGTTCCTAAACACACTACAGTTACTACACAAACTTCACCGACTAGACAGAGATTCACCAACCGAACAGGTACTGATAACCACAAGGTAGAGATGAGAACAAGGTACTCAAAATGACGCAAAACACACCACAGTAACGTGCAGATCAATCATCCAGACAGACAGTCTGGTGATCCAACCGATCGTCACTGAACGCCTCTTTTTCATTCATTTATATAAAGATTACAAATATCTTGGTAACAACCTTTCGTACGTGCGGAAACTGAAAGGATCTTGTCTTTACAACTTCCAATCCGGCGGCCGACTAACCGTCAGAGACGCGTTTAAACAATTAGTGGGTTCTTGGGAGTGGAAGGGGTCTGTTAGACAGAGGCCCTGTTCTTGATTTTCCCAAATTTCCCACTTCACACAGCAATGTACTAACGCTCAAGAACTCTATCAAGAATCTATTTACGGTTCGCAATCTTACTATCTATGATTGGACACTTCCTAAAGTCTACCGAACACATTCAAATTAAGGTACTCTCAATATATAGCACCAGACTACCCCAAAATCATAATACAGACTGAGTTTGATTGCTCAAGAACTGTTCCGAACACAAGACACTGTAACAACAGAGATAATACAGTGACTCAACCTTTACCGAGTAATTACATACAATCAACCAGAACCGAAGGACACAAAAAGACTCCAAATTACCAAACACACAGTACTGAATGTAGATTCCTACACCGATTAAGACTGACTCAGTAACCAGCGTACCATATCAGAACTAACGTAACACAACTCGCAGTCATAACCTTTACAGGACAAAGATTCCGTACTCAGCTTAAGACGAACCTTACTGTAACTTGATCTTTACCGTACAATAGCGAATCTTCAACACAGACGACAACCACAATACGACTCAGAGTTCCTAAACACACTACAGTTACTACACAGACTTCACCAACTAGACAGAGATTCACTAACCAAACAGGTACTGATAACCACAAGGTAGAGATGAGAACAAGGTACTCAAAATGACGCAAAACACACCACAGTAACGCGCAGATCAATCACCGAGACAGACAGTCTGGTGATCCAACCGATCATCACCGAGCGCCTCTTTTTCATTCATTTATATAAAGATTACAAATATCTTGGTAACAACCTTTCGTACGTGCGAAAACTGAAAGGATCTTGTCTTTACAACTTCCAATCCGGCGGCTGACTAACCGTCAGAGACGCGTTTAAACAATTAGTGGGTTCTTGGGAGTGGAAGGGGTCTGTTAGACAGAGGCCCTGTTCTTGATTTTCCCAAATTTCCCACTTCACACAGCAATGTACTAATGCTCAAGAACTATATCAAGAATCTATTTACGGTTCACAATCTTACGATCTATGATTGGACACTTCCTAAAGTCTATCGAACACATTCAAATTAAGGTACTCTCAATATATAGCACCAGACTACCCCAAAATCATAATACAGATTGAGTTTGATTGCTCAAGAACTGCTTCGAACACAAGACACTGTAACAACAGAGATAATACAGTGACTCAACCTTTACCGAGTAATTACAGACAATCAACTAGAACTGAAGGACACAGAAAGACTCCAAATTACCAAACACACATTACTGAATGTAGATTCCTGCACCGATTAAGACTGACTCAGTAACCAGCGTACCATATCAGAACTAACGTAACACAACTCGCAGTCATAACCTTTACAGGACAAAGATTCTGTACTCAGCTTAAGACGAACCTTACTGTAACTTGATCTTTACCGTACAATAGCGGATCTTCAACATAGACGACAACCACAATACGACTCAGAGTTCCTAAACACACTACAGTTACTACACAGACTTCACCGACTAGACAGAGATTCACCAATCGAACAGGTACTGATAACCACAAGGTAGAGATGAGAACAAGGTACTCAAAATGACGCAAAACACACCACAATAACACGCAGATCAATCACCCAGACAGACAGTCTGGTGATACAACCGATCGTCATCGAGCGCCTCTTTTTCATTCATTTATATAAAGATTACAAATATCTTGGTAACAACCTTTCGTACGTGCGGAAACTGAAAGGATCTTGTCTTTACAACTTCCAATCCGGCGACCGACTAACATCACCATCTTTCCACCCACTTCAGACCATCCCACCACCCCCCAGAGTAGGATCAGTATTAGCTGACCCTACTCTTGAAGACATAGACATGATGCTTAAGGCATATCAGGCCAGAATCCAAGAAGGGCCAAATGTGACGGATCATGACAAGTGCTACCCTAGAGCTGACTTAGAGATAGAAAGAACCAAGCTTTGCGCAAAAATGGTCGCATTGGCTCAGACCATGTTTGAAGCCGGTCACCTCTTCAACTACTCTTGCTCAGCTAAGGCACAATTGCACTTGGATGGACTATTAGAGAAGTTAGAGAGCATAATTGCAAAATCTGCCAAGGAAGAAAAAAACCAAGGAAGAGATGAGGCAAGTAAAAGAATAAGCATTCCCCCACAGGAAGCTTATGTGCCTAACTCCACAGATCCAGACGCATCTTCTTCTATGAATCGGTACTCACCCGAATTCCTACGGGAGATTCAAGAAGAGAAATGGGCTAAAGAAAGTGAAGTTCCTCCTCCCTTTGAACTTGTGGATGATGCGCATGATCAATTCCCACAAGATATTCCCTCCATTTATGGAGAGCAGGAGAGCACCTTCTCCCAAGAGAGATTAGACTTTGAGTCCAATTCTTTACAAGAATTACCCCACTTCACAGGCCCATGGGAAGCTAAGTCTACTTGTATGAGAGCACCCACGGTCATGGTACGAAACGAAGACTCAGTCATACCTAGGAACACGGAGGTAGTGAAAAACACTAAAGTGCAGTGCAACCTCACTTTAGAAGATCTACTCAAAGTTAGGCCAGAGTTATGGAAACATGTAGCTAACCAAGTGCCAGAAGTAGCGAAACCCCGTTCCTAGGTAGGTTCTCATAGAACAGTGCCAGAAATACCATTGGATAAGATAGGAGATCTGAGTGAAGGAGAAGAAGGAAATACCTATCTCCCAGTTACCCATCAGGAATACACAACCAAAGCAATTTTGGACTCAGGTGCAGGAGTTGCAATTGCTACCACTTCTCTATGGAAGCATTGGGGCAAGCCAGCACTCAGGCCCACGAGGATGAAATTGCAGATGGCCGATGGTCACATAGAAAGACCCTTAGGCTTGCTGGAAGGAATAACTCTCACTACATGCGGTGTTGAGTTTGAGCATACTTTCGCCATATGTGACTTTAGCAAGAACTAGGCCTATGAGATGATTTTGGGAAGACCCTTTATGCGGCAGTTGCAGGTGGTACAACATTGGGGAACTAATCCTTTGTATTTGCAACACTTAGGCATCACGACTAAAGTCAATCTCAAGGATTACTCTCATAGAGATGTCCCTCCTATCCAATGGAACCCCATCCATAGGGCCAAAGATGATACTGAGTCGGTGCATTCCATAGGATCAGGATCCTCATGGATGCATGGGGACACCCACTTATGGATGTGCAAAGTGGCAGTAGAAGAGGAGAAAAGAGAAAAAGCCAGAGAGGTAGGTGCAAAAGAGACACATAGATCAATTCAAGACCCAGCCTATGCACCTGTAGTGTTCCCTGATGAAGAATTTGAACCTCACGGTTGGGCAAAATTTTAGCAACAATGGATGTAGCCATCAATGAAGAACAATGGACACCACACTGTGATGAGGATGGCTATGATATTTCAATTTTCTCCATATAGCCAATCATGGGAGATTCGGTTCTGGAAGAATGTGAACCTAGCCCTGATGCATTTGAGGATGCAAGTGACTCCGATCTAGAGTCAATCATTATGGACCCACCTTTTGCATCAGATGAAGAATACTTCTATGAAGTACAAGTTCATCCTCAGAGATATGAAGATCTAACAAATGATGTGAGGTTAACCACACAAGTGGCCGCCAAGAGTGAGGGCAAGAAGAGGAAGAAGAAAGAAGTCACACCAGAAGAAGAAGAATCCTTGTTCGAGGTTCATGAAAATTTTAAGAAGTATGAAATAGATGATAGAAGAGTCATGGTAAGAATGCCTAAACGTGAAGCGCAATCAGGGGAGGCCTATGATAACAAAGAAACCACCAAGAAAATAGTTGTAGCCATAGAAGAAGGAGAGGAGAGGTGCACTTACATAGGGCATGACCTGACGGAAGAAGAAGAGCAAGAGTTGATTGCCCTGCTAAGAGAATACAGAGATGTATTCGCTTGGAGTTACAAGGACTTGAAGGGTGTTGACCCAGACATATTGTTAGTTGGCCGCCGGATTGGCAAATGTAAAACGAAAACGTGTAATCACACGCGCGAAAAGCGGTTACGCTTCAGTTGTAAAATTCTTATATAAAGTAATGAAAAGGAGCGCTCAAAGAAGAAGAGGGGCGATGTAATTTTGGTCTATGATTGTGTTATCACCAGACTGTTCGTCTGGTTTTCTGACTGAGTGTTGATGTAGGGTTCGTTTTACATAGTCCCTGTATTCTATACTTTTATTCGTATCTGGTTTTGTCTATCGTCCTTGTTGCCTGCCGACGATCTTGGTTCTGTCGATAAAATTCATAATATTCGTGAGATAAGTATACTATCAGTCTGAATGTTACTGCGTAACGATTAGGGTTCTTAGAGTATATTGGCGATTCTCTACGTAGACTAATGGTACGGTGTGTGTCTGTACTTGTTACCTAGTGAACTCCAGTGATATTGTGAGTTTCATTACTGTTGACTGAGTAAGTTGTTCATACATAGCTATGGGATTGTGCTCAAGCACTGTGTATTGCAACTCCTTGAAAAGTCTTGGTTAAGGATTGGTGAAATTTGAGCAATTGTGTAGTGTTCTGATATTCGAGTCTATACTATATGTTGTAATTGATGAAATTTGTCTGCCTGCAGTACAGTTACGTGCAGTAGAGATCTGCTAAGTCGATTATTGAGTTTCCAGTACTGTGTGTTGGAATTTCAAACTCTCTGCATTACGGTGTTGTTTGGTCGTTAAACCCGTTAGGTGAAAGTGATCGAATACTATGGTTCTGGTAATTTCAGTTAGTTAATACGTAGATACAATATGGCACCTTCACGCATTTGGTACGTGGTTGAGCTAAGACTATGACGGTAAATTCTCAGTACGGCAATTCGATAGAGTTCTTAGTATCATTACCGTGCTAAGTGTGGACAGTAACTTTGGGAACCAAGTACAGGGCCTTTGTCTAACATACCCCTACCACTCCCAAGAACCCACTGAGACTGGTTAAACGCCATTCTGATAGTGGGAACCAGGTGTTTAACATTTGAGCATTTTTAACTCTGTTAGTTAACACTAGCTAGTTAACACTGGCGCCGTCTGTGGGAAGGTGGCATCAAGATTGCCAGTTACCTGACGAAAGTACTATCTGTGGAAAAGTGGCCTTAAGATTGTCGATTACCTATAGAAAAGTTGCATCGAAAATGTTCGTTGATTACTAGTAAGTAAAGATCCCAGAATTTTTCGAACGATCATAGAAAAGAATAGTACGCGCAGTATATGCCAGTTACTCGATCCGACAAAACATATCCTAAGAATAGACAAACGTGGGTATCTAACCTGCTAAGGACGCCTCCAAGAGGCAGAAGCGCGGGAAGTACCAAACCAGTGGATAAGACAACAAAGAACGTTTTTACTAATTCCGGTCAGACTCCGGTAGAACATACTGCATTTCTGGCAGATTCCGGTACTATTTCGGCACAATCTGTCGAAAACATAGTAACTCCAGAATCCACTAGAATGCAACCCGAAGTTAATTTGACAACATTGAGTAAAGATTCAAATTTGTTGACGAATAGGAACGCCTTAGTCAAAGACACCAGTAAAGACGACGAAGTATTTTGCTTTGGTGAACAGTCGATATCCTCCGGTGACATTTCGGTACAAGTCACTGAGAATTTACGCTTCTCCGATACCGAGTTACCATTTCTGGGTGAATCTTCAGCCCAGTCCCCACTATTTGAAGTAAGCCGCTCTTCAATTGACATCAAGAAGGAAGGAAAATTGTTTGAAACCGAGATTCGAAGCATACTAAACAAGATCATCGCACCAGAAAGTGCAGAGTCCGACGATACAGATTCAGATAGTTCAGAAATTCAGCCCCGAGATACAGAAGATAGTCACAACATACTCACCATGAACGGGCAGCAGCAACAACAGTTATGTCCACCTAGGCTGCCTCCGACAGGAGTGACGTACACTAAATTTGGCGGATTCCCAGGAGATGATCCAGATGCTCATGTACGCACATTCGAGATAAGTTACGCAATTCTCAACCATCCACCGGATCCGGCGTATAAAGCTATTGTCTTTCAATCTACATTGATCAATGAAGCAGCTAGATGGCTTACAGAATACGATATTAATCACTTTGGTACCTATGAAGCGGTACGAGATGCCTTTTTGTAGCGATTCAGGCTAAAGAAGAATCTAGCTGAAATCTTTGATTATCTGCAAAACAACAGACAGAAGGTAAATCAAACTGTACAGGAGTATGCTACCCTATTCAGGACGCATCTAAGGCAGTTACCACCAGCACATGCCAACCTACTGGATGACGTTATCACTCAGTGGTTCATCAATGGCTTGACTCCACAACTTAAACAGATTATGATCATACGCTGTGTAGGAGCAATGACACTAGATGCAGTGATTGCAATGGCTCTACAGCTGGAAAACAAGGTTGGAGGATTTACAAAAGATCTGGAGTGGTTAAAAACCAACAGAAATGTCACTGAAGATGTGACCAGACAAGTATACTGCATCACATGCAAGAACTCAGGCCATACTAGTGCCACTTGTGCACTTAATCAGCTATTCTGTGCTATCTGCAACACTGCTGGACACACCACCGAAAATTGTGCATACAACGCAAAAGTGCAAGGAACAGCGACTGTCAATGCAATTATACAGGAACCAGGACAGCCAACCAATCATTATGTGCCTCCGCAAATGAGGAAGAATCAACAACAAGGATATCGAAATTACAGAGGACAGAGAAATAACAACTATAATGCAAATCGCTGGCAGACCAGACCACCACCGGAAAATCCCAATCTACCACCACCGCACTGTCATTTTTGTGGTGAATTTGGTCATATTAGGAGATTTTGTAAGGATGCAGCTTAATATGATCAGAGGAAGAAGGAACGTCAGAATCCAATGGCTAACATGGTACAAATCACACCTGTGGAAACACAAGCCGCTGCAGTTCAGACCCGTTCCGGCAAACAGCTACAGCCAGCAGCAGAAATATTTGAACCAGGAATACGCGAACAACAAAGAATGTACAACAAGGCTAGTCAATGGACCACAGCCGAACCACCAGTCTTCCCAGATCCTATTCCGGTAACTCAGACCTCGTTAACCAAAGAAGGAACACAACAACAGGGACGCATCCAATTATGCTATTGGATGTGTACTCACACAACCTACAGGCGAAGGTAATATGGATCTTCCAATTGCCTATGCTAGTAGACAGTTGAATGCAGCTGAACGAAATTACACCACCACTGAACGAGAAGGATTAGGCATGGTATATGCAGTTAAAAAGTTTAGACACTATTTGCTTGCAAATAAGTTTAAATTCTTTACTGATCATCAAGCACTGTTGTACTTGGTAAACAAGCCATGCAATACAGGTAGATTAGTAAGATGGTTTCTCTTACTAATGGAATACGACTTTGAAGTTGTGGTGAGGAAAGGGAAAACTCATTTGAGAGCGGACCACCTCTCAAGACTCACATCCGGAGAAGCACCGCAAGGAGTATCAGATGACCTTCCTGATGCTTACTTGTTTAATTTGGAAGTGGTACCTCAGTGGGCTAAGCCATTAGTGCCAGTCTTGACATACAGGCCTAACCATCCAATCATAAACACCCAAGATAGAGAGATAATGAAAGCCCAAAAATACCAGATCATGGCAAGAATTATGTACAAGCATACAGATCAAGGGATCCTAGCTTGTTGTGTGGAAGAGGATGAGTACGCTAAATGGTTGCAATTATCACATGTAGGTGCATTAGAGCAACACTACTCAAAGCAAAGAACTTTATAGACACTTAGGAGATTCGGAGTGCATTGGCCTACAATGGAATCTGATGTCCATAAGTTGTGCAAGGAATGCCCGATCTGCTGCACTAAACCACCCGTGGAACATGCCACTCTCTATCAAGTGTCCATAGTGCCGGATTGGAGTGAACCACTAGTAGCCTTCCTTAGGACAAAAACATTCCCACAAGACATGACATTGGCCAGACAAAGAAGTCTAGAACAAGAAGCCCTAGACTACTCACTTATTGGTGATAATCTATACAAGCGGGGTAAAGACGGTTATCTCAGATTATGTGTCCATGAGAGTGAATCTCTTAAGATCTTGGAAACTGCTCACCAAGGTGTAGCATGAGGACATTTTGGACCAGATCGGGTGATCAAGGCAATCCTATTTGCAGGAATTTGGTGGCCGACCCTTCACATGGACGCACATACCTATGTGAAGAGGTGTGATGTCTCTCAGCGAACTCAGTATCCTATACACAAAGATGAGATGCCTTTGAAACCTATGATGGGTGGACATGCATTCTCTAAGTGGGGAATAGACTTTGTTGGTCCTATTAATCCCCCAGCTAAGGGTTCACATGCTGAATATATCATTGTGGCCACAGACTATCTAACCAAGTGGGTAGAAGTGAAAGCTACCACGAAGAACGATGCTCAAATGACAGCTAAGTTCTTATTTGAGAATGTATTCACAAGATACGGGCTACCTATCGAGCTAGTAAGTGATAGGGGCACTCACTTCTTGAATGAAGTTATTGAAAATCTTCTCCAAGAGTTCTTGGTAGTACACAAGAAGTCTGCCCCTTATCACCCACAAGCTAACGGGCAAGCCAAAAGCACAAATAAGATTCTATGCAATGTGCTCACCAAAATAGTGAATAATAAACGCTCTGATTGGGACAAACAACTGCACCATGCTGTTTGGGCATACCGAGTTGCCTATAAAACGATACTCCAAGCCACACCCTTTCAGATGGTATTTGGCCAGAATGCAGTGCTACCGTTGGACTTTTTGATACCTACATTGAAAGTAGCACAAGAGCATGATTGGACAGGCCATGAGCTCTCCTCTAGAATCTTCGATCTGGAACAATTAGGAGAAACGAGACTGAGGGCTGCCGCAGGAATATATGCAGCTAAAAAATGACAGAAGGCGTACGTTGATGCCCATGTTAAGGATAAAGGATTGAAGGCCGGAGACTTAGTTTTGGTGTATACCCTGAAACAACATGCGAGGAAACTAGAGAAGAGAGGCTATGGACCTATGATCATAAATAGGATCTCAACTAGTGGAGAAGTTCAATTAGCCACGCTAGAAGGTGATGTTCTCCCCAACTACATTAGCGGATGCAGGGTCAAGTTATATCAAGAACCCCTCACTGAGGAGATGATAAATCGACTCAATACTGCAAAGAAACGCAAGGAGGAAGAAAAACAAATTCGAGAAGAGGCACAGGCAAAAGCTCTGAAACACATCCAAAAAATGAAGATGAGAAGACAAGGACGAGATCAGCCTAGGACAAATGACTATGCGGACCCAGGATATCCTATGGCTATGTGTGAAGTCTCAAGTGTAAGACCCCATAGAATAGTTGACCGACGTCCTTTTGTAACCTTGGAGATAGGACAAGGAAAGAGTGCAAGGACTGTACGGGCCTTGATTGACTCAGGTGCAGCCACTAGTGCTGTTAAACTTTCTTACTGTCGAGAGTTGAAATTAAATGTCAATCCTATAGAAGCATATCTCATAGGATTGGGAGGTGTGGAAACCCCTTGCATGGGAGAGGTGGAACTTCCCCTTTACATTCGAGATGTTCTAATGATAGTTAAAGTACTAGTGTGTCAAGATGAGGATCTCACTGAACCTCTTGTCTTGGGTCAAGACTGGATCTATGATCATGCAGTCAACCTAAACCTAAGAAGTGGACTTCTTCAGGTATGGGTAAATCAGAGTTGGTTTACAGTTGAATTAGACAATGGCGCACTCAAGGAACTAGGAAAGGCACAAGCTCCTGGTCCTTCCAGGAGTACACATGAAGATGAACATGCTATTCTTGTCCAAAACTATGTGATGCAGAGGGGTGATTATCGCAACACAGAAGTCAAGGATGCAATGGAACTCCCTTCTTTTCCAAAGGCCATCAGGATGCAGCAACCAAAGACAGATAAAAGGCAGAAGAAGTAGATGACTTATGCTCAAAGCCAAAAGAAAATACGAAGCACGGTGTCTCAACCATCAAACCAAGTGTGGGTGCGAAAGGGTGAGCGTCCTATTGCGGTCAAGCCACAACAACTAGCTCAACTTCCTATTAGTGATCAACGACATGATACTAATAAGAAGCCTTCCAAAGATTCTTCTATGAAAGTGAAATCTATCTGGGTACCCAAGAAGTCGATGAAGGCTGGCCCACAGTCAAGACAAATTTGGGTGCCTAAGGCTTGCTTGCGGGCTCAACTAGTCACACACAAATCGCACCATGTACAACAGGGTTCACTCACTCAAAGAGCCGATGCCCACTCTCATTCAATACACACAAACACACATTTAAACATGAGCACGAGTGGAATCACTTGTAAATGGGCCCCTATAAAGCCTCATTTCCAAGCAGACACCCTCATAAAGCCCTCCAGAGTCTCCACAAAGGCAAAACCTAAAGTCATTCACTGTGTTTGGCAGCCCAAACCTTGTAATAAACCCCCCGATCCCATTTGTACATTCATCTCCACCTACTAACTTCATCATTCTCACACTGCATCTTTTCACTTAGCTCATAGGACTAACAACACACACAATCAATCATCGAGCACTCACTGATCGACTAACTCATCATTCACCTCATGTTAATGTTGTAATGGGGACAAAAATTGTTCTACCTTGTCCTTTACAATGTTAACACATGCTTCTATATTCTCACAGAACTAGCAAGCAAGTTGTAACATGGCAGAAACCGGAGGCACCAGTTCCCAGGCAGGGTCTAGCGCCCAGATAGTGGACATTGAAACCCTCCTTCTGGAACCACAACTCACTGAGAGACCTCAAGAACTTAGAGTTGTGCATGTGCTTCCTATTCAGGACCCGCCTCAGGGGCACACTTCTCAAGTGGGGAAACATGCACATTGGTTCAGTGATGTCGCAGGGCCATTGGGAGACGGCACCTACTTTTGGGAGGCAGAACTTGAGTTTAATGGAAAATGGGGACGATATCATTTCTTTACCCGTGAATTTGAGCAGTATCAAAATGCAGAAGTAATGCGATCAGTATGGACCAAAGTGGGCTTGGATGGCTATTTTCGAGCACATTTACCTAAGCCAGATTTCTTGCCCTGTTCCTACTTTATCAGTACCATCACCCCAAGCAAGGCTAAAGGAGGCGATAATACCTTCGTGCTACCCTCATTGACACCAGGCCACGAGCTCAAAAGATTCAAACTGACCCTCAACCTAGTACGAGAAGCATTGAACATGCAAGGTATGCATATTCCTACTGAGAAGGAAACAATGATTCCAGGCAGGATGAAGCACAAGGATCTCAACAAATTGAAGGACATAGTAGCAATGACACCAACCATCGCTCTCCACCTACGAACGATCATGCAGCGCTTCGCTTTCCCTACCCAAGGACGCTTCACAATGCCACCAAAAAAGATCTGGTTCAGCTTGTACTTGGCAGAGACAGAGAATCTCACCATCAATCTGCCACACTGGATCATCGATCAAATCCACCTAGCCCATCAACGATGGAATAAGAAACAGAAGAATGTGCTTCATGGATGCTGTGCTCTGACAAAAATAATTTACAGGTGCTTAGCTTACGACGTGCCCATTCAAAGAGCACTAGTATGGTCTAGGGCCCAAGAATTCCAAAGACGGCTATCAACGGTGGGTCCTCCATAGAAGAAAATGAGAGGGGGAGTGCAATTACCGTGTGCCCAAGCAAGGGGAGCCACCACCACACCAGAGGTGACCCCTCCACAAACGCGACGTGTCCGACCATTTACCATTCGCCTACCCAGACCAAGTGCAGAAGGACCCAATCTGGTGTTCCCTCCGATTCCATCGGACTTGGAGTTCCCGCAAGGCTACACCCTAGCCGATTTGACAGATGAAGAAATTGCCCGCATGATCAATGAGTCTAACCTGGAGACAGAAGCAGAGCAGACCCAAGGACCACAACCCACTACTACAACTTCAGCCCCGACCCAACCGGAAGTAGTAGAAGTAGAAGAGGATGAAGAAGAGACAGAAGAAGAAGAAGCAAACAAGGAGTATGATCAAGAATATGATGAACTTTCAGAACTAGCAAGTGCCCCAGCATACTCGGCCCAAATAAAAAGATTGTATGAAAAACCATGAAGCGAGTCCAAGAACAACACAAAATGTCGCTCGAGACAGGAAAGGTGCTCATGAGCCAAATGTTTAGCTGAGGAAGGCGTGGATGACATGTTTATTGAATCAATGAACCTGCACGCAGACGCGGTAGGCTTAGATGAAGCCGTTCATGCAGCCATGGCTTATATTCATCACTTTGAGAAACGAGTGCCTACCCCCCCCCATGCGATCCGGCAAGCAAATTCACATCAATGTATCAGAACCAGAAGATAACACACAAACAGAAGAACACTCTCACCACACCCCTCACCTCTCACTACACAACTCACTTCACCACATGGCACTACCACCACCACTTCCACCATTACCACATATGTCATGGGAATTCCTCTCTCTGCCGGCATCCAATTCGGAGGAGTTACCATGCCCAGTTTCACAACACTATTCATGAACATCACATCCACCCCACCCACTGTCCCCATCTACAAGTCACACACATGTTTGACACCATGGAAACATCACCAGCCACAGCACCACTCCCTCCCCCCACGCAGCCTCAATCTCCCATACCCCCTCCACCCACCTCACCACTTGACTCCACATCATTCACGACTCCCTTTCCCTTCCCCATTCCCCCTGCACCCTCTCCTTTCCCTGCATTCTTTAATGTAAATAATGTGTTTTCGACGTTACATCAATGTGTGTACCAACTACAGAGTGAGTATCAGGCCCTCGAAGACCATCATTGCCAATTAACTACGAATCACCAACAACTACAGAGGCGGCTTACAACTATAGAAGACGAAAATGCATACCTCAATCAACGCTATACCACACTCGAGCAGGCCCATCAAACCCTCCTAGAGACACCCCAACCATCACAATTGCCAGGCGTCAAACAACTAGAGGCTTTACTTTAAGTCTACCAAGCAGATAATCTAAGAGTCCGACGTAATTTGACCCTACTCAGAAAACACATGGCTACCGCCCTTGAAGAGAACAAGCATCTACAGAAGCAAAACGAAGAAAACTTAGAAGCCGCAATGGAAGGATCCCCCCACGAGATCGACCCAGAACAGTTTAAAGCAGTCCCCTCAGATACAATGAAGACAATCCTGGAAAGCTATGCCGATCTATTAGAAGCACATGATGATTTGGAAAAGGAACGGGATGCACTACGCCGCCAGCTCAAGGAACAAGAGGAACAACCCAAGGTCATAGAGACAACCTCGACTTCAGAGGAAGTAAAGGCATTAACGGAGCAGGTGGTAGAATTGCAGAAGAAGTTACTGGAATATGAAAGACAACCCTCTCTAGTTATAGAACCAGAGCCAGATGAATTGGTACCAATTGAGGTGGATGAGTCGTATGAGGAACCATATGTTCCTATGCCGATGCCAGGAGGTCAGCAAACCTCGGAAGGAATGGACACCCTGGAAGTCGAAGCACCCGAATGGCTTCAGACACTCGAAAAGACAGCTAAAACCCATGAAGATCGAGTGGCTGTACAAATCTAATCAATGGCTAAATTGGAAGACACTATCATAAAGTCAGAATATTTCCGAAGTATGTCTCATCACAGATGGATAGGCACCAACGATGATCAGTATGTGCCATATTGTGTACTCCTGGCAGATTACAACGCAGAGATTAAACAACGATGTGGCAAGGCTCCAACCTTCGCCACACAGTTCGGCCCTGATGATATCCCGGAGAGTGCTAAAAAAGGATCCATTCATCAACCCACCTGGCGGATACGACTCTTAGAAACTTACCCTGAAATGGTTCGTACCTGGAACAACATGCTGATATTTATCAAATACAACCCTTGTTATGTTCCAGTCCTCCGAACACGCACGTGGCCCGAATTTACCATTGTTGTAAAGAACGTCAAAGGCTGTGCAAAGTGGTTAAATTATGTCTATCTAGCACCTCCTCAAGGGCCTCCCACCGTTGCTTATATGATTTCTATAATCCGTCACTGGAGCATTCGACTACGAAACACCCCTGATGTGATGGCACAGATGTGCATGAAGATCTTCAAATTAATGCTGATCACATTCACAACATTCAAGAACATCAAAGACCCCCACTTCTCAGGAGTTGGCTTCACTGCCGGCAACCTAGATCTGGTATATGACATGAGCACCACCCCCTCAATAATAGTAATATATGCCTGGCACGCAAGAATAAAATACCTCCCAGCTTGCTTCAAGCAGACCTTCGAGGAGATGTTCGTCACAAGCCCTCACATCTCCTCCAACTAGTCACTGGGAGAGGACCATCCACTCAGATCAATTGCAGGTGCCACATCTAGACATCCCAGGTCCAATGAATTGGGATGCATTGTTAACAGACCTAGCACGGGGGCTGCGACTAGAAGAACACCACCTTGCTTCAGATGTGGTTCAATACTATGTCCAACGCTCAGCTAGACAAGGGTCTGTCAGAGACGATAGACGCGAGACAGGGGGGGGTGTTGTCAGCAATCAAGGCATTGAAGGACTCACAAGACAAGGAAGCCAAAGAAGGGAGCCAGAGCGGAGAGAAGGCACAAGCAGACTAAGCAGTCAACGAAGATCTGGCAAGTAGGCCATTCAAATTTTTCCAAAACAACATCTTCATAACAGTGATTCTCATCACTACAAATCATTGTAAATACCATTTGACCTTTTTGCAACTCCATTTTGTGCAAGCCGAGGAGTCCTCGAGCTTGAGGAGTATTAGAAGTAGCATCGTACCAATTTTCATAATTTTTAGACTTCGTTTGAGCCTCCAAATAGGCCCTAGAACCTAATTTTTAACTAGGCCGGACACTAGGTTTGGACAGGGCCAAAAGCTAGTCAAAAACTATAAATAGAGCTAAAGAGCTCATTTTTGAAGCTAGCTTATAATAGATTTGAACTTGTATGAGCATTTTGGAAGTAATGTATAAGAACTCCATTGTCTTTCTCTTTGTCTTGTTGTGTGTGCACGTGTGTGTGTATGTGTGTGCATGTTGGTGTGCTTCTCACTCATGCACTTGTGCCTTCACTTGCTCGAGGTCATCATACCATCCTCACGTCTTCCCGGATTGACATTAAAGGAGGTGCTACTCATCATTGAGCTACACAATGCTTGACACCTGGGCAATGCATAAACCTACTCATTTGTGAGATAGACAATTGAATATGTGGCCGAGTATGCATAAGTAAATCAAGCATCCAACAACCTACTGATAGAGAACAACATCAGATGCATCTCCAACATCATGAAGACTTAATCGTAAACCTGTCTCCATAGGAGTGGCAATAGGTTTGCAGACTTCAAGGCCAAAACACTGCAATAATGTGTCAATATATTTGGTTTGACACAAAGCTATTCTGCCATCAACTTGCATAAGTTGAATGCCCAAATAATGATGCAAATGCCCCAAATCAGACATCTCAAATGGGGCATGCAAATCAGCCTTAAAGTCAACAATAGTCTTCTCATGAGGACCAATGAGCAGCATGTCATCGACATACACAACAATGATCAGAAGCACATCATTTGCACACTTAACATATAAGGTTCTCTCAGTTGGACTATTCTCAAAACCATGTGCAATAAGATAGGTATGTATCTTTTCATATCAAGCACGTGGTGCTTGCTTTAAACCATATAATGCCTTCTTTAACCTGCACACCTAGTTTTCATGCCCTTTCTGCACAAAGCCATCGAGCTACACTTCTTCATGCAAGTCACCATTCAAAAATGTTGTTTTAATGTCCAATTGACATAAATTCGAACCATGATGAGCTGCAAGTGCACAAATGCTACGAATAGAAGTCATTCGGCATGTAAGTGCAAAGGTCTCAACAAAATCATTGCCTCTTTCATGTGCATAACCCTTTGCAACAAGCCTAGCCTTATACTTGTCAACAGTTCCATCAGGTTTACGCTTCAGCTTGTATACCCACTTAGTGCCAATGGCCTTCTTGCCAGGAGGCAAGTCACATAAAGACTAGGTACCATTCTTCATTATAACATCATATTCAGATTGCATAGAAGCCATCCAATTTTTAGAATTTTGTGCTTCATCAAATGAAACAAGCTCATTCTCATCACAGAGACTAGAGGTAGTCATAGCATAGCAATCTGATGCAAAAGAGGCACTATGAGAGCGTGACTAAGTATGATATGATAGAGGTGCATCTAATTTGTTGTCACGCAAAGTCTGCACCAGCCATTTTGGCATAGTTTTTGCCTCTCAATATCAACTTTCTCATAAACAAGTGCATCATGAAAATTTGCATAAAAAATGGAATGATCTGCATCATCACATGAAACCTCCAAAGGCTGAGAAGGTGCCTCATAAGGACTAGCACTAGATTGTCCACTTGTAAAAAGAGGCAACAAAGTATCAGACATGTCTTTGGAGCTAACATATGTCTCCTTAGTACATGAAAGTAATGGCTGAATAGCATCTTCCACAAAAACAACATCATGACTAACCAAAATGCGTTTAGTTTGTGGATGATACAAACGATAGCCTTTGTTTTCAGAACTGTACCCAACAAAAATACATTTCATTGCTTTATCATCCAATTTTCTATGATGTTATTCATGCACTAATGGATATGCCAGACAACCTAAAACATAGAGATGAGCAATAGATGGCTTGCGGCCATGCCAAGCCTCATATGGAGTGATAGACTGCAATGCTTTAGTGGGACACGTGTTAAGTACATATGTTGCACACATAACAACCTCAAGCCAAAAAGTATGTAGTAAAGCCTGACACTTGACCTTACACATTGCCATCTCCATGAGTGACTTGTTCTTTTAGCAAGTCCATTCTATTGAGGTGTATACGGCACTATACACTGATGTTTTGTCCCACGTTTAGTGAGAAATGCATTAAAGTTAGAAGACATATATTTTCCCTCTCGATTAGAACGGAGGGTGCCCATTTTATATGCTAAGAGATTTTTGGCCAAAACCAAAAACTATTTGAAGCACATAAACACTTCAAACTTTGCTTTCAATGGATATACCCATGCATGCTTGGAAAAATCATCACTGAAAGTCATGAAGTAAAGATAATTTCCAAAAGAGGATATTTGCATAGGACCATAGACATCACTATGAACAAGCTACAATTTCTGAGTAGCTCTAACCAAACCATCTTTTGGAAAAGAGGAATGCTGGATTTTGCCCAAAATATAGCCTTCACAGACATGTTTTCCGGGTGCCTCAAGTTTGGGCAAAGAGAACACCATTTCAGATTTCTATAGGCATAGCAAACTAGCAAAATTCAGATGACCAAAGTCTGCATGCCAAAGCTTTGGATATGACATAGCCTGAGAATCATGTATTGCACATGCTGAATCATTCATAGATCTTTCATAGTCTATGCGTTTATACAACCCACAACATAAAATGCAAGAAGCAATAATGACATCGCCATTTGATAGATCATGAACTATATATCTATCATCAACAAATTTCACAACCAAGCCAATCTTGGCTAAAGCTCAAACTGATAACACATTCTTCTTGATCCCTTGCACAAATAAAGCATCCAACAATGTAAAAGAACTACCATGAACAGTAGTCAAAATGATCTTATCAACTCTCATGATAGGATAAGAGGAGTTGTTGGTGCATGTGAGAGTATTCCCTATAGGGGCATGCTCGAGTGAAGTGAAGAAACTGTGCTGCGAGGTAATATGTTTGGTTGCCCCACTATCAAAGTACTACACATGTGAGTCTACTACAAACATACACTGTGTAGGAGAAGATGGGTCAAAACCACAAATAGTAGTAAACACCCATTCTTCATTCTTCACTAGATTAGCAGACTCTGTTTTTGGTGTAGAGGCCTCTATAACAACCATTCCAACCTCTTTTTTCTTTGCCTCTTTTGAAGCGAGTTTTGGACAATTCTTTATGACATGATCATTTGCTTTACAGTACTTGCAAAACAATTTCTGCTTTTCTATTTTCTTGTCATCTCTGTCATCCTTCTTTGATTGTGCAGAATTAGTAGATTTCTGCTTACTAATAGAAAAGCTCCATTTACCTTTGCCCTTCTGACTAGCTAGGAAAGATTGATTTGCAACACGCATAATGGACCTGTTCTGCATAGACTGATCTTCCTGCAACAAAACAAAGTGTCTTCAAATATTAAGGCATTTGGATTGCCATTCATCATCAAATGAAGAGTAGAAGAAAAACTCTAGTATGAATCGAGAAGGCCATTCAGAATAGTCTGCACAAGTGAACTATCAAGGAATACTTCATCAACAAAAATTAACTAATCCTTCAAGTATTTGATTTTTGTTAGAAAATTATCCCTAGAATCACCTTCATTCATATGCTCACTCTCCAACTTTTTTTGGAGGTAAGCAATACGAGCCTCATTCCTAGATTAGTACAATGTGATAAGTGTATCCCAAGCATCCTTAGCTGTTCTACAAGAGTGAATGTGAGGAATAATGGCATGTTTGACAGACAAGGCTATCAATGCATGTACCTGAGCATCTCTGCGATCCCAATGAATTTGCTCTGCAGTAGGTGCAACATGAACCGCAACACGAACATGAATTTGCAAAATATCACCATCTTGGATGCCATCAACATCAGCTTCAGTACTTGTATTTGCAGGTGTAATAGGACATTTTTCAACACCCTCACAATATTCCACAATCCTTTTGCGATCAATACATGACTCATCATATAAGCCTATAATGGGTGATTCATACCATCAAACTTATCCTCAAGAGCCAACATATGGAATAGATCACTACTTTTAGACATGGCCACTAACTAAAATTCCCTGATGCAAAAAATTGACTGTATCTCAAAAAGTTGAACAGAACTACCCTGTCGAGTTCTGCTAAACTTGTAGCAGACTTCGACACGCTTATATCGGTGAACCAAAACTTGTATATATCTTTGGCACATAAAGACAAAATAGCCTACACAAGCATTGTGATAGTGCGTTTGGAGGCCGAAATGAGCTCAAATCGTGATTTCGGCACCAGATAGTGAAGCTATTTTGATCTTCTAATCACCCTGAGTATGCACACCAAATTTCATGCGATTTTGAGACTGTGATTAGAGGAGTGTCGACGATTCCCTAGATGAAGCGGCGACCTACTCTGATACCAATTGTTGGAGTTAGATGTCTGCGAAAGCATGCAAACAACACAAGGAAGAAGGAGAAGCTTGGAGCACAACACACAATACTGAATGTATTACCATCATAATGTACAAAGATAAGTAACCCATTAGGGCTATAGACGTATATACAAGCCAAGGAGTGAAAAAAGTGCCACGGTGGTCCTAGTGTGTTCACACACATCACTACCTAAATATATCAACAGTGGAGTGTATTTTTTCTATGATTTCTTATAGAAAAATGAGTCAATGATTGCCAATTACAAATTTGGAAGTGGAGGCAATGTCCTTATCTAGGGAGCATTGGTTCCTAGATAATGAAGGAATAGAAGAGGTAGTAGAGTTGAAGTCATAGGAGGAATCACATATGGCTAAAAATAAGTCTTAATGTTTCATCACCCCTTGGATGATTTAACACTAGTATCCAGAATTCTTCAAATATATCGGACTTTATTAAATCTAGAACGTCTTCCTTCATAAGTCTGATTAATACCTGTGTTTGAAACAAAACTTCTGAACCCTTTTTATTTAGCACTGCAGATGCTAATGGCTTTCACTGTTTACTTCTCAGCTTCCCAAAATCTAGAATAAGGTTAGCTGATCTATATAACAAAACCTTGCTGAAAGCATTTTAGGATTCATAACCTTCTGCAACATAACAAGTATCTTCTTCTATTCCTCTGCAACACAAATATGATAGAATCTGAATCTTTGACTTACTTCTTCCAATGTTAAGAATCTTCACAAACAAAGGATAGACAACTGACTCATAAATACACAAGATCTTCAAGATCATTCAAGATCTATCAAGATCATACAAGATCTATGATCTCTCCAATAAAATACCTGTGTGGAATTTGCTCTCATCAAACCTTCATGAATGAATGTTTGATTTGTTACTTGAATGTCTCTAAGTGTCCATGCTTCTCACAAAGTTATAAAAACTTTTCTTTAACCAAATCCTTCCAAGAATCTGCAACTCCTACTTGAAACATAAGTGGACAAACTTCTCACCTTGAGAACTCCAAAAGCTGCAAGTTGATACTTCATCTTTTCATATTCTACCCAAGTGAAATGTGATAGTACCTGCTTGACTTTCTTTTGGCTAACTCCACTTCTCAATCAAGTGATAGGATGTGAATTGGAACACCTTTTTGAATACAAGCACGTATCCAAAAATCTAGACAATCATACAAAGTAGATTCTTCAACTAGCTGGTATATAAAAAATCTGAATTTTTTGATTTTTTTTGAAAATACTGAATATGAGGTAACTTTTCCAAACACAAAACCTCTCTTCAAGTCTCCAACATCTTCTACAAATACTCTTTTACCTCAAGATTTGGTTAAAGAAGAAATATACTTCTCTGCAACTTGTCATATACCAAGTAGCTCTGAATTGACACTCCAAGAATTCTTTGAGGGAACATATAGCTGCTTGCTCAAGATCTTTAACTTCATACATAACTCATACACATATGAGTCAAAACATATATCTGATGCTTTTCTTTCTCTCAATGCAATTCTTTGTCAAAACCTACTAAATCGTGACCAAGTATAATGCAAAACAAGAAACTGCTTCTTCTTCACACAAGATGTTCTCGTAGACTTGTCTTTGGATGTAGAGGATAAAAGTAGGAAAAGTATATGGAAAATATGAGAGAAAAGGAAGTCTTACTTTCCCTTTGGAAATATTGAACTTTCTTCTTCTGCGTCTTTCTTCCACCTGATGATGATGTTGACATCTTCAAACTTCTCTTCCATACCTTTTGTTCTCTTCATCTTGAAGTAGCAAGCACTCTTAACTTCTTCAAATGAACTCTTTCTCTTCCTCGAGTGCTAAGAGTTAGAGACAAAACAAACATGGTATACAAATGGAAGTGAACATAGAATCATGTTTTACAATCTCCTCATATCTCTAAATCAAAATTCTACTTCAAATGACTGATATGACTAAATTCATCAACCTTTTGTCTGAATGATGAATTACCTTTCTAGAGTTACCTCTCTAGATACCTAGATCACATTTTGTATCTAGATAAAAACATTCCAACCAACTTACAAGATTGGCTGAAAACAAAACTGATGCTCTCCACATTTGTCTTCTTAGATGAGCTTTCTTGCCATGAAAGAGATCTCGATAATCTGATAGTAGAAACTGATACCTGTGATTTGATGTTGATCTGATTCCTTCATCTTCTCCAAACCATTGTTCTTCCTTGAATTTCAAGTAGCCTTCTCTTCATCAAGTCTTGGTCTTCAAATAATACTTTCTGTAAAGTATTTTCATACTCTTCCCAAAGTATTTGGCTGCTAACAGATCATCAACTTCATACTCCACACTGATGAATAAACATGTGACTGAATTGTCTAATTTTCAAATCTTTACTCATCTAGATTAAGTGTGGATATTCAAATGTCAAATGTTAGAAGATGCTCTTAAATTATATGTTGTAACCTTAGGAATCTAGGAACCTGAGAACCTGAGTACTTGTGAGCCTTGAAACCAAAAATATCTGATAACAAAACCCTAAGGCTTTAAAACCTTAAAGCTCTAATACCAAATGTTGGAAATTTAGTAGGCCCATTACTAATACCACAGGTCCAAGTTCCATAGATCCAGCATCTACAACATAAATTCCAACAATCTTCCAATATTGACAAAACATGAACATACCATATTTAATCATACAAATGATGAGATAAAGATGGAGAAAGATTAAACAACATGTGTAAAGTGTTACGTAAGCCACTGCTTACTCACACTATCATATATACAAATGTCAAATTACAATGTGGGAGCAAAACTCTCAACCACTCTATGTGAACAGAAATAGATGGATGAGTGAATGTACAAATGTAACAAACATATTCAGATGTATGGACAAAAGTCTGAATATATATGAGATGTGTAACCTAATAGGTTGTAGAAGAGTCAATATGAGTGATAGAAAGAGGAAGGATCAGTCTAAAACTGATAATCAGCAAACCCTCATCTAACCTTAGGCTATTGAAGACCCTAAGTCAGATACATTTGTGAAAAGATCACATACTTATAAAAGTAGCAAAGAATGCTAACAAGTTTGCTTCCAGAAATCCTCAAACTCATATGAACATATCTTCTCTAACACCTCATCCAAATATGCATAAAGCATATATGTACTGATTCTCTTGTACTTATGCCGAATAGGACTCCTCCTGATATGGATGCCACTTCCATATACTTCAAGTAGTACCCGTGTGTATAAAGAGAATATGTACCTGAATTCTCAACATAAGATGTAAATCTTATGTTAACCACCATCCAATGTCTTTGAAGTAACCCGAAATCTTCATGTAGAAGACAATCTTCAAATACATATTGTGAATGGCCGATCCACACCACCAAGCTACTGCAAGGTAAATCCTCTCCATAAGCAAGAGTGTGAGCACACTCTTCTTCTCCTAGAAGAACTCCATAGCTGCTCCTCAACATGCTCCAAGATAGCAACATGACTGTCCCATGTGCTAAGAAGCACGACCTCTATTGAGGTACCAAAGCTCCAAGCTTGGTGTTGAACTAGGTGAAGGATACTAAACAATAAGCCAAACTCTTGTTATATAGTATTGTGTGTATCTTGAAAAACTCCTCTAAAAGCATAATAAAGCACTATTGATCTACAATCGTTGTCGTTTCAAAATCGTAATCAGGAAGCAAACACATTAAAACAAAATGCCGTTGCGTGTAATTTGGCAGTCCGGGAAAAGCTAAAAGCAAAAATATATCGCTCGCCCGTTTTTTGTTCACACTATCTACTGAGCGTGGGATTCGAACTCGCACCACAGGTTTGGGATGCATTTGTTCTATCCATGATTGATGGCACCTTTAGTTGTAAAAGGAGTATTAATCAAAGCTACACATACTATAATATTGGACAAATTTGACCAACTTTGACCAATGGGACATTGTTTCCAACAATATTTTGGGTGTAGAGGATAGGTTGTAGCTATCACCTCCTGCACAAGCATTAGCAGGGATAAACAGTCCATTCAGGAAGACAATGGGCAAAGAATATTTGAAGAAAAGAAAAGAGATGGAAATTGATATTCAAGAACCATTAAAGAAAAGGAAACTGAAGGGCTTTGGTGTGCAGAACAAGAGGAGCAACGAGGAGATGGAGGAAGAGAGAGGAGACGAGAGACACACATAGATGCGTGGGAGCCTCGAAACCTACATAATGATCTCCCTTGAGGCAATGCTCTATATATGATGAATATATATATGAATATAGGGGGGAGGTCACATGACCCTTACATCCCCAACAATCTTCCACTTAAGGGTCAATGTGACCATAAGTGGAAAAAATATACAAAGAATGATGTAGGACTATACAATAATGTATAGGAGGAGTCCGCATCTCAACCTATATGGATCAGCTTACACCAACTGCCTTGAACAAGGTGTATCCATGCATCTCAAACTGCTCTAGACTCATATTGATGAGAGTCGAGCTCATATCTGACTAATGCAAGAACTAAAGAAGTTCCTGCAAAGCTCCCACTAGCTCTATGCCTATGTCAATCATCGAACGATTGACAACTCCAGGTGCAAATGCTCCAATAGCAACTGCAATGTCTGGTCTCGAGCATAACAACTCGTACATCAGACTCTCGAATGCTGACAAAATATATGCTATCTTGGCTAACCTAAGTATGTTAGGCATGCCTGTATCCAAGGCATCCAAAGCACCATCATCAAGGCCAACATGTCTTGAGATATCTATGTCAACATCTGGCATGAGCGAATCCAATAATGACTGCATAACTGCTAATTGCTCAACATCCAAATCAGCCATCCTATCAACCAAGGATGTGTCTAGTTGTGCATCCTGAGAGCTAAATTGCTCTATCACACACTGTGTACCATGAGAGCAGTCCTGCTCTACCAGAGCAAGTGTATCATCATGCTCCACATGAGCTAACTGCACAACATCAGCACCAAGATCAAACTGATGATCAATCTCTAACAGAGTATCATCACAATGCTCTACATGAGCATCCACATCATGCTCTAAAGAATCCAAATGATCATCCCAAGTGTGCTCCATAAGAGCATCCACATGATCAATAAAATCATACTCTCTATAAGCATCATGAGCATCCAAAGTATGCTCTACATGTGCATCCATTTGAGCATCTGAATCCTGCCATACATGTGCATCATGAATGTCAATAGACCTATCTGTAGGTAGACAGAATGAGACATGATGAGTCTCACATCACACATAAGGTTGAACTCCCACTGAGACAAGACTATCTCTCACATGAAGTACCTAATACTTGTGCCCAATCCTAGCACCTCTGACAAGCATAAGCTGTCCCAACTGCAACTGAAAATCATGCTCACCAAGGAATGCATAACGTCTACTCTCCTGTAACTGGCTAACTGAATTCAAGCTCATAGCGAATGAAGGCGCATAGTGTATTCACGTCCACCACTCTCACCTGAGAATCGACAAAACCACTCGCGGTATGGAGTAACATGAAAAGTGGCTAATGCATCAAGCAACCAAGCCATATGTGTGCTATCCAATGAACAAGAGGAATCTTGAGATGAATCATAGAAGAAAGTGATATCACCATCACTGGCATAATCAACTACCATAAACTCTCCTGAAATCACTACCTGAACTGCATCACGTGCATATCTCTAATGTCATCATCGCATTCGCCTGAAGCAACATTGGCGAATATGGCCCTTACAACCACAATACCAATATCAAAGCTGTCGATATGATCTACATCTCACATGAGTCAATGGACTCGCATACATATCATGTAGTCTCTGCCATAATGCAATACTCGTCTCCTCATACATAACAGACTCATATATAGAATCCAGAAGCTATAATCAGATAGTGGAGCTAGCCAATGCATCCATATCCATCCATACGTGGTTGGGCATGTCATGAGGCCTCTGTGGATCTCTATGCACATACATGTGTAACCTTGCACGAATCAATGTATGCCACATTTGAGCTTTCCATCTCGGAAAATCAATTCCATCAAACCAAGAAGACACCATGCTGACAATCCAAGAGACTATCAATATAACAAGAGACTAGAAACAATAGTCTATCCTCAATAGAATCACACCTGCATATCCATATGCATAACTCACATCACAAATATCAGAATAAAGAAGGAACCATGTAAACCACCTGTCACATAACCATGCATCTAGCATGCACATAAAACCATGAGCATAATTTGCTCACCAAGTCTCCAAACTGACAAAGTAGATATGAAAGAATCCTGGGAAAAATTCGACAGAGTATCCCATATAAACTGAGCAATCAAACAAGATAACCAGTATCAACATACTCTGTGTTTTGCTATTTCAGAGGTGATAACCTCTAAATCTAAACTTTTGATCTTCAGTAAACTTCAAGAACTTTTTTGTGGCTATGTAAGGAGATAAAGAACACCTTAATCGGAGGTGTGTAGCTCAAGATATACACAAAACAAGCATCATCTGTTAATTTCACCTTCACCTACAATATTTGTGCTCTGTATTTTGCAGTTTTAGTGACTTTGCACTGAGTTGTAGAAGCTATTCCGAGCTATGGATACCAAGTTGAATCATCTCATTCCGATTTGTAAAACTCAACTTATAGTTAAAACGCTGACCTGCTATCCAAGTGATTGTAGATTCGTCTTCTACATCAAACTATGTTTTTCGAATTTTCGGTGCTGCAGTACTCTAAACCAGGTTATGCACTCTTCTGTGAACTTGTAGCCCTCTGTCTTAGCTACACATAGAACTTTAAAACGCATTAATCCGAGCTTTGTAGTCCGAGTTATGGCCGAAATACTGAACTGATGTGGAGAGATGTCGAACTGCACTTTCATCTCTTGTAACCTAAACTTCCATTGAAGCTTCTTACACACAAACCTTCAGCATGCTCTGATACCAATGAAGGGGTTTGGTGTGCAGAACAAGAGAAGCAAGGAGGAGATGGAGGAAGAGAGATGGAGGAAGAGAGAGGAGAGGAGAGATGCGCATAGATGCGTGGGAGCCTCGAAACCCACATAATGATCTCCCTTGAGGCAATGCTCTATATATGATGTATATATATATGAATATGGGGGTAAGGTCACATGACCCTTATATCCCCAATGGAAAAATCATTCTTGAAGAAGAACAGGTAACAAAAGAAAAGCTTAAATAGGAATAAAAAAGGATCCAAGCAAAGAATGAGCCTCATCCAACTCAAACTTTATCATGCATAGCTTGGAAAAATAGCTATGACATCCCTACTCATGTCAAGGTGCCCTAGAATAGAAGAAGACTTAGATAAAAGGTATTTCTAAATAAATAGTTGTAATAAAGTGTGATGAATGTGTTTACCATGTCCAAAAGTGCTAGGAATGACCCAAAAAACATCAAAAATTAAGCCTGGGAGCTCAATTGAGGCCTTGGTGAGAGCCTCCTTGAAAAAAGTTGGTGGTGAAAATAAAAAAAAAGGAGGAAAAGGGGGAGGGAGAGGGAAATTATATTAATTTTTTATAAAACATGTAATTGTTGCATGGGGAGGGGGTGTTTTTTGGGGGAAAAATGCATTCCATCACTCTTTTACTTAAATGTAAACAAAAAGTGAAAATGAAAAACAATCCTTCAACAAAAAATAAAAAATACCAAAGTATCTCAAAAACTTATAAAAAAATACAAAGGCATAGGCATGTTAAATGTTGAACGCTTCGTTCTAACTATCAGAAGGGTGTTTAACCGACTCTTTGGGGGGGGGGGGGTTCTTGGGAGTGGTAGGGGTCTGTTATACAGAGGCCCTGTACTTAGTTCCCAAAGGTACTGTTCACATTCAGCACTGTAATAATGCTGAGAACTCTATCGAATTGCCGTACTTAGAATTTACCGTCACAGTCTTAGCTCAATCAAACGTACCAAATGCACTAAGATGCCATATTGCATCTACGCATAAACTTACTGGAATTACCAGAAACAAGAGTATTCGATCAACTTCACAGAACGGGTTTCAACGACCAAACAACACTGTAACGTAGAGAATTTGAGAGTTCAACACAGAGTACTGGAAACTCAGTACTCAACTTAGCAGATCCTTACTGCACTTAACTTTGCCACAGGCAGACAGATTCCAATGTTTACAACAACACAGTGTAAATCCGAATATCAGAACGCTAACCCAGTTGCTCGGATTTCGCCAATTCTTGGCAAAAATGTTCAAGAAGTCGTTATACACAGTGCATGAGCTCAATCCAACAGAGATGCATAAACAACTTACTCAGACAACAGTAATGGAACTCTCAACCTCAACGGAGTTCACTAGGTAACAAATACAGATACACACAGTACCATTAGTCTACGTAGAAGATCACCAAGATACTCTGAGTACTCCAATCGTTACACAGTAACATTTAGACTGATAGTATAGTTATCTCCCGAACGTTATGAAATTTATCAACAGTACCAAGATCGTTGGTAGACAACAAGAACGATAGACAAAACCAGATACGAACAAGAATGTAGAACATAGAGGTTATGCAAAAACGAACACTACCTCAACACTCAGACAGACAACCAGACGAACAGTCTGGTGATAACACGACAATAGGCCAAAATCACATCGCCCTCTCTTTGAGTGCTTCTTTTCATTACTTTATATAGAAAGTACAAATAGGTGCGTAACCACCTTTCGCGCATGTCCTGCCAAGTTTTCCATTACATCTGTCCCAATCCGACGGCCGACTAACACTGGCACGCCCGGTGGACTCGAACCCGCAAGTTGTACAAAATTATTGTTTGTCTATTATTCCTTCTAAATACATATTCCTAGCTAATCGGAAAGTACGGGCTATTTTTTTCTTGAGAGTTTCTACTATCTGTTTTAGAGTTTCTGGCTCTACTAGCTGTGCATCTATTCCAACAGAGCTTAGGGCTATAGCTTCGGTGAGCAAAATCTCGGCCTGTGTTTGCAAAAAGGCCTCTTGTAGGTAGAACTCGTTAGACAGGGCTGCATCTCTTGAGACCTTCATTTCTTCCAGTTGCTTCTGCATATTGAGTACTCTGTCCTTTTGAATTTCAAGCTGATTTTCTTTTCGTTCAATCTCCTGGTTCTGGTACTGTATAGTTCTGGAGTATGCATCGTGTTCTCTTTTTAGATCTGTTATCAGCTTCTGTGTCTGGGCTTCTTGTGTTAGCTTTCGCCGTAAAATGTTGTTTACATGATCGAAATCTAACTTAAATCTTTGGAGTTCCTCAGTGGTTCTCATCGCCAGCTCGTGCTGCTCTTGTCCTTTTTTTACCACTTCGTCCAGTGTTTGTCTTGTTTCTTCCAGCAAATTTCCTAATGCAACTCTGGCATCCTCCTTATCCTGCAGTTCTAGCTTTAATTGACTGACTTCTGCCTGTGTTTCGATTAATAACTTCTCTTTTTCGATGAGCTCTGCCAGTGTTGTATCTCTTTGATTGATCAGTATCTCTTGTTCGGTGAGTTTTGCCTGTAGTTCCTTCAATTGATCTTGCAGGGATTGGTTTTCGGCTTTGGCAATTAGTAATTCTTCTTGTAGTGGGCTGATGTCAGCTTCTAGCATGTCAACTTTATGTTGTAGCTCGTTGCGGATACTGTCTGTGGCGGCTTTCATGTGGATGGGCAGTTGCTGAGATAAATTGATAAGAACTTGGCCCATATTGGCCAGTTCGGACAGTATTGGAATGGAAGGAAGGGGTAGCTGGGGTTTTGGTTGGGAAGTGGATGCGTTGAGGAGCTGTTGGGAGTTTGGTGGAGAGTAGTTGAGGGAGGAGGATGATGATTCGGCGGTTTCGGCAGGGTGAATGGGTTGGATGGGGATGATGGGTGGTTTCGATGGGGGAGTGGGAGTTACGGTTTGAGTTGTTACCTGATTTATGTTTTGTTGTTCCTGCTCCGTAAATGTGGATTCCACTGCCTTAAGTAGTCTGTCCAGTGCTTCTTTAGCAGCTTGTTCTTCCTCTGTTTGTTGTTCTCCTTCAGACTGTTGATTTGATGTTTCTTCGGTCGATGTTGTTTCAGCTTCAGTACGAGTTTCTTGTTGTTGCCCCTGGGAAGATTGCGTAGAGGATTCATTCTGCATGGAGGTTGTGGTGTCGTGGAATGTTTCTTCATCCTGTTTATCATCTTCTTTGTTGTCGTCCTTGTTTCCTTCAGCAGAGCCTTGTGCTTCACTCTCAGAGGAGCTAATTCTGATCCTTTTTCTGCGGAAAAGCTGGTTGAGTTCCTCTTCATCTTCTTCTTCGTCGTCCCAAAACTGTACTGATTCTTCGTGTCGCAGAACTGGTCCTTGCGGTGGTGGTTGCGCTGCGAGTATGGCCGGAAAGAGGAATGAGATGATATGGGGCAATCTGGATCTCAGCGTACCTCCTTTGTTTACCTGTTTCATGATGGCGACGCATTCCTTGTGGATTCTTTGGAAGAAGTAAGACGCGAAGTTTACTGGTTCTCGGGTGGCTAGATCTATGGCTGAGTAGAATGGACGGGAGATGCCGTAAGTACGCTTTTGGAGGTTGAGGATGGCTACTAGGAATTGAAGGGCGGATCTTTCTGGTTCTGGTCGACATAAAATTGCGTATTCGTTGGATGAGTATCTAGGGAATAACTGGTTCATGGTGGCTAATGGCAAATTCGGGCTATTCTCTCGGCCTTGCGAAGGGAGTCGATACGACTCAGCGAAAGTTTGGAAGGTTATTACGGTTCGGGATGGAAGGGAGGTGATCGGCCATCTTTGATCGGTGGCAGAAGTGTTGGCGATGGCGGAGATGATTTGGGCGAAGAATGGGTGGGACTCCACTGAATGCCAAGGCAGTTCAGCGAAGTTTGCCAACCCACGTATGCGCAGGTACTCCCCTACGTCGGCAGGGAGCCCATCACGAAAAGCGGCGTAATTAGCCAAGGCTTCCATGGCGCACACGAAGACACATCACACAGGTACACAGAGCACAGGGTAAACAAAGAGCACAATCACACAAACACAATAGCATTTTTTCGGCGAAACAGAAAAGTTTAGATAGATGCGTCGCGGTGGAGGGTAATGAAGGATGATTAATCGTCGCGGGGTATTGAAATGATAATTTTTTTAAATGCGGTGTGCATGCGTGAGTAGCTGGCAAGGGCAGGGCGGCTGTGGACATAAATAGGTTTCAAAACGCGGATATTTACAGACTTGTAATATTAAACACACAAAAAGAAAAGAAAAAGAAAAAAAAAGCGAGCGCCAAACGACGCGGCCCACCGAAAAATGTTTCAGTGCGGGTTAGACGCGTGTTGGTATGGCCGCAGCTTCGAACCGTTGATCACTTTCGGAAGAGGGTTTCCGATCAACGTAGTCAACCGAAAAGTTGTTGGGCCCACTTGTTCTGAAATCCGGCAAGGGCCATACCATCGTAATTTGAATTTACCAGTAGACCGATTCGACTTTGCATTATAAAAAAGGACAAGTTGTCCCACCGTAAAAACTGGAGTTTTCAAGTGTCGATCATGCGTCCGAGCCTGTCTGAGTTGTACTTCCTGCATAGTTAAAAAGTTGTGCCATCGTTGCTCATCTAACTCTCTGAGTGTATCCAACCGAAATGACAGTGAGTCTTTCGGTAGCAATTTCTGAGCGATTGCTACTCGTAAACTTGGTATAATTATCTCCATTGGTGTTATTGCTTCTAATCCATAAGCTAGTTTGAAAGGTGTTAATCATGTTGTTACCTTATATGTAGTCCGGTATGCCCATAATACTGCAGGTAGCAGTTGATCCCATCTTTCCGGTGCTTCCATAATCAATTTCCGAAGCATATTCAGCAAGGATTTGTTTGTACTTTCGGCCAAACCATTAGCACGAGGATAATAAGGAGAACTAAACTTATGCGTGACCTGGAACGACTGTGTAAGTGCCTTCATTGAATTGTTTACAAAATGTGTGCCTTGATCTGAAACAAGTTCCAGTGGTAAACCAAAACGTGGAAAGACATCGGTTAGCAGACACTTTGCTACTGCAATAGCTGTAGCAGACCGTAAAGCCCAGGCTTCTGCCCATCTGGTTGCATAGTCTGTACAGGTCAGTATGTAATGATTGTTACTGAAGACTGCTGGAGGTGTAATCGGACCGATAAAATCTAGACCCCACTTTTGGAAAGGTTCCAATGGTAAGATGGGTTGCAGAGGGAAAAGATGACGTTGTAGGGGCTGTCCAGATCTTTGACAAGTATCACATTGTTTGACAAACTGTGATACATCTCGGTACATAGTTGGCCACCAGAGACCACTTTGCAAAATTTTCCGGTGTGTTAAGTCTACAGCAAAATGGCCACTGGAAGGAATTAAGTGAGCCAAAGTATTAACTGAGTTAACTTCATGTGGTGGAATACATCGAAGTAAAATTCCCGTATGATCCACATAGTATAATTCTCCAACAATTAACCGAAATCGGCGACTAAAGACTGCAATTTTCCTGCGTACTGCCGTAGAAGTCTGAGATGGAAGGCATCCATCAGTGAGAAAGGTCAGGATCTGATCATAATATGTAGATGGTATAGGTGGGTCTGTAATTTCATCATTCGTTGGTTCAGAGACATAAATCGTTGGAGTCGTGTCATCTATACCTACCGGAGCTTCACCGGAATCTAAGCAGGAGAGGAAATCTGCTAAGGCATGTGAACTGCCTGGCCGATGAATGACTTCGTAGTCAAACTCTTGTAAAAGCAGAACCCATCGTGCTAATCGACCACCTAGATGCTGTTGCCGGACTAGATAGACAAGTGCAGCATGATCTACATGAAAAGTAAATTTACGGCCCAGCAAATAATGTCTGAATTTCTTGACAGTATACACTAGACCTAGACATTCTCTTTCTGTTACAGAGTAATTCTTCTCAGCAGGGGCTAATCTTCGACTTGCATAGTACACTGGTCTGAACCACTTATCAGTTTGTTGCATCAAAATGCTTCCTATTGCTATATCTGAAGCATCAACAAATACATGAAATGGGCGATCCCAGTCCGGCGGCTGTAAAATGGGAACTTGTGTTAATAAACTCTTTAAACGATCAAATGCTATCTGACATTCCTGAGTCCACTCAAACTGTCAAGGAGTCTTGGTGATTAATCTGTTCAGAGGTATTGCCAAGTGAGCAAGCCATCGTAAGTGTCGTCCATGCCATCTTACTTGGCCCATGAAGCGCATTACTTCTTTCAGTGTATTGGGCACCGAAGCTTCTAACACAGCTGAAATTTTATCTGGATCCACCTGTATGCCTTGTGCAGATACAATGTGACCAAGTAGCTTGCAACATGAAACCACAAACACGGATTTGTTTGGGTTTAAACAGAGTCTGTATTCTCTGCATTTTTCAAAGCAGCACCGTAAATGGAACAGGTGTGCTATCATCTTACCGAAAATTGAAAAATCGTCGAGGTACACTTGCATAAACGAAGTAAGATAAGGAGAAAATATTTCCTGCATACACCTTTGGAATGTACTTGGGGCATTCCTTAATCCAAACCACATAACGGTACAAGCAAATACGCCCTAGTTGGTAATGAATGCAGTTTTTGGTATATCCTGTTCAGCCATTCTAACTTGATTATATCCACTGTACCCATCTAAAAATGAATACGTTTCATGTCCTGCTACTCTGTCAAGCATTGTGTCAAGAAAAGGGATCGGAAAAGGATCAGGCACTGTAGCTGCGTTCAATTTCTGGTAATCTACACATATTTGCAACTGCTTATTCTTTTTCGGGACGGTAACAATTGGTGAGATCCATTCAGCATGTTCTATTGGTACAATAAATCCGACTTTAAGTAGCCTATCCAGTTCTGCATTTACCTGTGATGCATAGTTTGGATTCATCCGGTAGCTGGGTTGTTTGTTCGGTTTGGCCTTCGGCTTCAGCATGACTCTGTGCTGATAGATGCGCGGGTCCAATCCTTTCATATCCTTGTAATCCCATGCAAAGACGTCGGAGAATTCTCGGAGTAGCTGGATTAAGCTTGCTTGAAATGTTTCCGGTAAGTTTTGCTTTATCTTTATAGGACGCGGATGATCTTCATCACCTAAATTATAAGTGATCAGTTGATCTTCTGGAACATAAAATTGTCGAGGCTTCTTTGTATCGTCAGCTGGCTTAAAAAGTTGTTGCAGTTGAGCATCATCTATAACCGCAGTACCTTCCTTTTTATCTTCTTCTGTTACAGTCATTACTGTGTAAACTGCAGGGTTCCAGTTATCTACAACAGATTGTAGATCAACAGTTCCTAGGGAGATCAAGTCAATGTTATTTTTCAGAAACTCTTCTTCTTCATCATCTGACAATCCATCTAACATATGGACTGGTTCCGCCAAATACGGTCTAGCATGCAACTCGCAAGGTTGTATAGCATCTAATTTTACAATGTATTTACAATTTTTATCCTTAAAAGTGAGCTCTTGTGCAGACCAATCCTGTATCACCTTAGCGTGCTTCAACCAAGGTCGGCCGAAAAGGAGGTTGTAATCAAGGGTGGATTCCGGTAAATCTAGTATGACAAAGGTCATTTTAAATGTTGTACCTTGTAAAGTGATTGGTACATTTCATACAAGTCCTATGGGATGGACTCTTGATTGGTCGGCCATTCTGACAAAAAATTGAACTGGTTCGATTTCGGTCCACCCTAACCTTTTACATAGTGCGGCAGTAGCAATGTTGACTCCAGATCCTCCATCAATTAGTACCTGTGTGATTTTATGATTCTTATACCATACCGTTATCAAAGGAACTGAATGATCGACTGTAGAATCAGGTTCCGGTTGCACGGTTGCTGTCGCCGGAATGCAGGAAGGCACAGGACTGAACTGTTGTTGAAATTGCTGTCGAACTCCCAGTACTAGTGCAAGTAATTGGCCCAAAGGAAGAGTGATGGCTGCTTTAGATAAAATTTCCCAGGCCTTTTGTGATTGGATTGTTTCCACAGATTCTGAAGATGATGCGCCTGCTGAAGATGATGTGTCTGCCGCTGATGAGGTGCCTGCTGCTGCTGATGTACCTGCTGCTGATGATGTGCCTGCTGCTGAATTGGAATCTTGTTGTTGTGTTCCTTCTTCGGTTAACGGAGTCTGGATTATTGGAATAGGATCTGGGAAGACTGGAGGTTCTGCGGTGGTCCATTGACTAGCCTTGTTGTGCATCCTTTGTTGTTCGCGAATGCCTGGTTCAAATAATTCTGCTGCAGGCTGCAGTTGTTTATCGGAGCGGGTCTGAATTACTGCAGCTTGCGTTTCCACTGGTGTAATTTGTACCATATTAGCCATTGGGTTTTGTCGTTCCTTCTTCCTCTGATCATATTCAGCTGCATCCTTACAGAATCTTCTAATGTGACCAAATTCACCACAGAAATGACAGCGCGGTGGTGGCAGATTGGGATTTTCTGGTGGTGGTCCGGTCTGCTAGCGGTTTGCATTATAGTTGTTATTTCTCTGTCCTCTGTAATTTTGATATCCTTGTTGCTGGTTGTTTCTCATTTGCGGAGGCACATAGTGATTGGCTGGCTGCCCTTGTTCCTGTATAATAGCATTAACAGTTGCGATTCCCTGCACTTTGGTGTTGTATGCGCAGTTTTTGGTGGTGTGTCCGACAGTGTTGCATATAGCACAGAATAACTGATTAAGTGCACAAGTGGCACTAGTATGGCCTGAATTCTTGCATGTGATGCAGTATACTTGTCTGGTCATATCTTCGGCGACATTTCTGTTTGTTTTTAACCACTCCAGATCTTCTGTAAATCCTCCAACCTTGTTTTCCAGCTGCAAAGCCATTGCGATTACTGCATCTAGCGTCATAGCTCCTACACAGCGTATGATCATAATCTGTTTAAGTTGTGGAGTCAAGCCATTGATGAACCACTGAGTGATAACGTCGTCCGGTAGGTTGGCATGTGCTGGTGGTAACTGCCTCAAGTGAGTCCTGAATAGAGTAGCGTATTCCTATACTGTTTGATTTACCTTCTGTCTGTTGTTTTGTAGGTAGTCAAAAATTTCGGCTGGATTCTTCTTTAGCCTAAATCTCTGCAAAAAGGCATCTCGTACTGCTTCATAGGTGCCGAAGTGATTAATATCATATTCTGTAAGCCATCTAGCTGCTTCATTGACCAATGTAGATTGGAAGACAATAGCTTTATATGCCAGATCCGGTGGATGGTTAAGAACTGCGTAGCTTATCTCGAATGTGCATACGTGAGCATCTAGATCATCTCCTGGGAATCCACCAAATTTAGTGTACATCACTCCTGTCGGAGATGGCCTTGGTGGGCATACTTGTTGTTGTTGCTGCTGTTGTTGTTGTTGTTGCCCGTTCATGGCGAGTGTATTATGACTATCTTCTGTATCTCGGGGCTGAATATCTGAACTATCCGAATCTGTATCATCAAACGGTGCACTTTCCGATTCGATAATCTTGTTCAGTATGCTTTGAATCTCGGTTTCGAACAAATTTCCTTCCTTCCTGATGTCGAGTGTAGGGGAACTTACTCCAAAAAGCGGTGGCTGGGCTGAAGATTCACCAAAAAAGGGTAAACTGTCGTCGAAAAACTGTGATTTTGTTACCGAAGTATCACCGGAATGTGCCGAATTTTCACCAGAATAAGGTGTTTTTTCGCCTTCGCAAATTTCTTTGGCTAAAGTGTTTCTAGTCGTAAACAAATTTGAATCTTTATGCAAGATTGTTAAACTAACTTTAGACTGCGTCCTGGTAGATTCTGGAGTTACTATATCTTCGACAGACTGTGCCGAAATAGTACCGGAATTCACCAGAGGCGTATCACGTTCCACCGGAATATGACCGGAATCACTTCTGACGTTCTTGACTTTCTTGACAACTGGGTCAGACCTAGTTGTACTTCTTCCTCCTGGAGTTATCTTTAGTAAATTAAGTACTCCAGTTTGACGGTTCTTGGGATATGTTTCACCGGATCGAGTAACCGGCATGTATCATCTTTTGTACTAATCGCATAGTATCACTATCGATTAAAATTTTATAATCACGTTTCCACAGCAAGTTTGCAACAATCTGGTTCTGTTGCTACTTTCGACAAACGAACGGTAATCTTGATGTTCGATTCCGACAGACGAATGACGATCTTGATGCCACTTTCCCACAGATAACACTTTCCTCAGGTAAATGGCAATCTTGATGCCACCTTCCCACAGATAACACTTTCGTCAGGTAAATGGCAATCTTGATGCCACCTTCCCACAGACGGCGCCAAGTGTTAAATGTTGAACGCTTCGTTCTAACTATCAGAACGGTGTTTAACCGACTCTTGGGGGGGGTTCTTGGGAGTGGTAGGGGTCTGTTATACAGAGGCCCTGTACTTAGTTCCCAAAGGTACTGTTCACACTCAGCACTGTAATAATGCTGAGAACTCTATCGAATTGCCGTACTTAGAATTTACCGTCACAGTCTTAGCTCAATCAAACGTACCAAATGCACTAAGATGCCATATTGCATCTACGCATAAACTTATTGGAATTACCAGAAACAAGAGTATTCGATCAACTTCACAGAACGGGTTTCAACGACCAAACAACACCGTAATGTAGAGAATTTGAGAGTTCAACACACAGTACTGGAAACTCAGTACTCAACTTAGTAGATCCTTACTGCACTTAACTTTGCCACAGGCAGACAGATTCCAATGTTTACAACAACACAGTGTAAATCCGAATATCAGAACACTAACCCAGTTGCTCGGATTTCGCCAATTCTTGGCAAAAATGTTCAAGAAGTCGTAATACACAGTGCATGAGCTCAATCCAACAGAGATGCATAAACAACTTACTCAGACAACAGTAATGGAACTCGCAACCTCAACGGAGTTCACTAGGTAACAAATACAGATACACACAGTACCATTAGTCTATGTAGAAGATCGCCAAGATACTCTGAGTACTCCAATTGTTACACAGTAACATTCAGACTGATAGTATAGTTATCTCCCGAACGTTATGAAATTTATCAACAGTACCAAGATCGTTGGTAGACAACAAGAACGATAGACAAAACCAGATACGAACAAGAATGTAGAACACAGAGGTTATGCAAAAACGAACACTACCTCAACACTCAGACAGACAACCAGACGAACAGTCTGGTGATAACACGACAATAGGCCAAAATCACATCGCCCTCTCTTAGAAAGTACAAATAGGTGCGTAACCACCTTTCGCGCATGTTCTGCCAAGTTTTCCGTTACATCTGTCCCAATCCGACGACCGACTAACAGACCTTTTTTGAACTATTGGTTGGGACAAAAAACGTATTGAAATGGCTATATGAAAATTATTAAACCCTAAACACAAGGCAAAGATTAACTACAAATGACCATTTTTCATCCCCCAAACTATGAAAAGATTGGAAAAAAATATGCAAACAAGAAAAAGGAACGGAGTAGATGTTAATGTTAAAAGTCCAGTAAAAAATGAGCAAAATGTCATCTTAAATTGCAAAAAAATACTTTAGCAATTGGAGGGATGGTAGCCATTGATTCTAGAAATGTTGATCAAGGGCAACAACCTCGTTACAAGTGTATTGACCTATACTGCACCCCAATTGAGCAATGCTATGATTTTATACGGCCATTCCCAAAGGGGAAGCCATTTCCCTCTTCATTCTGTTTCCAATTGAGGCCGATGTAATAAAGCCAAATCTCCAATATGTAAATTCTTCTCCCATAGATTCTTGTCATGTGCTTTCTTTTTGTTTTCTTAGCTTTCACTTTTTTTTTCCTTCCACGACATTGTCAAGTCTTTCCAATGTTAATAACTTTGTAGTTATTGGATGGACCCTCTTTTTTGCTTCAATTGAGCTCATCTTAGGAGATCCTTGAAAGAACTATTGATATATTTTGATAGTGATGTGTATGAACACACTTAGGGCTGTTGGGATATTTTTTTCCCGCTTTAGGAGGCTTTTTCCCTGGCTTGTATGTGCGCCTATAACCTTAACGGGTTAGTTATCTTTTTAAATTCACTTGGTAATTGATTTAGTGTTGTGTTGTGCTCCAAGCTTCTTCTTCTTCTTTCTTGTGTTGTTCAAATGATTATGAAGATATCAAACTCCAATGGATGGGATCATAGTAGGTTGCCTCTCCATCTAGGGTGTCGTCAACACCCCTCTAGTTAAAAGTCTTAGAATCTCACAAAAATTGGTGAGCATACCCAACTTCTTCTTCTTTCTTGTGTTGTTCGTGTGCTTCTGAAGATATCAAACTCCAATACATGGGATGAGAGCAAGTTGCCTCTTCATCTAGGGCATCATCAACACCCCTCTTTTTTGGCCTTTGAATGCAGTATCATAGAGCATGAGCAGACAATTTCATCCTTTTGTGCCAAATTTATATACAGGTTTTGGTTTGCCAGTACAAGCACCTCAAAGTCTTCTATATGTTTAGAAGAGCTTGTCAGGGTAGTTATGTTCAACTTTTCAAGATACAATCATTTTTTGCATCAGGGTATTTTTGTGAGTGGACATGATTGAAAGCAATGATGTATTCCATATGTTGGCTATTGAGGATAGATTGGATGGTACTAATTACCCATTGTGGGCATCTATGATGTGTCATGTATTGGTAGCAAAAGGAATGTGGAATATTGTGTAGGGTGTTGAAAAACATCCTATTACACCCTCAAATAGAGTTATTGAAGGTGATGCAAATGGCATTGAAGATGAGGAACTTCAAAATCTTGTTCGTGTTGCACTTTGTGCTACACCTACTATAGAGCAGCTTCATTGGGATGGAAGAGATGCTCAATCACATGCATAGTAGACATTTTAGCTACAGGACTAAACATTTCCTCATAATAAATGTCATATGTTTGTGCATATCCTTTTGCTACTACTCATGCTTTACACCTGCTCATGCTACCATTAGCATTGTGCTTTACCTTGTAAACCCACTTGCAGCCTATGGTTTCTTTCCTTGCCGCAATGGAACCAACTTCCATGTTTCATTTTCATAAAGTGAAGCCATCTCCTCATCCATAGCTTTCTCCCAATTTGCATTTCCAATCGCATCTTCAAAACAAGAAGGTTCAACATCTTGTATTACCTTGGTCATGTAGGCATAATGATGAGCCATGTGGTTGTCATACGTCAATCGTTGCGTTGAATTCTGCATCCTTTGAGATCTTCTTAGTCTTGGGTCACTTCTCCTTGTATCATTTGCATGTGCCTTTCTTATTCATGGAGTCTTCACAGAGGGCAATCCAAGTTCCTCATCAAGGCTCTTTTCTGAACTACTTGAATCTCCATCAATGTCTTAAAAACTTGTAGATGTTTTACTATCAGTAAAAAAACTTTTTTTTACCTTTCGTCGATGTAGTTGATAAATTTGCTAGATTAAAATTTCCACGCAATCTTCCACTCCATGGATTTGAGTTGCAACTATTGCTTGGTGATGCATTAGGTCCACTCAAAGCTTGAGATTCTACACTTGATGAAAAGATGCATTAGGTCCACTCAAAGCTTGAGATTCTGCACTTGATTTTTCATCATTTCCTTTGTCACTTGAGTTAAGATTAAGTCCTTCTTTGGCATCTACATAGAAGCTTGACATTTCATCAAACACCACAGCTTTTCTTACCTTCACTTGTCAGGTGAGTGGGTTATAACATTTATATCCTTTTTCTCAAGGGATTACCCAATAAAGATACATTTTTTCTCCTTTGGATCAAGCTTCATCCTCAACTCATCCGGAACATGTACATATGCAATACAAACAAATACTCTCATATGTGATAAGTTTGGCTTTTTACCTATAAACTTAACTTCAGGTGTAACTTGATGTACAACAGGAGTCAGAGTTCTATTCATGATGTATACAGGAGTGTTCATAGCTCCTGCCCAATAACAATGAGGCATATTCTTCTTAGCCATCAAGGCTCTTGCTATTTCTGCAATATGTCTATTTTTGCATTCAGCAATGCCATTTTGTTGTGGTGTGTACCTGCATGAAAACTTTCATTGAATTCCATGACTTTTAGAAAGCTACTGAACTCATTTGAAATGTATTCACCTCCTCCATTAGATCTTAATGTCTAAATATACTTTCGTGTTTGCTTTTCCACCATAGCCTTAACATTTTGGAAGTGAGTGTTTCTCTTTCATGAAATATACCAGTACTTTCCATGTATGGTCATCAATGAAAGTAACATAAAACCTTCAATTGCCCATAGATGTGGTCTTTGCAGAACCCCAAACATCTGTATGTACTATTTCTAGCACATTCTCACTAACATGCTTGTCATGCGGAAACAATGTTCTCGATTATTTATGAAATTGACATGTTGCACAAACCTTTTGCATCTATGCAACCTTGAAATTTGGCAGTCCATTGACAATCTCCTTTGACTGCATCAATTTCAACCTTTACAAATTTGCATGTCCGATTCGTTTGTGCCAGATCCCCATATCAACAATAACTCTTGCACCTTTTGCAAACATGGCTTCATTAATTTTAGGAATTTCACATTTATGATGAACATCCTACCCACTTTGCTTCCTTTGGCAATCAATCTTCCATCCTGTTTGTACTCTTCTACATATAACCCATCAGCATTGAACCTGACTTGAATCCCTGGTCAACCATTTTTCCAACAAAAATCAGACTCTTTGTTATATTTGAAACATGAGCACATGAGCAAGATATTTTACCTTCCCATCCTCCATAGATAGTGCTATGTTTCATGTATGCTCAATAGGATGTAATGTGTCATCACCTGTTTCAACATATCGAGGAATTGGTAATTTCTACAAACTAGTAAACCATTTTGCATGAATGTTCATGTGATTTGAAGCACCTGAATCAACATACCAGACATTACCATTCGATTTCAAAACATCAGTAGACATCATATTCATCATATGATGTTGAACCGTGAACAACTTCTCATAATCATTTGCACTTATGGATGCATAGATGTTTTGTTGCCTTCTATTATTTTGATTCTTCAACCTGCAATCACGTTCAAAGTGTATAGGTTTAGCACAATTCTAACATCCTTTACTATCATTACCTAAATCATTTCTTTGGAAATTTATGTGGCCTCTTTGGCTCCCCCTTCCTCGAAATTGTCCTCTACCTCCTGCATGATTCTGATGTTGACCTTGGTCTTGGTTATTGTTTCCTCTTCCACTTCCAAAACCTCTACCTTTGCCTCTTCCTCTGCCATAGTAGAATACCTGCTCTAAACTAGGCTTTTCTTGGGAGTTTGAATCCTCACCAAGATTCTTTTCTTCAATAATCACCATGGACACCAGATCATCAAAATTTAGAATATTTTCTCTCTTCTGTATAGAAGTTCAGAACTGCTTATATTCAGCTCCTAAACCACGAAGGGACACTTCCACCTTATCATCATCATCTACATTCACGCCAATAGATGCAAGTGACTCACATATGCTTTTGATTATCAAGGTGTAGTCACTTATCGACATGCCCTTTTCTCCAGTGTATGCAGGTCGTTCTTGCACTACAAGAAATAGGGGGGCGTAGTGACGCCCCCGAATTGAAAAAAAAACGAGTACCATCGCTTATGCGACGGTAAAGTTTTCTTTTTTTTTTTTTTTAAAGCCGATACGTCACATAAGCGATGCTTGCATCTCTTATGCGACACTAAGTCTCTGCGTCGCAAGTAGCGTTGTTGCCTAGCGATGTTATTGGCCACATGGGCAAACTGGATAGCGACGCATATGCGTGGTCCTTTTCGGAGCGTCGAATAAGCGACGCTCTGGAATGTTAAAAAAAAAATTCGAATTCTCCTGGCATATTTGTGCCAAGATCTGGACGAGAGCAACAGAACGCGAGAGAGAGAGAGAGAGAGAGAGAGAGAGAGAGAGAGAGAGAGAGAGAGAGAGAGAGAGAGAGAGAGAGAGAGAGAGAGAGAGAGAGAGAGAGAGAGAGAGAGACGCAAAGAGAAAGACCAGGTATGCGCACACTTACACACACATACATATGCATACACACACATATACACACATAGACACACACACATACACATAGACACACACACACACATACACACACAAATACACACACATATGCACACATACACACATAATATTGCATACACACACATATACATGCACACACACATATATGCATACACACACATATGCATACATAATGCACATGCATACATATACATACATAATGCATACACATGCACACACATACACACACATAGACACACACACACATACACATAGACACACACACACATACGCACACAAATACACACACATATACACACATACACACATAATGTTGCATACACACACATATACATGCATACACACACACATATACATGCACACACACACATACACATACACACATACACACACATATGCATACATAATGCACATGCAGACATACACATACACAATGCATACACATGCACACACATATACACATACACATACACACACATACACACACACATACACACACACATACACATACACACATACACACACATATATGCATACACACACACATAGAGAGACATGCACACACATACACATACATGCATACATATGCATACATAATGCATATGCATATGCATACATACATACATACATAATTACATGCATACACACACATATGCATAGATAATGCACATGCATACATACACATACATAATGCATATGCATACATACACATACATAATGCATATGCATACATAATGCACATGCATACATAATGCACATGCATACATACACATACATAATGCATACACACACATATGCATACATAATGCATACACACACATACACACACATATGCATACATACATGCATACACATACACACATAGGCACATACACACACATAAATAGATACACACTCATAGACACACACACATACACATAGACGCGCACACACATATACACACACACATACACACATAGACACACACACACATAATGATGCATTCACACACATACACATGCATACACACATACAGATGCATACACACATACACACATAATGATGCATTCACACACATACACATGCATTCACACAGGCATACAGGTCTTAAATATGATCTTTCCCCTTGGTGTAGAGTACACATATTTAGGCAGTGTAGTTGTGCATGACAACGAGATAATGCAGTGTCCTGTTGGCAATAAATGGTTAACAGATTGCCATACGAGAATTATCCCAAGTCTTTGCTATCAAAAAGGGACTGAAACTGCTCTTCAATTCCTAACATGCCTTCAAAATGTTCTGCATGAATGGCTTTTCCAAACAGGGTTCATGTTGGTGTAAATTTGCAAGCCTACACATTTGGCTCAAAGGATGCATTAAAGTCTACACATACATGAAGAAGCATAGGAACATATGCTAGTGATTAATTACCACTTTACCTCATTGTAAAAGTCAAATTGACTTAGAATCTTTTGTAATCACAGTAATTATATTCAGCCATTTCAGAGAAATCTGCGTCGAAGTGAACTCTGGTCAATTTCTGCTACAGTCCTAAAAAGTCGGGGGTATAGCTAAACTTGCTAAATTGATTTCTCTTAGCATAGTTTATCTTTTTACATCATTCCACTTGCAAATGGTAGCTTACTAAGCTAATTAAATACCCCTAGAAGGAATTTTATCAATTCCTACTATGCTGGTCATACTGAGTAAAACATCCAGCAGGTGTCAAGACATAAATAGAAGGTTTTCTTGAGTTTGTGAACTTCAAAGTTATCTGTTTTGGTTCAATCATTACACACATCACTTCCAAAGTACATAGGCCATTTTTTGGTGTTATTGGAAAGCTAAGAAGGTCCACTTATAAACTCTGAAGCAAAAGAGGGCTGGTACAAAGTAGGTTTAGCAGTACTTACTCAGTCTCTTGGATCATCCATCCATCTTTCCCAACAGTGGTATCAGAGCAATAGAGGTAAAATGGGAGATGGTTTTCCTTCATTTATTGATAAATTGGATAGGAACAACTATCAAGCTTGGTCTCTAAGGATGAAGACCTACTTACAAGGAAGGAGTCTCTCTGGATACATCTCAGGAGATGAGGAATTGCCCTCATTCAAAGCAAGAGGATTGCCAACCAAGGAAGAACAAGAAAAACTCAACACATGGTGTGCTAAGGATGCATTGGCAAGGTCTTATTTACTCAACTCTATCTCTGAATTTCTTTTGCCACATATCAGAAATTGTAAGACATCCCAAGAAACTTGGGAAACCTTGTCATCATACTTTTCCTCCAATACAAGGGCTAGGAAAAATCAGTTGTGGATTGAATTCACAACACTAAGGAAGCAACCTAAGCAAGTTGTTTCAGAATTTGTGACCAAGATCAAAGATGTTGCAGATCATTTAGCAAGCATAGGAGAAGAGATTGAAGAAGAACAAATTGTAAGGCAAGTGATCAATGGAATCAAGGCTGATGACAAATGGGAAAGCTTCACCACTGCAATGGATCTCTACATGGACATGCACACTCCAGATCTTACAACTCTCATGGGACAACTATTTACACATGAAGCAAAGCTCACCAAAAATGGAGATATATCCAAAGGTAATAACTCTTCTGCCCTATACACTGATAAGAAGTCTAAGGATAAAGGCAAGAGCAAAAAAATGGAAGATGAAGGCTCTACCTCCCAAGCCAACTATGCAGGGAGAGGTAGATCTTCAAGAGGAAGGGGCAGAGGAGGTAAGCGAGGTAGGGGGAGACCCTATAACTCATCACCATGCAACATTTGTGGTTTATCAAATCATACTACAGATGAGTGTTTCAAGAATTACAAAAATCAGAGAGGAAGAGGCTACCAAAGAGGTGGATACTCACAGTCAAGAGGAAGGTTCAACCATCACCAAGGCCACAACAACAATTACAAGAACAATTACAATGGCAACTACCAAGGAGGATTCAAAACCAGAAAAGACTACAACAACTACACAGAGGAGCAGGATGACTCTCTTTTGATCATGAACATGACTTCAAAGTCAGGTACAAATGATGACCACCTATTCTACATTGACTCAGGGTGCTCAAATCATGTGGCTGGCAATGTGGCACTACTCTCTGATCTTGAGGAACCCAAAGGTAAACATCAAGTCCAAACAGGTGATGATACAAAGTATTCAGTAGTTAAAGTTGGAAATGTTAAGACTTGTGATGGTAATCAGAATTTGTTGAGCAGGGTACTCTATGTACCAACCATTACCAAAAATTTGATGAGTGTTGGTCAGATTGTGGAGAAAGGTTTGCAGGTCAGATTCAATCAATATGGAGCATATGTGGAGGACCCAAGACATGGGTTCAAGAGGATTGCTAAAGGAGAAAAATTAGGTAGACTTTTCACTTTTGAGTTGGAAGACACAAAGAATATTGCACTATACAGTTATAAAGATCAAACACTTTCAGAGATTGAGATTTGGCACAAAAGGTTAGGGCACACAAGAGAAAGAACCTTGAAACAAATATGTAGGGACCAATGTGTGCTTGGGATACCTAATGTATCCAAGCAACATATGATTTACAAGTGTGGTGCTTGTCAATTTGGTAAGTCTCACAGGTTACCCTTCTCCAAGAAAGGATATATGCATGAAGACTATCTAGAGCTTGTACACACAAATGTTTGGGGACCTAGCAAAGACCCCTCAGTCTTAGGATCAAGGTACTACGTGTCTTTCATTGATGATTATAGCAGATGGACTGTATTATACTTCATGAAGCACAAGGATGAGGTATTTAATTGTTGTAAGAAATATCTTGCATTAGTTGAAAACCAGACAGGAAGAAATTTGAAGAGGCTAAGGTCAGATGGAGGAGGTGAGTACTTCTCCAATGAATTTGAAGACTTCTTGCAGGACAGAGGCATCAAAAGAGAGATAACCACAAAGTATTCTCTTGAACAGAATGGGGTAGCTGAAAGAAGAAATAGGTTAATTGTTGAGACAGCTAGATCTATGCTTAATGAGAAGAAATTACCTAACTATCTATGGGCAGAGAGTGTTTCTACTGCCACTTACATCCTAAACAGGTTACCATCTAAGTCACTTGATGGTATGACACCCTATGAAGCATGGCATGGTAAGAGACCATCATTAGATCACTGCAAAATATTTGGATGTGTAGCATATGTGCACATTCCTTCTCAGATAAGAGGTAAGCTAGATCCAAAGGCTGAAAAACGCATTTTCATTGGGTATGATTTAAATAAAAAAGGTTACAGGTTTTATAATCCTACCAATAAGGGATTTATGGTAAGCAGAGATGTGATCTTTGATGAAAATGATTCTTGGTATGAGAATGAATGCAGGAAGGTCAAATTACCCTATGATTTGGAAGAAGAATTTCCAAAACTTGCAAAGGAGGAACCTACTCAGAATGAAGACTCAAGTTCAGATGATGAAGACACTATCAACCTTGAAGCATTCAAGGCATGGAAGTCCAAGGGCAAAATGAAGATGAAGAAGCTTGAAGACATACCTGAATCTTCAACTCAATCAATCAGAAGATCTCAAAGAGAAAGCAAGAAACCTATCAGATATGGGTATGATACATCTCTTGTTACTAAACATTCTGTTTATCTTGCCAAAGATTTGTCAAATGAAGAACCAGGTTCATATGAAGAAGCAATAACCAAATCAGAATGGAAAGAAGCTATGGATGAGGAAATTGAAGCACTCAAGGAGAGTGACACATGGGAGTTAGTACCCAAGAAGGATTCTATGAAGGTAATAGGATCCAGATGGATCTATAAGTTGAAAAGAAATTTTGATGGAACAATTAATAGGTACAAAGCCAGATTGGTAGCCAAGGGTTTTGCACAAACCCAAGGCATTGACTATGAAGAGACATTTTCTCCTGTGGCCAAGATGCCAACAATCAGAGTGTTGGTAAGTGTGGCTGCATCAAAGAATTGGAACATGTACCAATTGGATGTCAAGAATGCTTTCTTGAATGGATGGATTTCAGAAGAAGTTTATATGTCAAGCTCCTGGCTATGAGGACCCTAAGAAGGTAACTTATGTTTGCAAATTAAAAAAGGCTTTATATGGATTGAAGCAGGCACCTAGGGCATGGAATTACAGGTTAACTACATACCTCCAAGACCAAGGTTTTGTCATGAGCAAGGCTGACACTTCTCTATTCATTAAGAGAAGTAATTCAGAGGTAATATATCTCTGTGTTTATGTTGATGACATCATCATTACAGGTAATGATGTCAATGGAATCAGGTATATCAAAAGCCAGATGATGAAGGAGTTCAAGATCAATGATCTTGATTTATTGAAGTATTTTTTGGGACTTGAATTAGTCTACACTAATTCAGGGATATACATTACTCAGAAAAAGTATGTACAGGATATGTTGAAGAAGTTTCACTTGCAGGATGCTAAAGTAGCAAGTACTCCAATGGAGGTAAACCTAAAGCTAAGTGCCCATGAAGGTGATGAAGTCAAAGACATTACAGGTTATCAAAGTATGGTGGGTAGCTTGAACTATGCTACTCTTACAAGAATTGATATTGCATATGGAGTAAGTGTGCTAAGTCAATTTATGCACAAGCCAAGGATACCTCACTTAGAGGCTGCCAAGAGAATCTTGAAGTATCTCAAGGGTACACAGAACCATGGTTTGTATTTCCCTTACACTTCAGATTTTGATATAAAAATTTATTCAGATGTAGATTGGGCAGGATGCAAGGATGATAGGAGGAGCACTTCTGGATATATTTCTTTTGCAGGTGGCAAACCAATTTCATGGTCTTCAAAGAAGCAACCTACTGTTGCTTTGTCTTCCACAGAGGCAGAGTATAGAGGACTGGCTAATGCCACACAAGAAGCAATTTGGATTAAACTTTTCTATACAGAATTGGGATTGCATACTAGGTCACCAATTATCTTTGGGGACAATACAAGTTCTCTTCACCTTGCAACTAGTCCTATCTATCATGCTAGGACCAAACACATAGAGGTTCATTATCATTATGTGAGAGAGAAATTGATAAGCAAGGACATTCAACTTACCTATGTATCAACCAACATGCAATGATTTGTTGACTAAAGCTTTGGAAGGAACAAAACTTTGCAGGTTCAAATCCATGATTGGATTGCAGGATATACTTGAAGATTGAAGATGAAGACTTAAGCCAAAATGTTTGGCTTGAGGGGGAGCTGTTGGTGTAAATTTGCAAGCCTACACATTTGGCTCAAAGGATGCATTAAAGTCTACACATATATGAAGAAGCATAGGAACATATACTAGTGGTTAATTACCACTTTACCTCATTGTAAAAGTCAAATTGATTTAGAATCTTTTGTAATCACCTACCAAAGTGAGTCGTGGAAAAAGTAGTTCATTTGATTGAAGGAATATCTCCAAGCATTTAGGAGCTTGATCATAGGGAGCCAAAATTTGAATTTAAATTCAAATCTTCACTCATTACATATAAAAGTGAACATGAAAAGTCGAGGGTAAGAGTGATCATTCCCGAGCCTCATTCTACTGATTTTGAGTGTGTGTGAGGACTATACCATAGCCTACACCTCTCTAAACCATTAGGCAATGTTGTTCATGCCAATGGGATTGTATACAAGTGTTAATTGATAGATACATTTACATCATTAATCTATGAGTTCTCTATTAGTCTACTCAAAAGTCTGTCAACTTGTCAAGGACATACCTCGGTCAATCCTTCACCAAATTCAGTGATTCAAAAGCTTGTTGGATTCAGCTCAAAGTCATCTACATGCTGTCAAAGTTTGAAGTAATTCTATTCAGCCATTTTAGAGAAACCTGCGTCGAGGTGAACTCTGGTCAATTTCTGCTAGAGTCCTAAAAAGTTGGGGGTATAGCTAAACTTGCTAAATTGATTTCTCTTAGCATAGTTTATCTTTTTACATCATTCCACTTGCAAATGGTAGCTTACTAAGCTAATTAAATACCCCTAGAAGGAATTTTATCAATTTCTACTGTGCTGGTCACACTGAGTAGAACATCCAGCAGGTGTCAAGACATAAATAGAAGGTTTTCTTGAGTTTGTGAACTTCAAAGTTATCTGTTTTGGTTCAATCATTACACACATCACTTCCAAAGTACATAGGCCATTTTTTGGTGTTATTGGAAAGCTAAGAAGGTCCACTTATCAACTCTGAAGCAAAAGAGGGCTGGTACAAAGCAGGTTTAGCAGTACCTACTCAGTCTCTTGGATCATCCATCCATCTTTCCCAACAGTTCAGTGTTGGCTTGAAAGACACGTACTTAACAGATGAAATCAAAACGTAGAAAAAACTTCTTGAAGAAGTTCATATTGCTGTAGATGATGACAGATTGTCTTCTCAGAGAGTTTTCACTTTGGAAAGGCAGATCCGATTAGTCTTGTCAGGAAAAGAGGAACTCATTCCAAGAACTTTTATCAATCCATGTCATAGTGATATCCTTGACTATGGTTACCAAGAAAATTTTCTTAGCTTAGTTGAAGAAATCAGTGTTAGAAGATCAGCAATTTGTGAATTTCAACGTGTTCTTGGGGAAATACCAACCGTTGTTGAGAGGCATAGCTGTCCATCCAATTCCATGATGGCAATGATAAGGGCTGGAAGCAAAGGATCATTGTCAAACTTGATACAATAGTGTGCATGCTTAGGTTTACAGTCTGTAAACGAAGAGGAGTTGTTCTTTTCTGACTTTCATGATGGTTTGGCAATAATTCATTCTTGCTTTTTCGATGGTTTAAACTCCAAAGAATTCCTTTATCATTTAGTGTCTTCCCAAAAACCTGGAAAAGGGTATGGAGCTGAGGGGCCTGGAGAACTTTTTCGAAAATGTATGTATGGGTTAAGGGAAGTGTATTTAGCATATGATGGTTCTGTTCGGACACGAACATACAATCATGTAATACAATTCAATTATGAAGTTTTGGAGAACATCGAAGAGGCAGACTGGAAATCAAAGGATCCGTAGAGTCCTGGCCTTGGTTCAGAGCCTATTGGTGTATTGGCCGTGACATCATTGATTGAACTAGCTTATAGTTATGCATTTCGCCAGTCTGCACCAACAAAGAGTAATCCTATTGAATTGTTAAAGGTAATCTTTGACAATTATGATATCTTCTTATAGTTTTGATTTTAATGTAATGTTGTTAAAACATAATTGGTTTTTGAGGTAAGACAAAACAAAGAAAACTCTGGGAAGTTCGATCATCATGATTTGTTTTCCCTTCTCATTGTCTAGGAGACCCTTCTAAGATGCTCCTGCACATCTTCGAAAGGCATAGATAAAAAATCCATTCTTGCCATTTCTTCGAACACAATAAAGAGGAAAACTGATCCAACAAGGGTAGCACTGCAGATTCAGAGACATCTTCACTGTTTCACACTTGGAATGTTACCAGTTTATAAGACCATGATAGAGTTACGTACCATCATCAAAATGTTTGTTAGCCCCTTTTTTTTCTTTAGTTCATAAAATACTATTTTAAACCTGAAGAAATCATGCATTTTTATTGCAACACATACACATACACACACATACACACACAAACATACACACATAGACACATACACACATAATGATGCATACACACATAATGATGCATACACACATAATGATGCATACACACATATACACATGCATACACACATATATGCATACATACATGCATACACATACACACAAAGACACATACACACACATAGACACATACACACACATAAAAAAGAAGTTCGATTTCTCCCGGCACATTTGTGCCGGGATTAACACGCGAGAGCAAGAAGAGAACGAGAGAGAGAGAGAGAGAGAGAGAGAGAGAGAGAGAGAGAGAGAGAGAGAGAGAGAGAGAGAGAGAGAGAGAGAGAGAGAGAGAGAGAGAGAGAGAGAGAGAGAGAGAGAGAGAGAGAGAGAGAGAGAGAGAGAGAGAGAGAGAGAGAGAGAAGGGGCTGAGATTTATGAATTGTTGGATTTAAGTCATCAGTTAATATCTACCCAAGGAGGCCAAGCTTTACTGAAATTATCTCAGGATGGCATCCTTTCAAGCCATTTGATTTTAGAAAATCATTTTTGGCTGCTAAAACATGAAATTCAAATGTTAAATATGTATTGTGACTCTCCTGCTCCCAGGCCTACAATAATTAAGGCATCGGGTATAAAAGCTCCTTTGTGGACAGGGATATAGGTCTTAAATATGACCTTTCCCCTCGTGTAGAGTACACATATTTAGGTAGTGTAGTTGTGCATGACAACGAGATAATGCAGTGTCCTATTGGCAATAAATGGTTAACAGATTGCCATACGGGAATTGTCCCAAGTCTTTGCTATCAAAAAGGGACTGAAACTGCTCTTCAATTCCTAACATGCCTTCAAAATGTTATGCATGAATGGCTTTTCCAAACGGGGTTCAATGTTGGCTTGAAAGACATGTACTTAACAGATGAAATCAGAACATATAAAAAACTTCTTGAAGAAGTTCATATTGCTGTAGATGATGGCAGATTGTCTTCTAAGAGAGTTCTCACTTTGGAAAGGTAGATCCGATTATTCTTGTCAGGAAAAGAGGAACTCATTCCAAGAACTTTTATCAATCCATGTCATAGTGATATCCTTGACTATGGTTACCAAGAAAATTTTCTTAGCTTAGTTGAAGAAATCAGTGCTAGAAGATCAGCAATTTGTGAATTTCAACGTGTTCTTGGGGAAATACCAACCGTTGTTGAGAGGCATAGCTATCCATCCAATTCCATGATGGCAATGATAAGGGCTGGAAGCAAAGGATCATTGTCAAACTTGATACAACAGTGTGCATGCTTAGGTTTACAGTCTGTAAACGGCAAGGAATTGTTGGTTTGGCAATAATTCATTCTTGCTTTTTAGATGGTTTAACCTCCAAATAATTCCTTTATCATTTAATGTCTTCCCGAAAACCTGGAAAAGGGTATGGAGCTGAGGGGCCTAGAGAACTTTTTCGAAAATGTATGTATGGGTTAAGGGAAGTGTATTTAGCATATGATGGTTCTGTTCGGACACGAACAGACAATCATGTAATACAATTCAATTATGAAGTTTTGGAGAACATCGAAGAGGCACACTGGAAATCAAAGGATCCGTAGAGTCCTAGCCTTGGCTTAGAGCCTGTTGGTGTACTGGCCGTGACATCATTGATTGAACCAGCTTATAGTTATGCATTTCGCCAGTCTGCACCAACAAAGAGTAATCCCATTGAATTGCAACTTTTTATCAATGTAATTAAACAAAAATAGTGGCATCCCTGGTCGGACATTCTTTACATAGCTGATATGAGAAGTTCGAAGGCCTGATTACATACCAAACAGAAGCTGTGTGACGCATTCATTGTAAGTCGCATGGTCACAACCAAAAATCACAGCAGCAAGCTCCTCCGCCAGAAGGTTCAAGAACGGGAGCGGTGATGAAGGAGGACGGCTAGCCCCAGAGGAAGGAGAATGAAGGCCTTTGTATGCAACCGTCAACACCTTCTCCTTTGTCCCTGTAATAAAGTAAGTCTATGATCCAAGGGTCTGGCCAGTTCAGACAGATCTGAAATCGGACACCGTTTGGTCATCCGTGTGTATGACCAAAGATCTCGAGTTTAGACTTACTAGGAGGTCTTGTGCTCTTGTGAACAAGTGATCCACTTAGCTTAGTGGTTAAGTCTCAAGGATGTGAAGGACGAGGTCTTGGGTTCAATCCCCATGAGGTACATGGGAAGAGTATTTTGCCCAAAGAGCTCTAGAACCTTCTAGAAGCATCCACTGGACACTTGGCGCACATGTAGTTACATGGCTGACACTTGGATGATTAGTATCCACCTGCCCAAGAAGGCAGTCCCCTGGAGAGAGCTATATATAGAGGCATTTGGTTGGGAGGAGAGTCATCTCTCAAGCATGTGGTGGTCGTAATCCTTGCTCTCTTGCATTGGTATAATGTAATAAAGTAAGTCTATGATCCAAGGGTCTGGCCAGTTCAGACAGATCTGAAATCGGACACCGTTTGGTCATAGACTTACTTTATTACAGTCCCCTGACATGGACCCACGTAAACCCACAACCTGTCTACTGACACTCAACAAGTTTCTCATGAAAAGAGATATAAGCTTATCTGTCTGCACATGATTTAACTCAAATAGGATTTTCTCCTGTGAATAATTCACATAATTCGCTGCTAATGCTCCCTTGTATATGCTTTCTGTCAATGGTGCACACTGACATCTCAACCGTACACGTGCCTACATGTAAACAAAACCTCATTACGCCTCAGACAGTGACCTAATGTAATATCAGAGATTATTAAATCTAAGAAAAGAACCTGAGCTGAAAACTGTGTCTTCTGCTTCCCATCAGTCCAGGCATATGGATTGATGTTCATCTCTCCATAGCTGTCTGCCTCAAAAATACTATGCAACTTTTTATCAATGTAATTAAACAAAAATAGTGGCATCCTAGTCGGACATTCTTTACATAGCTGATATGAGAAGCTCGAAGGCCTGGACATGCACAAAATCTAATGATCAAGCTACTGTTCATGCATAAGGATGTCCGTAAAATAAAACCAAGCCCAGGATTCCAAGTAAGCTTTAGATTCAACATTCTTCTCTGTGTTCGCACGAAAGCCATACCAAAAACATGCACACACATGAACATGCAGTAATATGTGGAGGGAGGGAGGGAGGGAGGGAGGGAGAGAGAGAGAGAGAGAGAGAGAGAGAGAGAGAGAGAGAGAGAGAGAGAGAGAGAGAGAGAGAGAGAGAGAGAGAGAGAGAGAGAGAGAGAGAGAGAGAGATAAGGGCACATAAGGAAATGGTGTCCATATGACCAGGACGTGGAAAAACATACTATCGAAAGCACAGTGGAATCTCAAAATGAGAAATCCAAACCATGATATGATGCATTATGGTTTAAAGGGAGAGACATATATTTGTGATAGAAAGTAAGAGGATAGATAAAGTATACCAAACAGAAGTTGTGTGACGCATTCATTGTAAGTCGCATGGTCACAACCCAAAATCACAGCAGTAAGCTCCTCCACCGGAAGGTTCAAGAATGGGAGTGGTGATGAAGGAGGACGGCTAGCCCCTGAGGAAGGAGAATGAAGGCCTTTGTATGCAACCGTCAACATATTCTCCTTTGTCCCCTGACATGGACCCACGTTGTAAACCCACAACCTGTCTACTGACACTCAACAAGTTTCTCATGAAAAGAGATATAAGCTTATCTGTCTGCACATGATTTAACTCAAATAGGATTTTCTCCTGTGAATAATTCACATAATTCGCTGCTAATGCTCCCTTGTATATGCTTTCTGTCAATGGTGCACACTGACATCTCAACCGTACGCGTGCCTACATGTAAACAAAACCTCATTACGCCTCAGACAGTGACCTAATGTAATATCAGAGATTATTAAATCTAAGCAAAGAACGTGAGCTGGAAACTGTTTCTGCTTCCCATCAGTCCAGGCATATGGATTGATGTTCATCTCTCCATAGCTGTCTTCCTCAAAAATACCATGCAACTTTTTATCAATGTAATTAAACAAAAATAGTGGCATCCCTGGTCGGACATTCTTTACATAGTTGATATGAGAAGCTCGAAGGCCTGATTACATACCAAACAGAAGCTGTGTGACGCATTCATTGTAAGTCGCATGGTCACAACCAAAAATCACAGCGGCAAGCTCCTCCGTCGGAAGGTTCAAGAACGGTGATGAAGGAGGGCGGCTAGCCCCAGAGGAAGCAAAATGAAGGCCTTTGTATGTTTTGGTCTTATGTCCAACTCCCATGACAGAAGCACTCCGCTGGCAATGAGACTTGTAAGAGTAATTTTAAAGATTGTTGGAAAACGTTAATTACAAATTTATGTAATGAGATCATATGCTACATGTGTATTAATCACAATAATACTTTCATAATAACACTTTCTATGAATGAAGGCATTCTGTGGCTACTGTTCATGCATAAGGACGTCCGTAAAATAAAACCAAGCCCACGATTCCAAGTAAGCTTAGATTCAGCATTCTTCTCTATGTGTATATGTATGTATGTGCATGTGTATGTGTGTGTATATGTATGTATGTGCATATGCATGTGTAAGTGTATATGTGTGTATGAGTATGTGCATGTGCATGTGTATATGTGTGTATATGTATGTGCATGTATATGTGTAACTCTATGTGTATATGTGTGTATGTGCATGTATATGTGTATATGTAGGTATGTGCATGTGTATATGTGTGTGCACATATGTGCATATATATGTGTATATATGTGTATAATGTATGTATATGCATGTGTATATGTATGAAACATGCATGTGTATGTGGATGCATTTCCATTTGCATCCATGTGCATGCATGTGAATGTGCATGCATGTGGATGTGCATATACATGTATTTGCATATATGTTATTGTGTGTATGTATATAATATATATATATATATATATATATATATATATATATATATATATATATATATATATATATATATATATATATATATATATATATATATATATATATATGCAATAATGCATGCATGTAAGTCTTTTTATGTGGTTGTTAGCCATACTTTTTGCTTGGTTAGCTTCTTGAATAACCTGCAATAGAGAGAGAGAGAGAGAGAGAGAGAGAGAGAGAGAGAGAGAGAGAGAGAGAGAGAGAGAGAGAGAGAGAGAGAGAGAGAGAGAGAGAGAGAGAGAGAGAGAGAGAGAGAGAGAGAGAGAGAGAGGGAGGGGGAGAGAGACAGAGAGAGAGAGAGAGAGAGAGAGAGAGAGAGAGAGAGAGAGAGAGAGAGAGAGAGAGAGAGAGAGAGAGAGAGAGAGAGAGAGAGAGAGAGAGAGAGAGAGAGAGAGAGAGAGAGAGAGAGAGAGAGAGAGAGAGAGAGAGAGAGAGAGAGAGAGAGAGAGAGAGAGAGAGAGAGAGAGAGAGAGAGAGAGAGAAGAGAGAGAGAGAGAGAGAGAGAGAGAGAGAGAGAGAGAATTCAAAGAGAGAAAGATGTAGAAAGAGAGAAATAGAGACAATAAGAGAGAGCTTAGGCAAAACAACAATTCTGCATATACTTGCTGCAGCTCGTAAGCGCAGCGCAATTGCGAATGTTGGAGAGCTCTTCGATCAGATGCGTGAAAATGCCGATCGAAGAGCCTCCAATGGTTTAATTTTTTTCCATCAACAGACCGTCGTGTAAGTGATGCTACGCGTCCAGTTATCGTCGCATAAGCGACATGTTTTAGCATCGCTTATGCGACGCCAAAACGGGTCGCTTATGCGACATAAACAAGTGTCACTTATGCGACGCTTTTTAAGACCGTCATGTTAGCGACGCTCTATGCGAGCGTCGCAGACCTCGTCGCGCCACAGGTCGCAAACAACGTCGTTTCGCTCATGGTTTAGTCGACGGTCCGCGCGTGATGCTCAGTACGACGCAATTTACAATTTTATAGCGACGAAATTGTGTCACCTTAACCGTCGCTATACGCCCGTATTCCTTGTAGTGTTGAGATACAATTTCTGTGCCTTTATATCGGTCTCATACAATGTGACCAAATTGTTCCAAGCCTTTTCATATTCTTGGCATCCTATATGTGCCCAATCATTGTATCCTGCATGCTAACAGATAGCCAATACATTTCCTTTCATGCTCCTTGATTCCATTCTTCATATGTTGTTAACTGGTCCGCAGTCCGATTCCTCTCTGGTAACTATAGAGCGTTTTCATTCTCTCCTTGGATGTACTTCAAGTAGCCTTTTCCCATTAGGAAATGTTTCATTCTGAATCTCCAAGCATGGAAGTTGTTCTTGTCCAGTGTATCGCTCATAAGCTGACTTATTCCATCCGCGTTTGCCATTTCTCTAGCAATTCACAACACTGCAAAAACACTACAAGTAGTATTTCTACTTGAACACTATCTCACTATGACGTGATAATTCAATCTGAGAAAAACATAGTTTTCGTGTATCAATAGTACACAAAATCACTTGAAATTCTGGACCTGGAATATTTGAGCGTTCTCGAACAGGATGCAAGCTAGAATTTTGCAAATTGACCTGGTTTTATATGAGCCCCACCTTGTGGGCTCGATCTAGAGGTCGAGATGGCCTTCTACCTTCACACCATTTTTCGTAGCAATCTGAGGTCATTTGTGAATCATGCTTTCTCCATGCTTTCTCGCGTACTCTTCATCGGCGACCTTCTCCATGGGCTCTCTACAACCACACATTGGTGTTGATACCATGTCATGAGGAAGGAGATAAGGAAGAGAGCTCACTCACACACTCTCACACTCAAAGAGGAGCACACACACAAATTGAGGCAAGGAAGAATAATCTTCTTTTTCTTCTTCTATTACATAAAAAGAACGTACAAGAATGAGCTAAAACAACAATACAACAACTGCAATATATAAAGAATATTACATAAGGAAAATCCTAATGTCTGTGAATGAGTGAGCTGGCAAGTAAACAAATGTGCCATCACTCTCAGTAGATGAATCTAGTAAAGCTCAATGAAGTATCTCTGACATATACCAACGGACCACTATATATGTCAGAGAAATGAAAAAGCGATATGCGTCATCTTAGATCATCACATGTTGAGCTTGATATCTCAACAACCAACACGTCTTCATTGACCCATTTATAAATGACTTCTACACTAAAAACATTGAGATGAGCAAACATATTTTTACCTTATAATCTTTTTATCTAAAATTCTTCTAGGTCTCTATCTAAGTTTCGATTGTGGGGTCACATGGGTAAATAACACCATCATTGTATCTTCCGTAGAATAATAAAATTCTTGATTCCTTGTGTTATGTCTTCTCTACTAGTTTTCAAACTAAATTTTGGTGTGCTATGCCCTATCATATTTTCTTCCCTCGAGGGAAGCAAACGACTATTTATTTTTTTATTGTTTAATATGAAGTTTTTTTTACAGAAGTCGTGAATATTAAATTTAATATTATTTAATGAAATTCAATGTATTTAGAAAAAAAGAAAAAAGATCTACTACTATTATAAGTAAAAGTTTTGTGCGATTGTAATCTCTTCTGTCATAAAAGTCAATTTTCTGTGTTATGATTTATCTATTACCAAAGTCAATTTTCTGTGTTATCTGCTTATCTATTACAAAGTGAATATTCTGCAAGCACTCTTTTTAGTGTTCATTTTACCTGTCCATTGTGAACTCAACCTTGGAGTGACTAGAGAGTCTTTGACGTTTTCACATGCAGGCTGTCAATCTCCAACCTGTATCATGTTGGAAGCAAAGCGGAAGACGAGCAATCGATGTCCAAAATTCTAAGCATGCCAGTTAGGAAGTTGAGGCCGAGCCTTGCAGGTACTTGCATCTAGAGAGAGAGAGAGAGAGAGAGAGAGAGAGAGAGAGAGAGAGAGAGAGAGAGAGAGAGAGAGATGTATCATGCTAGAAGCAAAATAGTAAAATGGAAGAAGAGCAATCAATGTCCAAAATTCTAAGCATGCCAGTCGGGAACTCTAGGGCGAACCTTGTCAGGTGATTGCATTCTCTCTCTCTCTCTACATTTTCGTTCGTTGAGAGTGATTCTTATGTTCTCGAGCACACGTGGGATGCTAGATTTAGTGTTGATACATATCTCCATGGATTGACGCACCTTTGTCTTCGAGAAGTCAGGTGCTTAGGCCATTTATAGTCAGCACTGATAGAACGAGCCGAAAACATCAGAAACAGAAGGCGTTTTATGGAAATTCAGTTTATACGGCTAGTAGATGAGAAGTTTGTGTACTTTACCACCCCCCCAGTCTGCTCAGAAGTTCGATATCTGTCAACAAGTGCAACAAGCCCTTATAAATCCAAATGCCTATTCATTTGTTGAAATTCTTAAGTCTTGTATCGATTTGGGGTCTATAGGAACGGGAAACCTCGTCTACTCCATTTTGGTGGAAGAGTTTCTTGATACGAACCTTTTTATTGGGAATACGCTATTGAACCTGTATGGCAAAAACAATCATTTTCATGATGCCAATAATGTTTTTGTTCGGATGTTGCACCGAAATGTAGTCACATGGAATGTTATTGTGTCGTCCCATTTAAAGCATGAACAAGAACATTTGGTGTTCCACCTATTTTGGAGGATGCAGCTTGAAGGCCTGCAACATGACAAATTCACATTTGTTAGTGTCTTGAAAGCATGTTGGAACATAGAATCTTTATGTCATGGGAAGATCATACATACTCTTCTCCTTGCAGGTGGTTGTCAAGAGGATGTATATGTTGCAAGTGCCCTCATACACATGTATGCAGTTTGCTGCAGTATTGAAACAGCGTGCATAGAATTCAGGAACTTGCCAGCACAGAATGTTGTTGCTTGGAATGCCCTAATCACAGCATTTATTAAAGATGGTCGAAATCAGGAAGCCCTTTCAACATTCAATGAAATGCAACTCAGCAAAGTACAGCCAAATGAAGTGACTTTTATCACTATTCTTAGAGCAATGTCTGGTCTAACATGCTTATCTGACGTTATGCTTATACATGCTTATGTCATAGAAGCTAACTTTGAATCCCATATCATGTTTGGTACAAGTCTCACTGATGTGTATGCGAAGAGTGGATGCCTTCAAGAAGCTGAACGGGTGTTCAAATGGTTACCGAAGAACTGTGCTGTGGTATGGAGTGTGTTGCTTTCTGGGTATGTCGAACTTGGCACTAACACCGATGTGTTGAACCTCTTCAAAAGAATGCAAAATCATGGTCTTATTTTGAACAGCGCCATCTATTTGTCTCTATTGAGGGCTTCCTCTAAATTAGCAGTCTTATGTCTAGGGATGCTTGTTCATACACTTATTGTGGAATCAGGGGATGAATCGGAGGAATTCACTAGAAATGCGCTCATAAGCATGTATATGGGCTTCAGGAGCATATTGGATGCATGTTTCATATTTGATGGGGTTTTAGACCATACTGTAGTGACTTGGAGTGCCATGATTGAGGGGTATACAGAGCTTGAATGTGGTGAAGAAGCCTTAGCTCTGTACCAGAGAATGCTGAAACGTGGTGCAAGTCCAAATAATATCACATTCCTTAGTATATTGGAAGCTTGTTCTATCATGCAGTCTCTGGTTGAGGTTAAGCGTGTGCATATGATGATGAAAGAGATCGGTGTATTGGGAGATCTTATCATTGGGAATATGCTAATAGACGTGTATGCAAAATGTGGCAGCATTGAAAGAGCTCTTGAGATTTTCAGGGAATCGTCAAAACAGTGTCCATCTACATGGAATTCAATTATTTCAGCATATGTTCGACATGGTGATGGTTGGCAAGCTCTTTCTTTATTTTATGGTATGCAAACAGCACATATCAAACCAGATAATGTTACTTATATAAATGCCTTGAAAGCTTGCTGCTGCATGTCCACACTGCGAGAAGGTAGATTGGTTCACATTAATTCCGTGTATGATAATGTGGAGATAGATGCTACCTTTCAAAGCTCTTTGATTGATTTTTATGCTAAACATGAATCTCTGGAAGATGCAGAAAAGCAATTTAATAAATCTCTAACTCAAGGAAGAGCTCCTTGCAATGCAATGATTACAGGGTATGCCCATCATGGAAAGTGCCAAGAAGTATTTGACTTGCTTTTACAAATGTTCAACAAAGCAATTATGCCTGATGCTGTCACAATCATTGCCCTTATTCAAGCCTGTTCGAAAACAGCCTCTCTAGTTCATGGTAAGTTAGTTCATCAATATGCTGTGCAAAGTGGTTACTCATTGAACATAATTATAGGAAATGGCCTTATTGACATGTATGGGAAATGTGGCACCATATTGGATGCTCAGGTGGTGTTTGATAGTTTAGTTGAACGTGACATAATATCATGGACAACACTTATAGCTGCACATGCATTCCATGGTGAGATCCATATGGCACTGCATTGCTTTATCAGAATGCAAGAAGAGGGTTTTCAACCAAATCATGCAACATTGGTTAGCCTTCTTTCTGCATGTGGTCATGCTGGTATAGTGAAACAAGCTGTTGCCTATATGGAGAGGATTAGAGGTGATTATCTTTTATTAGACACTAATGAGCATCATAACACCATGGTTGATGTTCTAGGCCGTCAAGGCTGCCTAATGGAGGCAGAAGATTTAATGAGAACTACACCTTGTGTAAATACTACTGTTGGCTGGGCATCTTTGCTATGTCATTGTAATACATATATCAATAACAATATAGGCAAGCAGACTTTTGATAAGTTTATTAGTTTAGATGCCAGGCATGGGTCTGCCTATCGGCAGATGGCAGTGTTGCTGATGAATAGTAGAGAGTTGGGGTGCTGAGCACATGGAGCATGATAGGTATAGGTGCGTAAATAGGGATGGTGGTGCTCAGTCTCTTAACACATAGGATTGGTGTGGTCTCTCCTCATGAAGGAAAACAAACTGGGACTAGAGAGTTCTTAGTGATACTACACTCTACCAAAGACCAGGCTGCAGGGGTGGCAAGTGATGGGATAAGGCAGATTAGTCATTAGCAGATAGAAAGAGAGGGGATCCCGATGAATTAGCGATTGCATTGGTGAAAATAGGATATAGATTATGGCATTTATGGGACACTTATTATGCACTATGTTCATCACCCTGACCATCTATGTTATTTCTTGGTGGTGCCTTGATGTTTCCAGGCATGTACATTACCCATCAGCTTATTGTTATTCATTATGATAATGATATGGGTAAACACACTACACCATTGGGGCATCTAATATCTGTACAAAATATTCTTTTCTCATATATTCTTCAAGCTTGAAGGCATAATTGCCTTACTATGTTTCATATGATGTATCATTCTTTTCTTGAGCTCTTTGCATCTTCTTGTTTGTGGTGTGTGCACTGTTGTGAAGCTACTCAAATAATCAGTATAAAGGGAAGTACACATGCCTTTTTCTGTCATTACATAATTGTGATTTGATCTCATTTCACTCTTTCTTCAAGATCTAGAAAGCATTGCACAATAAATCTCATTTTCTACATGTAGATTATGTTGTTTTGCATGTGTCTGATCTCTTGGCTCAGAATGGCATCTATTTCCAACATTCTGATTTTATATTGAGCATGACAGGTTTAGTTGTCTGGGATTTCTTCCTTCCAGTTGTGCTGAATAACTTATGGTTGCAGCAGAAATAATAATGTACAAGGATTAAGATGTCCTCGTAAGACTGGAATATATTACAGAGCTTCTTGATTATTTCTTTATCTAAAGGATTTCACTTCTCTATGGATTTTGTACATAAATTGACGCTTCAGACAGCTCATCAATGATCACTTTTAATTATAATATAACAAAGTTGTCTCTCGGAGATGAATAAGTTCTCCGTGTTTTCTTTCCAAATAAATTATGTAAAAGAACTTTACCATTGAACAGAAGCTTTGAATTGCGTCCAGTGTGGTGATTGAACTTGGGTGGACCATGGAGTCTTACAGCCAACGGCTCCAATCTGCATGTCATCCATGCATGGGCACATGAGTTTACCGTGATATACAGGCAATTGACAGACCTACACAATAAACATGATTATAATTTTATTTGTGATTGAAGATTGAAAAAGTTTATTATTTAGGTGAAAAAAGGAAGTAGAAATAGATGGATGGCTGTTTTTTTTTAAATGCTGAATTTTAGGGCTTGGAAAATGGAAAGAAAGAAAATATATTTATATCCACTAGGGACCAAATTGATCCATGAAACAAACCATACAATCATAAATGGTGTAGAATTCGGTCATCAATAAAAGAGATAGAAAGCAAGTATAGAATGAAAGTGATGTGTGGAATACAGTATAATCAGGATCAAGGTAAACAATGACAGGATGTAGAGAGGGAAACTATATGCTGTAGGAATACAAGAATCGTGTGTGCATGAGTCGTCATAGCTCGAACTTGGGCAGGGTATATAGTACGGGGTATCAGGTATGTGAGGTAGCTCTGAGGGTATCTCGTAGTCCGATCCTCCAGCTCTCAGAATCATGATGTCTGAAAATATCTGAACCCTGGGAGATGTGATCATCTATGTGCTTGCCGTTCTCTATGCTTCCGCCTCTCCAAGTTTGAGTCTTTATTATCTTGGGGATCGGTTCTAGTCTCCCTGTTCAGACGTTATTTATTGGGGGTCAAATTTGTGGTTATCACATATGACCAACCTTCCAAGTACTTATTGAATAAATCCCAAGTAACAATAAGGGGTTTGAAGATGACTCCTCTTATTCCAAGAATTCGCTTTTGAAATTGTTCATAGGTCAGGTACAGAACACGTTATGGTGATCATTGTCGAGAGTTATTATTGAGAAACAAGAAAGTGAGGTAAATGATGATTTTCTAGATTCAAAATCGTTTTGTGTAAGCACTTAAGGATGGTATCAAGACATATGGAAACTACTCGCTTTAGGAAGAGAACTGTTGTTAAAACGAAGATCTTACACTATTATTGAGGTAAAGTTATAAAGTATGGAGAAGATAACCATTATTAGGAAGTGTGTTGAACAACAACATTTAAGACAAATTCTTAAAGAGACATACGAAGGTCCAAGTGGCGGGCATCTCCTTGGCCACATCATGGGACAAAGATTTTAGATGCAGGATTGTTGTGGCAAACACTCTTTAGGGATGCTGGAACATTTGCAAAGGAACATGATGTTTATTAGAGATGCAGCCCCAAAGGCAATTCATAATATTAGCATGTAAATAAACTACATGCACTCACCATTCAAATTAGTATATATTCTACACCCAATAGAATTCTTCGAGTTCTTGTCGGAGTTTGATGTCTGCGGAAGCACACAAACAACACAAGGAAGAAGAAGAAGCTTGGAGCATAACACAAGACTAAATCAATTACCAAGTGAATGTACAAAGATAATGAACCCATTAGGGTTATGGACATATATACAAGTTGGTGGGAGGGAAAAAAGCAACCTGGTCATCCTACGTGTGTTCACACACATCACTACCAAAACATATAAACAAATCGCCCCTTGGGAGTGATGCGGTGAACAAGGAGCTGGCACTCATGTATAAGGAAGTGCCAAGCTATGTGGAAAGAGATCAATCCACAAAAGGAAGTAAGCCCAAAGCTTTGTGGAAAGCTTCAAACTTCTCCCTAGATAGAGCCTTTGTGAAAAGGTCTGCAATGTTATTGTGTGTGGGCACATATGCCAAACTTAATGATAATGCACCTCAGTGTGTTTTGTGCGAGCATGGAACACAAGGTTCCTTGCAACTTCGAATGCTCTCTGACTGTCACTGAACATGGTGGTGGCACAAGACTGACCAATACCCAAATCAGCGAAGAGGCATACAATTGCCGTGAAAGCTTCCCTATACTCAGCTTCATAACTAGAAGTGGCTATAATAGGCTTCTTGTTGCTCAACAAAGATATGCATGAGCCACCAATCATGAAGCAAAAACCACTAGTGGACACACGAGTGTCATAGCAAGTTGCTCGGATCGAGTCAGAAGAAGCATGTAAATCTGGTGGTAATGATCCCCCCTTGTGATAAAACAATCCAAGTAGTCGGGTACAACTCAATTAACGAAAGATGCGCTTAACTGCCTGCCAATGATCGACATATGGGCAATGCATAAACTTGCTAATCTGAGAGACAACAAACTGAGTTATGCATAAGTAAATAAAGCATCCAATAGCCTACTGAGAGAACAACATCAAATGCATCTTCAACATCATGATGACTAAATCGTAAACCTGTTTCCATAGGAGTGGCAATATGTTTGCAATCTTCAAGGCCAAAATGTTGCAATAATATGTCAATATATTTTTTTTGACAGAAAACTATTCCCCCATCAACTTGCATAACTTGAATGCCAAAATAATGATGCAAACACCTCAAATATGACATCTCAAAAAGAGGTATGCAAATCAGCCTTAAATTCAGCAATATGCTTCTCATTAGGACCAGTAAGCAACATGTCCTCAACATACACAACAATGATAAGAAGTACATCATGTTCATGCTTAACATATAGTGTCTCTCAATTGGATTGATCTCAAAACCATGTGCAATTAAGTAGGCCTGTATCTTTTCATACCAAGCACGTGGTGCTTTCTTCAACCCATATAATGCCCTCTTCAACTTGCACACTTTGTTTTCATTCCCTTTTCTGCACAAAACCATAGGGTTGAAATACATACACTTCTTCATGTAAGTCACCATTCAAAAATGAAGTTTTAATGTCCAACTAAAGTACATTCCAACCATGATGAGCTAGAAGTGCAGAGATGCTATGAATGGTGGTCATTTGGTATGTGGGTGCAAAGGTCCGATCAAAATCAATGCCTCTCTCTTGAGCATAACCTTTTGCAACAAGCCTAGCCTTATACCTATGAACTGATCCATCCAGCTTATGCTTCAGCTTGTATACCTATTCAGTGCCAATGGCCTTTTTTCTTGGAGGAAAATCACATACAGACAAGGTACCATTCTTATAATAGCATCATATTTTGATTGCATAGTAGCCATCCAATTTTCAGAATTTTATGCTTCATCAAAAGAAACATACTCATTATCATCACAAAGACTAGAGGAAGCCATTGCATAGCAATATGATGCAAAGGAAGCACTATGAGAGCCTGAACGAGTATGATATGATAGAGCTATATCTAATTTTTCCATCTCTCAAAGTTTGCACCAACTATTTAGGCATAGTTTTTGACTCCTCTATATCCTCCCTCTCATCAACAAGTGCATCATGTAAATGTGCATCAAAAAGAGAATGATCTGCATCATCACGTGGATGGAGCCTGTAAAGGTTGAGAAATTTTCTCATTTGGACCAGCACTCGATTGTCCACTTATAAAAAGAGACAAAAAAGATAGCCTTAAGCCAGAAGCTATGTGGTAAAACCTGACTTTTGACCATACCCCTGACCATTTCCATGAGAGACCTATTATTCCTTTTAGAAAATCCATTTTATTGATGTGTATACGGCACTATACACTGATATTTTATCCCACGTTTGACCATAAATGCATTAAGATCAGAAGAAATGTGTTCCCCTCGATCAAAATGGAGGGTACCAATCTACATGCTGACAAATTTTCAACCATAACCAGAAACTATTTGAAGCACATAAACACTTCAGACTTTGCTCTCAATGGATACACCCATGCATGCATGGAAAAATCATCAATAAAAGTCACAAAGTAAAGGTAGTTCCCGAAAGAAAGTATCTACATAGGACCACAGACATCACTATGAAAAAGATGCAATTTATGAGTTGCTTGAACTCAACCATATTTTGGTAAGGATCAATGCTATATTTTTCCCAAAATACAACCTTCATAGACATGTTTAGAAAATGCCTCAAGTTTGGGTAGAGAGGACACCATTTCAGATCTTTGCAGGCATAGAACTCTAGCAAAATTTATATGACCAAAGTGTGCATGCCAAAGATTTGCATCCAAGATAGCTTGAGAATCTTGAACTTCAGATGCTGAATCATTCATAGATTTTGCATAATCTATGATCTTATACAGTCCACGACATAAAATTCGAGAAGCAATAATAATGTCGCCATTTGAGAGATCATGAACTGTATATCTTTCATCAACAAATTTGAAAAACAAGCCAATCTTGGCTAATGCCAAAACGGAAAACATATTTTTCTTGATCCCTCATACATATAAAGCATCTAAGAATGTGAAAGAACTACCATAGCTAGTAGTCAAAATGATCTTACCAATTTCCATTACAGGATAATAGGAGTTGGTAGTGCATGTGACAATATTTCGTGTAGAGGTAGACTCAAGCAAACTAAAGAAATTGTGATGTGAGGTAATATGTTTGGTTGCTCCACTATCAAACTACCAAACATGTGAGTCTATTACAGACATACACGACTCATGAGATGATGGGTCTTCAATCTGAACAAGATTAGGAGAATCTGTTTTAGGTGTGGGGACCTCTGCAACAACCTATTCAACCTCTTTCTTCTTTGCCTCTTTTGAAGCCAATTTTGGACAATTCTTTATGACATGATCATTTCCCTTGCAATATTTGCAAAATTGTTTCTGCTCTTTTGTTTTCTTCTCATCTTTGTCTTCCTTCTTCAACTGTGCAACATTAACAGATTTGTGCATACTAGTAGATGAGCTCCATTTACCTTTGCCCTTCTGACTAACTAGGAAAGCTTGATCTACAACACACATAACGGACTTGTTCTACATGGTCTGATCTTCTTGCAACAAAACAAAGACTAAATCCTCAAATCTTAAGGCATTTGGGTTTCCTTTCATCATCAATCGAAGAGTAGAAGCAAAACTCTTATATGAATCTAGAAGATCGTTAAGAACGGTATGCACAAATGAACTATCGGGCAAGACTTCATCAGCAAAAATCAATTGTTGTTTCAAATCTTTATCTTTGTCAAGAAACTATCCATCGATTCTCCTTCATTCATATGCTCACTCTCCAACTATTTTCGGAGGTAAGCAATAGAAGCCTCATTTCTTGCCTGGTATAAAGTGATAAGTGTATCCCCAAGCATCCTTTACTACTTTGTAGGATCAAATATTAGGGATAATGACACTTTTGACAGAAAAAGCAAGCATTAGCTACAACAAAAGGATGCACTTTGCATCAGATGGATGTGAAGAATGCTTTTTACATGGTGAGTTCCACGAAGAAGTATACATGGACAAGCCACGAGGATAAGAGAATTCAAAGCACCCGGAATATGTTTGGAGGTTGCAAAAGGCTTTGTATGGGCTTAAACAAGCCCCTCGTGCTTGGCATGCAAGGATTGCTGATTACTTAACCACCATTGGGTTTTCTATGTGTGATGCAAATAACTCACTAAATGCAAGGAAGGGCGATGATGGCATCACGATTATGGCTATTTATGTTGATGACTTGATTGTAGGTGGTGATAATGAAGAAAGCATTAAAGAGGTAAAGCAACTCCTTATGCAGGAATTTGACATGAAAGACTTTAGTGTGTTGTGCTATTTCTTGGGCATTGAGTTCATACACATAGAAATAGGTATATAGATGTCGTAAAGTTAATATGCCTTGAGTATGCTCCAAAAGTATGGTATGGCTGATTGTAAGCCAATTTCTATGCCATTATATAAGAATTTGAAGTTGGATACTACATCAGGTGAAACATTGGAAAATGCTACTATGTATAGGAAAATTGTGGGAAGTTTGATATATCTCACAATTACAAGGCTTGATCTAAGCTACACTGTTGGACTTGAAAGTCAATTTATGCAGGTTCCTTAGAAACCACACTTAGATGCTTTGAGATGCACTCTACAATATGTAAGTGATACTTTGGATTATGCATTGTTTTTTGAAGCTGGTGTAGAATTGTAGGTTCATGGATAAACCGATGCAAATTAGGTTAGCAATATTCCAAATAGAAGATCTACTAGTGGCTTTCTATTCTCACTTGGAAGTGCAACTATTACACTGAGCAGTAAGAAGCAACCCATTGTTGCTTTGTTGAGTGCAGAGGCTGAGTATAGAGGTGCGGCAATGGAAACATGTGAAACAACATGGTTAGAGATGCTACTTGTAGATTTAGGTGTGGAAGTGCATAAGCCTATCACCATCTATTTTGATAATCTTAGCAGCATATAATTAGCACATAACCCTGTTTTTTATGCTAGAACAAAGCATATCGAGGTGCATTATCATTCATTAAGGAAAAGGTATTAGCATGTGATATTGACCTTGTTTATGTGAGGATAGATGATCAGCAGGTTGCTGATATTTTCACCAAATTACTTAGCACTAAGAAGTTGAAGAAGTTTTGGAAGATGCTTGGATTACGGGACATGACATTGAGCTTGAGGGGGAGTGTTGAGATATAAAGCTCAACATGTGATGATCCACGATGACACATATCACTTTTTCATTTCTCTGACATATATAGTGGTCACACCAGTATATGCTAGGGATACTTCATTGAGATTTACTAGATTTATCTACCGAGAGTGATGGCACATTTTTTTTCTTGCTGGCTCACTCATTTGCGGAGATTAGGATTTTCCTTATGTACTATTCTTTATATATTGCACTTGTTGTATTGTTGTTTTAGGTCATTCTTGTATATTCTTTTTATGTAATAGATGAAGAAGGAGGTCATTCTTCCTTGTCTCAATCAGTGTGTGTGCTCCTCTTTGAGTGTGTGAATGAGCTCTCTTCCTTATCTTCTTCCTCGTGACATGGGCTTTCATGGATTGCTAGTTAGGTAGTAGTACATGGACATCTACTGCACATGCACACATGCAGAGTTTGTCTATGCATAGAGTATCTCATACATTAATGATAAGTAGACTTTATCTATGCATAGAGTGTCGAACCAAAAAATCAATTTCATGTCCTTCTTATATGTTTAGTTGTTAGTATCTTTCACTAGTGATGTTGAATACACTTAGGACCACCGAAGCACTCTTTTTCCTCTTTAGGTTCCCCCCCTCGTTTATATATATGCCTATAACTTGTACATTCACTTAGTAATATGCTTCGTGTTGAGTTCCAAGCTTCTTCCTCTTTCTTGTGTTGTTTGTGTGCTCATAGTCCTCAACCTCCAACAGTTGGTATCTGTGCAAGTTTCCACTTTCTCCAGGGCATCGTCATCACCCTTCTTAGCATTTTCTCATGTTCGCACAAGATTTGGTGAGCATACTCGAGGTCATCATTACTAAAAATGACTTCGTTTTGTGAGATCAAAATTTTGATTTGAGCTCTTTTTGGCCTCTAAATGCACTATCACAATGATTATGTAGGTAATTCTATCCTTTTGTGCCAAACACATATAGTTTTTGGTTTGCTAGTACAATCATCCTAAACTCTACTACATGTCTATTGGAGCTTGAATGAATATTTCTATCCAACATTTTTTAGAACAGATAATTTTTAACATCACGATTTAGTCACTAGCCATGGCTAAAAGCAATGATGTACTTTGAATGTTGGCTATTGAGGATAATTTGGATTTTTCTAACTACCCATTGTGTGCATACATGATGTGTCATGTATTGGTAGCAAAAGGATTGTGGAATATTGATCAGGATCTTGCTCACACGCACATAGAGGTTACGAACGCAGAAAACACACAGAAAAATAGAGACAGCAAGAGACGAGACCGAATGTAGTATTGGGTGCAATCTCCCCCCATGCACTCTGTTTCGACAGTCCACAGAGTGCATGTATTTATAGGAATTTTTGATTACGTCGAAAATAGTGGTTACATGAGAGCGGCTTCAAAAAGCATGCGTGAAACTAAAAGTTGGTGACTTTCATAGAAAGCCTTTCTTTTAATATTAGAAACTGCGGTCTACAATGACCCCTATTCTAACCACTATTAACTATTTCTAACAATAGAACCTTCTATGCAGATTTATTTACAAACTAAATTATAAATCGGATTTATTGATGTCCATCCTAAAGTCAGATTATTGATGTCTGCCCTTCATGCTTTCACGCCCTCACAAACCTTTAGCTGCTATATCAAAAACACCAAAACACATTAATACATTAATAAATTAACACTCCAACAATGCATTGTTCAACATATTCCATAATGTATAATATGCCCCTTAGTTGAAAAAGCAACTGACCTCAGTTGATAAATAAAATAAACATGGATGGCCCGTCACATGTTTCATCACTGAATGAAAAGAAGCATGCTCCATGTTAAAAGAAACATGCATGGAAATGTTCTTGGAGGAATTACATTCATGTGTTTGTGTACGATATTCAAAAATTAAGTGGTCATAATGAGGTGCTAATTGTGTTTTATGTATCCATTGACATTCTTCAATAGAGTGATTTTTGTACTTAACCAAATATCGATGGTATTGAGTACCTGTGCATGTAGTAGTGACATCATGATCAATTATTTTCTCAGGAACCAAGATTTCATATTTTTCTTCAATCAAAGGAGGATTATCAAGAAGTGGAGTGAGTGATAAAGTGCCTTTAAATGGTTTAAGTAAACTAATATGAAAAGAGTTATGTATATTCCAATGAGATGGTATATCTAATCTAAATGAATTATCATTAATTTTTTCTATAATGCGAAACGGTCCATAATAGCGTGGTGCAAATATAATTTTAGGATGCTACAAAATATTTTTGAGACGTCTTTTAATGATACACAACCATACAAGATCATTTTCCTTGAATTCCTTGGCTAATCGTTTAGTATTGATATTACGTGTGTATCGCTCTTGACTTTTCCTAATGTGCTCGTGAACATCATGAAGTATAGAAATGTGATCTTAAGCAATAGAATCAACCATCGGAATGTCGGTTTGGGTGAGTGACATGGGAATGGGAAGCTTTTAACCATAAACAATTTCAAAAGGTGCACGGCTTGTAGTGGTGTGTGTGGTGTTATTGTAAGAAAATTGAAGCAATGGCAACTTTTCATCCCAATTAGTTGGACTATCTAATGAATAACAATGTAATAAATCAAGAATAGTAATATTTGTGGCCTCACTTTGTCCATTACTTTCCGGATGAAATGCAGAGATAAAATCAATTTTAGAACCAAAATGTTGAAATAAGGCAACCCAAAAATGATTAAAAAATCTAACATCACGATCAGGTAGCATTACTTTAGGAAATCCATGATGTGGGAAAATGCATTTAATGAATAATTTTGCAGCCTGAGGTGCAGACAAAGTTTTCCTACATGGAATGAAATATGCATATTTACTAAGCCTATCAACTATTGTCCAAATCATATCATTATGTGATGGAGTGATGGGAAGACTTGTGATAAAATCCATAGAAATCTGTTCCCATGGTTCGTTCGGAATGGGAAGTGGTATTAATAATCCGAATGGTTTACCATGATGATGTTTTACACGCTGACATACAATGTATTGAGAAACATAATGTGCAGTATCTTTTTCCATCTGTGGCCAAAAGAAGAAACCTTTGTAGGCAAAAATGGTGCCTTGTATGCCTCTATGACCCATGTAACATGGTTCATGCATTTCTTTGATGACAAAATATTTAAAAGCTTGAGTCATACATAATCTATGTTGAAAATAAAGAAAACCATTATGAAATGTATAATGTTCATCAGATAAAGATGCACCATTGTTGAAGTCATGCCATGCACGTGAAAATACAAATCAGATGCATAAGTGGAAACCATTTCTTGAAAATAATGTATTTGGATGGCAAAAATATTATGCAAAACAATAGAATGTGAAGGAAATCAACTAAGAGCATTAGCTACAACATTAGATTTAACAGGCTGATATTGGATCATGGGTTGGAAATTTTGAATGAATGATGCCCATTTAAGATGGAGATCAGAGATTAAGGGCTGATTTAATAAATTCTTAATAGCCTATTGATATGTTTTGATTAAGACCTCAGAGCCCATAAGATAGTGTTTCCAAATTCACAAAGCATGCACAACTGCTAACAATTCTTTATCATATGTACTGTAATTATTTTCTAAGGGCTTAAGCTTCCTACTCTCAAATGCAATGGGATGATCATTTTGCATTAAAATTGCACCTATCCTTGAACCACTAGCATCAGTAACAACATGAAAGGGTTGTGAAAAATCAAGTAATTGTAAAACAGGTGCATGTGAAAGTGCATGTTTGAGTTTTTCAAAGGATTGTTGTTGGGTAAGTCCCCATGCAAATTTTATTTTCTTTTTCAATAACAAGGTAAGGAATGCTAAATAAGAAAAATTTCGAACAAACTTCCTATAGAAACTAGCCAACCCAAGAAAAGAATGAACATCATTGACTGATTGTGGTATAGGCCATTCTACTATAACTTTAATTTTTTTTGGATCCACATGCACACCTTCACTTGAAATTATATGTCCTAGATATTCTAGCTTACGTTGAAAGAAGTAACTCTTTTCAGGATTAGCGTAAAGTGTATTCTCTCATAGTAAATGAAAAAATGTTTTAAGATGCATCTCATGCTCACTATCATTCTTACTATAAACAAGTATATCATAGAAAAATACAAGAACAAAAGCTTGGTAATCAAGAAAAATGTTGTTCATCATTCATGCAAATGTAGCAGGAGCATTAGTAAGTCCAAATGGCATTACAATAAATTCATAATGGCCTGTTTGAGTTCTAAATGCAATCTTAAAAATATCACTTTGCATCATATGAATTTGATGGTATCCTGATTTTAGATCAATTTTACTAAAGACACGAGCTCCTCGTAATTTATCTAAAAGATCATCGATTCAGGGAATAGGGTATCTATTCTTTATTGTGATCTTGTTAAGGGCTCTATAATCAATGCACATTCGATAAGTTTTATTCTTCTTCTCCACTAAAAGAACTGGTGCTCCAAATGGGGAAGAACTAGGCCTTATAAGTCCTTTCTGTAGTAGGTCTTTTACTTGGTTTTCTATTTCCTTTTGGTGTAGTAGGCCATGTCTATAAGGTGCTTTATGAGGAGGAGAACTACCAGGGACTAAGTCTATGCTATGGTCAAAGGATCCTCGAGATGGTGGTATTCAGAGGGATATTCAGACATAAAACAATCCTTATAAGTGTTCATGAAAGGTTTATGTGCATCAGGAAGTGTATGAGTATAATCATTGATGACATTGACAAAAACAATGCATGAATTGGATCCTTTCCTAAATGCACGTTTTACTTGGGTATGAGTAATCAATGGAAATGACTAGAAATCATGTCGTGCAGACAAATAATGATTTGACCTTTAAACTCAAAATAAAAGGTATGTGTATGGTAGTCAATCCGTGGGTTATAATGATGACAAAAAGGCATACCTAGTATAACATCGTAAGATTGCAAAGGTGCAATTAAAAATGTTCGTAAATCAACATATGGGCCTATGCTAATCGTAACATCATGTACTTCTCGTGTTACATTATAACGATTACCTTGAAATGAAGCTTTTACTTTATACAAAGAAGGAAACGTTTTCAATTTAAGTTCTTGTACTAATAAGTGTGAAATGAAGTCATGTGAAATACCATCTTCACGTAGAATTTTAACGAGTTTGTTGTTTATAGTACCCTGCATGCAAAGTAGAGAATGAAGAGAGATATCGTTACCCAAGGTACTTAAGTCGTTCTCCAATGATTCCTCTATTCAAAGAGGAGGAATTTCTTCATTGTGGACCTCCATGTTATGTAATTGAGCTGCAGCTGGTTTCATGTTAAGAGGTCGCAATCGACACTTTGTTTTTGTATGTCCAGGTTTACCACAATTCCAACATGTGCATCGTGGTCGCTTTTGTTGGGCATCCATCGCTGAAGTTTGTAGGGTAGGTGGTGTTGGAGTTAGACATCTACGGAAGCACATGAGCAACACAAGGAAGAAGAAGAAGAAGCTTGGAGCACAACAAACAATACTCAATCTATTACTAGAGAATGTACAAAGATAAGTAGCCCATTAGGGCAATAGGCATATATACAAGCCGACGGAAAAAAAACCTCCTAAAGAGGGAAAAAAGTGCCCCGACGGTCCTAGAGTGTTCACACACATCACTACCTAAATATATCAACAAATTCCCCTTGGGAGTGATGCGATGAACAAGTAGCTAGTACTCATGTATAAGGAAGTGCCAAGCTATGTGGAAATCACTCCACAAAAGGAAGTAAGCCCAAAGCTTTGCAGAAAGCTTCAAACTTCTCCCTAGGCAGAGCCTTCGTGAAAAGGTCTGCAATGTTCTCCTGCGTGGGCACATATGCCACGTTGATCCTCCTAGTAGAGAACCTCTCCCTGACATAATGATAATGCACCTCAATGTGCTTAGTGCGAGCATGGAACACAGGGTTCCTCGCAACTGCCAAAGCGCTCTGACTGTCAGTGAAGATGGTGGTGGCAGAAGACTGACCAACACCCAAATCAGCCATAAGGCGTCTGAGCCACAAACACTCAAAAGTAGCTGTGAAAGCTGCCCTATACTCAGCCTCACAACTGGAAGTGGCCACAGTAGGTTGCTTCTTGCTCTACCAAGATATACATGAGCTACCAAGCATGAAGCAAAAGCCACTAGCGAACACACGAGTGTCATAGAAACCAGCCCAGTCTGAGTCAGAAAAGCATGCAAATCTGGCAGTAGTGATCCCCCTTTGGGATAAAGCAACCCAAGTAGCCGAGTACCTCAAGCAGCCAAAGATGCGCTTAACCGCCTGCCAATGCTTGACACCTGGGCAATGCATAAATCTGCTCATCTGTGAGATAGAAAACTGAATATCTGGCCTAGTAATGCATAAGTAAATCTGGCATCCAACAACCTGCTGATAGAGGACAACATCAAATGCATCTCCTGCATCATGAAGACTCAATCGTAAACCTGTCTCCATAGGAGTGGCAATAGGCTTATAGTCTTCAAGGCCAAAACACTGCAATAATGTGTCAATATATTTCATTTGACACAAAGTTGTTCCACCATCAACTTGCATAACTGAATGCCCGAATAGTGATGTAAATGCCCCAAACCAGACATCTCAAATGAGGCATGCAAATCAGCCTTAAAATCAGCAATATGCTTCTCAATAGGACCAGTGAGCAGCATGTCGTCAAGATAGACAACAATGATCAGAAGCACTTCATTAGCACGCTTAACATATAAGGTGCTTTCAGTTGGACTGTTCTCAAAACCATGTGCAATCAGATAGGCATGTATCTTCTCATACCAAGCATGTGGTGCTTGCTTTAAACCATATAATGCCTTCTTTAACCTGCACAACTAGTTTTCATGCCCTTTTTGCACAAATCCACAAGGCTGAAAAACATACACTTCTTCATGCAAGTCACCATGCAGAAATGTTGTTTTAATGTCCAATTGATGTACATTCCAACCATGATGATTTGCTCCGAACAGTAGTCATACGGCATGTAGGTGCAAAGGTCTCATCAAAATCAATGCCTCTTTCCTGTGCATAACCCTTTGCAACAAGCCTAGCCTTATACCTGTCAATTGTACCATCCAGTTTATGCTTCAACTTGTATACCCACTTAGTGCCAATGGCTTTCTTGCTAGGTGGCAAGTCACATAAAGACCAAGTACCATTCTTCATTATTGCACCATATTCAGATTGCATAGCAACCATCCAATTTTCTGAATTTTGTGCTTCATCAAATGAAACAGGCTCATTCTCATCACAGAGACTAGGTGCAGCCATAGCATAGCAATTTGATGCAAAAGAGGCAATATGAGAGCCTGATCGAGTACTATATGACAGAGGTGCATCTAATTTGCTATCACGCAAGGTCTGCACCAACCATTTTGGCATAGTTCTTGCCTGCTCAATATCAGCTCTCTCATCAATAAGTGCATCATGTACATCTGCATCAGAAATGGAATTATTTGCGTCATCACATGAAACCTGCAAAGGATGAGAAGTTGCCTCATTAGGACCAGCACTAGACTATCCACGTGTAAAAAGAGGCAGCAAAGTATCATACATGTCTTTGGAGCTAACAAATGTCTCCTTAGTACATGAAAGCAATGGCTGAATAGCATCTTCCACAAAAACAACATCACGGCTAACCTGAATGCGTTTAGTCTGTGGATGATACAGACGATAGCCTTTACTTTCAGAACTATACCCAACAAAAATACATTTTACTGCTTTATCATCCAATTTTCTGCGATGTTGTTCAGGCACTAATGCATATGTCAAACAACCAAAAACACACAGATGAGCAACAGATGGCTTGCGGTCATGCAAAGCCTCATATGGAGTGATAGATTGCAGTGCTTTAGTGGGACACTTGTTCAGTACATATGCTGCACACATGACAGCCTCAATCCAGAAACTAGGTGGTAAAGCCTGACTCTTGACCATACACCTCGCCATCTCCATGAGTGACCTATTCTTTTGTTCAGCAACTCCATTCTGTTGAGGTGTATACAACTCCATTCTGTTGAGGTGTATATGGCACTATACACTAGTGTTTAATGCCACGTTCAACCAGAAATGCATTAAAATCAGAAGACATATATCCCCCCCCCTCGATCTGAACGGAGGGTGCCCATTTTACATGCTAACAGATTTTCAGCCAAAACCAAAAACTGTTTGAAGCACATGAACACTTCAGACTTTGCCTTCAATGGATATATGCATGCATGCCTAGAAAAATCATCGATGAAAGTCACGAAGTAAAGATAATTCCCAAAAGAAGGTGTCTGCATAGGACCACAAACATCACTATGTACAAGCTGCAATTTCTGAGTAGCCGGAACTGAACCATCTTTTGGAAACGAGGAACGCTGCATTTTGCCCAAAATACAGCATTCACAAACATGTTTTCCAAGTGCCTCAAGTTGGGCAAAAAGGAAACCATTTCAGATTTTTGCAGGCATAGCAAACTAGCAAAATTCAGATGACCAAAGCATGCATGCCAAAGCTTTGTATCTGAGATAGCCTGAGAATCATGTACTACACATGCCGAATCATTCACGCATCTTTCATAGTCTATGAGCTTATACAACCCACGACATAAAATGCCAGAAGCAATAATCACATCGCCATTTGACAGATCATGAACTGTACACCTGTCATCAACAAATTTCACAATCTTGGCTAATGCAAAAACTGATCCCTGGCACAAATAAAGCATCTGACAAAGTGAAAGAACTACCATCAACAGTAGTCAAAATGATCTTACCAATTCCCATAACAGGATAAGAGGAGTTGTTGGCACATGTAACAGTATTCCATGTAGGGACAGGCTCGAGTGAAGAGAAGAAACTACGCTGCGAGGTAATATGTTTGGTCGCCCCACTGTCAAAATACTGGCAAACATCTAAGTCTACTGCAGACATGCACTGCTCATGAGAAGATGGGTCAAAACTGCAAACAATAGTAAACGCCCATTCTTCTTCTTGCACAAGATTAGCAGACTCAATTTTTGGTGTAGAGGCTTCTGCAACAACCATTCCAGCCTCTTTCTTCTTTACCTCTTTTGAAGCTAGTTTTGGACAGTTCTTTATGATATGATCATTCCCTTTACAGTACTTACAAAACAGTTTCTGCTTTTCTGATTTCTTCTCATCTTTATCTTCCTTCTTCGAATATGTAGAATTAGCAGATTTCTGCTTACTAGTTGAAGAGCTCCATTTTCCTTTGCCCTTCTGACTAGCCAGGAAAGCTTGATCTGCAACTCGCATAATGGACCTATTCTGCCTAGACTAATCTTCCTACAACAGAACAGAGACTTACTCCTCAAATGATAAGGCATTTGAATTGCCTTTCATCATCAACCGAAGAGTAGAAGCAAAACTCTAATATGAATCACGAAGACCATTCAAAACGGTCTGCACAAGTGAGCTATCTGATATAACCTCATCACCAGAAATCAATTGTTCCTTCAAGTATTTGATCTTCATTAGGAAACTGTCCATAGAATCACCTTCATTCATGTGCTCACTCTCCAACTGTTTTTGGAGGTAAGCAACACGAGCCTCATTCCTAGCTTGGTATAATGTGGTAAGTGTATCCCAAGCATCCTTAGCTGTTCTGTAAGAGTGAATGTGAGGAATAATGGCACGTTTGATAGAAAAAGCTATCAATGCATGTTCCTGGGCATCTCTGCCATCCCAACAAATCTGCTCTACAGTAGGTGCAACAGAAACCGCAGCACGAACAGGAATATGCAGAATATCATCATCTTCAACACCTTCTGCATCAGCTTCAGTACCTGCAGTTGTATCAGTTGTAAGTGTGATAGGACATTTTTCGACACCCTACACAATGTTCCATAGTTCTTTTGCAACCAACACATGTCGCATCATATAAGCCCATAACAGGTAGTTGGTACCATCCAACTTATCCTCAACAACCAACATACGGAATACATCACTGCTTTCAGCCATGGCCGGTGACTAAAATACCTTGATGCAGAAAATTGACTGTATCTCAAAAAGTTGAACAGAACTTCCTAGACGAATTCCACTAGACTTGTACCAGACTTTGAGATGCTTATACTGGCGAACAGAAACTGGTATATACCTTTGGCACAAAAAGATGAAATAGCCTGCACAAGAACTGCAATAGTGCGTTCAGAGGCCGAAACGAGCTAAGATCACAATTTTGGTAACACAGAGTGAAGTGGTTTTGATCTCGGGAACACATTGAGTATGCTCACCAAAATTCGTGCGATTTTGAGACTGCAACTAGAGGAGTGTCGACGGCGCCCTAGATGAAGCGACGGAGTCTGCGGAAGCATGCAAAAAACACAAGGAAGAAGAAGAAGCTTGGAGCACAACACACAATACTGAATGTATTACTAGAGAATGTACAAAGATAAGTAGCCCATTAGGGCAATAGGCATATATACAAGCCGAGGGAAAAAAACTCCTAAAGAGGGAAAAAAGTGTCCCAGCGGTCCTAGAGTGTTCACACACATCACTACCTAAATATATCAACAGGTGGTTTGGTAGGTTGGAGAGATGAAGCAACAGGTGCAGTTGAGTAATTGGATTGCGGTGGACGAGGAAAACTAGGGTAAGATGGGGCATTAAAAGTACGTTTCATGGGAAGATTTGGTCTAGCGAAGAATGGTCATTGACGTGGTTGTTGTAGACGAAGTGACTTGGTTATGGACTAGAATTCTTTCTTTGCATCATAGGGGAAAGATTATAGCCTTGTTGAGGGTTGTAGGTCATAAGGTGTGAATCTTAGCTTGGATCCCACCTCCAAACCATCTTCGTATTTTTGCTGCAAGCTATCCTCCAGTACATCTTCAAGCATTCGCACCAATAGTAAATTTTGCTAGAAGCGCTGCATGTAGGTAGTAACCATATCACCCTCCTTCCATGTAAGGGTCATCCATGCATGTCGAACATGCAAATGGTATTGAGGAGGAAGAAAAGAATCCTTTACTTTCTCTTGGAAAGCCTTTCGTTGTTGGACGCTCAGTACTGTGCCGCAAGACATTCCACGAGAGTTGAGCTTTTCCTACTAAATAGTTAGTGGCAAATTTGACTTTTTCATTTTGAGCATAGGTTTCATCAGTATAAAAATCATCAAACTGTGAAAGCCATGAAAGGATTAAAGGGCCATCCTTACAGCCATCAAACTGTAAAAATTGGTAATTCTTAACGGTGATCTTGGAATGTGTGCCATCGACTGGGTAGAGACAATAGCTTTGACCACCCTCGTAAGGTTGTCTTCATCAGTTTGCATCTTTTCGAGTATTTCGTCATGTTGTCGGATCTCGTTCTGAGTGCCTCGTAATTCGTGCCGTAGGAGCTCCAATTGTTGCTCGAGTGTGACCTCGGGTAGAGGTGATTCGCCAAAATCCTCCATTGTTCATAGGATCCATGAGGATGTAGAGGCAAAACCTTCTTGCTAAATATGTAAAAACAATTTTTTTGAGTTTGTTTGAGTTAAAATATAAAAGGGTTGTTCTTGGGAATTGAAAAAGTAAGAAAGAGATGAAAGTTATGTTAAATATAAGAAAAGAAAAGTAGAGTGACAACACAAAGAGATGGTGTAGTGGTAAAACACTTCCCTTGTGTGGGTGAGGTTGTGGGTTCAAATCCTCCCACCTTCGTGAATCAAAAATTCCTTATTGCCACTCATACATCAAAATTGGTTCGCGCATAGCCAACGGTCGCCAAGGCAGCCTTGGGTGCCAATGATGCCAATGTAATGCCTAAGTTATGCCTAAGTTCTATGCCTTAGTCGACACCGAAGGAGTAAATGTAGATGTAAACGTAGGTTCTGATTCTCGAACTGGAACAGAAAACTAAAACTAAAAGAGGAACCAAAAACGGAAACGGAAACGGAAACAGAAATGGGAGCGAAATCGGAATAAAAAATCGGATTCAGAATCGGAATCGTAATCAGAATTGGATCGCGAACATAGAACAATGAACAACAAACAGTGAAACAGAGATCAATTCACCAAAACGAATAGAAACGGATCCCTCCGTAGTGATGCATGCAAGGTTTTGATACCATTGTTATCAGGATCTTGCTCACATGCACACAGAGGTTACAAACACAAAAAACACAGAAAAATAGAGATAGCAAGAGACGAGACCAAACACAGTATTGGGTGCAATCTCCACCCATGCACTCTATTTTGACAGTTCGCAGAGTTCATGTATTTATAGGAATTTTGTATTACGTCGAAAAGGGTGGTTACATGAGAGCGGCCTCAAAAAGCATGCGTGAAACTAAAAGTTGGTGGCTTTCATAGAAAGCCTTTCTTTTAATATCAGAAACTGCGGTCTACAATGACCCTTGTTCTAACCACTATTTTTCTAACTATTTTTAACAATAGAACCGTCTATGCGGATTTATTACAAACTAAATTATAAATCGGATTTATTGATGTCCGCCCTAGAGTCGGATTATTGATGTCCGCCCTTCATGCTTTCATGCCCTCAGGAACCTTCAACTGCTATACCAAAAACACCAAACCACATTAATACATTAATAAATTAACACTCCAACAATGCATTGTGCAACATATTCCATAATGTATAACAAATATTGTACAGAGTGTTGAAATACATCCTCCTTCACCTACAAATATATGCTAATGTTGCACAATCAAAGAAGGAAGATAAAGATGACAAGAAAACAAAAAAGTAGAAATAATTTTGAAGTATTGTAAGGCAAATAATCATGTCATTGAGAGTTGTTCTAAAATGGTTGCAAATAGGCAAAGAATAAGGAGGTTCAAATGGTTGTTGCAGAGGCCTCTACTCTTAAAACTGATTATGCTAATCTTTTGCAAAATGAAGATTGGGCATTTACCACTCATTGTAGTTAAGATCTATCTTCTCATGAATAGTGTATGTCGATGGTGGACTTAGATGTTTGGTGTTTTCACTATGGTGCAACAAAACATCACCTCACAGTGCAATTTCTTCATTTCACTTGAGCTTGCTCCTATAGGGGATACTGTCACACCCGCTAATAACTCCTCTTATCTTGTTATGGGAGTTGGGAAGTTTATTTTTATTGTTTCAAATGGTAGCACATTCACTATATCATATGTTTTATATGTACCAAGAATAAATAAGAATTTATTTTTAGTGTCAAGATTAGCAAAAATCGGCCTAGTAGTGAATTTTGTTGATGATAGATGCATAGTTCATGATCTCTCTGATGGTGACAAAAGCAACTCATCTAGAATGCTATATCATGGTTCATATAAGCTCACAAACAACAACAAATTTGTGAATGGTTTTGCATGTGCACTTGAAGATTCTGAGGCTATTTCACATGCAAAAATTTTGCATGTACACTTCTACCCTCTAAAGTTTTGCTAGTTTGCTTTGCTTGCAAAAATACCAAACTTGGGGCACTGTATATTCGGTAGGATGTCACATGTTTTTTATTCAGTTCTAGTATTCTTTGGTTCAGTGTTCAGTGTCTTCATTACTCCTAGATTTCTAGTGACCAAGCAAACTGGAGGCACGTGGTGGCATCGACTATGATGATTCTGGTTTTCTGTGAAGTATTTTGATGGTGATGCATTGTGCTGGACTCTTCTTTTCGAGAGCTCCATGATGATACCCTTGCAATAGAAAATGGAGCTCCAAATTTTTCACATAGTACTCTACACAAGGGATGTAGAATACACAAAAAACACACAATACGTAGAGAGCACGAACATAGATTTCCTAGATGTTACGAATGTGATCCAACTTATAGCCTGTGGCTAACTAGGTATTATATAATTCATGGGTTTTGAAGGCAAAACATATGGAATCTAAAGGTTAGAATATGAAGCATATTTACCTTGGTTTAGCCCTTGATTCATCCTTGGAATATGCTTGAACCTTTGGTTTTAAGCCTTGAGGTATTTATTCATATGAGCTCCCAAATGCATGCTTGTGACTTTAGACTTGATTTATCCTAAGGTGTGGGAACCTTACTATTGGGAGAAGCTTCTCTAAGTGCCACCTTGGGGTGTACATGAGAGAAGAATCCTCATTTGACTCACAGGAGATAACAATAGGACAAGATAGAAGATCTAAGATACAAGACTAGAACAAAGGACAAGACCTCGAATTGGAACTTGGAGAGTATTTACTTGGTGATCACGGCTCCTTGAGCTCCCAAGACTGGCATTGGCAAGATTGAATATATAAACCCTTCCTTATATAGGTTTCCAAGGGCGATTACAAGAGACTAGAGTTTGCTCTTCCAACAATCGAATGAGTCCGTCTCTTCTTCTCTTGTCTGCCCACGAAGAAAACTTTTGTTTTCTTTCTTTTCTATCATTTTTGGCAAGAGAGGCATCATTAATGAAGATGAAGGAAGAGGTGTTCTAGGGACATGGTGTTTTGGTATAAGCTAGCCCATTGCCTCCCTTTCCTATGAATGCATAAGGTAAACCCGAGTCTTGGAGCTCGAAAAAAGAAAGCGGTTCGATGGATTTCAACCTCTCAAGGAAAAGTTTGGAACAATGGGTTAAAGTTTACTTTTTTCTATTGCATATCTTTGAACTCGGCATTCATTCAAATCTTATGTGATGCAAAGGATGCATGCGTCATAATCCATGGGGTACTTTTATTATCATGAATTTTTGAAAGTATCCATTTATGTGTCGACATGCATTAAATATGAATAGAACACAATTTATTTATGAGTATGACATTTATTTATGAGTATGAAATTCATGGAACGAGCTTTGAAATTATCTCACATGTGATGTTAGCAACCATTAAAGTGTTTCATACTTGCAGGCATCCTTGGAATATTGGTAAAGTAGATTTACACATGCGCATCCAAGTATCTTAATGAGAACTTTAAAAGTAGAAGAGATGGAATGGCCCAAATATCCAAGAAGGTAAGTGTACATCTAGTGGATGTTCAGGATACCAAATTATCGCAAGAAGGTCTTTTTCAAACATATTCGGACTAATTCCGAAGTTATGTCACTCTTGGCAATTAGGTGGCGAGCCAGTCTAAAGAAAACAAATGATGACATCGTCTCTGAAGGAAAGTACCCATCGGTCTCGATCGATGTCCGCCCAAATACTATTACATGCCCATGAGTATTTTGACTACGTATGAGAATTGATAAGCAAAGCATTAACTTCAACCGACATTTACATCACCAACATGAGATCACCATCTATAACGCCCTTCTTGGGGTGCAAATCCAAGATCTCAATATAATTCCCTTGTGTAAATGAACAGATTGGGCAATCGAAGCCATCATGATGCAACATGACGAAGAATGACAACACCAGTATATAAAGAGCCTTCTAGAGAAGAAACGGACCATGCACACATGAGGGGAGAAGATGGGGTGGATAAAGATAGATAAAAATACCTAGTTAGAGGGGAGACAGAGGTGCATATAGCTATAAAAAAGAAAAGATCAAGGTGCTCTTGACAGATAGCATTCTGTGTGAGATATATTGAGGTATATCTTAAGTCGTGGCAAGAGGAACTTTGAAGGTTCAAGAGCGAAGCTGTTAGGAGAATAGTGGAGGAGTGCAGAACCAAAGAAATAAGAGAGTTGATGATTCGGGTATGATTAGAGAAGCTACCTATGGTGTCGAAGGGAAAGTGGTGATTAATGAGTATTGAGTGAAGGAAGTGAAGGTTGGCATCTCTGCGCACAATGGAGTGGAGAGTGCCCAAGAGGAGGGAAGACAACTAAAGTCGCGAGCATCAATGTTGGGGAGAGGGAGGCAATTGTAAAATCTAGACCCTTGAGGCGTGAAGGCTATTGGGGCTGTGGGCTCTGGGTGGTTTGTGCATCGGGCACCACTACGTCTTTAGATAACCATAGGAGGTTGGGGACTGGCAAGGTGGGGGTTCAATGATAGGGCGGGTGTCAGAAAAAACCCAAACGATAGGTGATGGGAGGTTCAACAGGCTTCCACTTATGCTTCTTAGGATTCAATGACAAATTCTTCCTTCCTTTCAGCCCAGAATTGTGAGACTTTAAATGTTAAAGAATCTCCAGGACTGGGAAAGTGACCAAATTTGTAACATCCCATCCATCTTAGACACATACATTTGTATTACTTTACTATAGTTTGCTAAAACATATGTATTACTTTACTACCTTGCATACATTCGATGATGACAAGATTCTTGTAAGGTGTATACTTTCAATTCAGAAGGGTTTTTTCCCTTGGAAATCATGTAAGAAGTGCTTGGTGGGTTCACTTGGTTGTAATTTCTTTTTCAAGGTAATATAAACATTCTCAATTGGTTCACTTATTGCTTACCTATCATCACGTCTTTTCGGATTGATTTTGTGGTCTGTACGAGTCCACTTTTACTATGTCCTTGTGGTGAAGTTAATTGACACGAGAGGCCATGAGGGATAGAGTCAGGGTAGTCTAGAGTCATGGGAGGTGCACTGCCTCCCTGGTCTTCTCATACAGAATCAACTCTATTGCATAGCTGAGCTTTACAATTTCTAGCACACCTGGTGAGACCAGGGCTTGGTAGCTCATTGTTTGTTGAGACTCACACTGTATATGACCCGAACTCGTTCACAGCCTACATCACTTAGTCTAGAATGGAGCATTACCATTTGGGGAAGGTTCCAAGGCAAACCATGAAGTATAGACGATCTGGATATGGCCAAGGGTATCTTGTAACACTTCTTTCAAGAATCAACATCAATTTCCCTATTTTTAAGGGAGTTTTGGTGGAGGACAGAGATGACCATATTAGGTTGTTTCTAGCATTATGTAAGAATAGAGGGTTAGAAGGACGAATTGATGCGTTCATGGCTCTGTTCTCTGCAACCTTGGATGGGCTAGTTGATAAATGGTTCAACGAATTCGAGGATAACCATTCCACAACATGGCATGAAATGAAGAATGAGTTCTCTTCCACATTCAAACTAGGAAACTCCACCGAAAATCTTTTGGATGAGATTGAACATTTGAATCTAAGAAAAGATGAATCATTTCCAGAACTGATGACGTGGATGAAAGCATTAGTGGCAAAGCTATCGATGGCTCTAAGGGATTTTTTAATAAAGAAATGGCTAGAAAGGTGCTTTCGATGAGCATCGGGCACAAGCTCCAAGACTTGTTAGGACCAAGCACTTTGATAAAAGATTTTTTTGCCATGGACATAAGAATCAAACAAGCTAGAGTTCACCTTAACAACATCCATCACACCTAGAGTGATGGGCTGACATCCAAGGGTAGTGGTAGTTTGCTACTATAGAAGAAGATATGGTGGCTAAGTTACGAAGGGAAATTGAGAAACTAAGGGAGGGAGAGACAAGGGCAACCCTCTGGTATATTTTATGTTACCAACAAGGGCATCTACAAACAAAGTGCCCGAACAAAATAGTTTTTGGGGACATGAAGCTCACAACTGCTACTACTTGAAAGGGATGGCAGAACCCCAAGCATCTATTATGGGGATGACCGAATAGACATGCAACACCCATGGTCTCAATGACACAACCGATGGTGGCTCGAAGACCTATTTCAGGTAATATTCCTGTAGCCCCTACTTTTTATGCTACTCCCACTAATATAGGTATTGACAAAAATATGAACGATCAAGCCTCAATGTTCATGAATAGGCCTCGATGGTCCATAGTACATTTTATATGTGGAGAGTACGAAGATGTGCAAAGTCATTGTCTTTTACCAAAAAATGCACCACCATGTTCCAACTTTCTAGAATCCAAGGACCACTACACAAGAGATTGCCCAAAGCAGGGGATGGCAACCCAAAACACCGTGAACAACCCTTTCCATATTGCAGTCGAACTCTCACCGATGATGGACATACCATGATGGTCGCCCACTACGCAAGTGGTGCAGCTATGAGAGATTTCTCCACTAAGAATTCAAACTAGGGCCCAAATGATAGAAGTAAGGATGGAAGTGGTGAAGAATGAAGAAATCAAACAAAAATAGAGAAATTGTTGGAGATGAGCTTGTATTTTTCAAAGGAACACTCTCTAGCAAAGAGGGAGATCATATCTTATCCCTCTCCTTTGTTTGTATTGGACAAAATCCATCCTCTGCATGTATAAATAGGTACTTCTTCTAATGGAAAAGCAAGGCACACAAATTTCTTCATATTCGTGCATATGAAGTAGAGAGAGGAGTAATCTTTTTCTCTCTCTACATTATCCTTTTGCCTTCATAACTATGCATATGTGAGAGTCTCTTTCTCTCTTCATCTCTACTTCGTTGCATGGTTGGATTTACCACATATTTTGCAAGGGTTAACTTGAAAACAATCCTTTGACAAATGGTTGGTGTGAATACAATGAATGCATTTTGTAGCTCTTACAACCAAGGCATTTGTAGTGAATTCATCATGTGTTTTCAACTTATTTTCATGTTGTTGTAGAGAAGTAATAACATCCTCTAGTCTAGGGATAGGGTCTTTTTCTTTAATAAGAGTTACAATTTGTCCAAACTTATCATCAGGCACTACTTTGAGTAGGACAGCCACTTGATCCTCATTTTAAATAGGGCATTGCACATAAACTAATTGGGTACATATGCTCTTTAGCTTGTTTATAAGTGTAGGTATATCTTCTCCTTGAGACATGTTTAGAGAATAAAGTTGCATTTTAAGTGCTATTTTGGAGCTTCTAGAAATAACACCAAAATTTTTCTCTAGTGTAATACATGCTTGATTTGCGGTAGTACAATCATCCAAGAAGTGTACATAGTTATCATCTAGAGAGGTGAGTAACATTCCAAGTGATTGTTCATCATTTTCAATGCAATCTGGTAGCCCTCTTCTATGCTCAAGTGTTTCGTTTGGTGCTAATGGTTTTGTGATAGACCAAAGTTGTTTGGTCATAAGTTAATTTTTGTTTGCCATGTATGAAAACCTTGACCATTAAACTTGTCTAAAGGTGTTTCACTCATATTGGAGAGTTCTTAACTCTTGGAGACTCTCCAAGGTCAGTGTCTAGCTCCTTTATAGAGTGTTTGTGTGCTCAAAGTGCTCAATACAATTGTTGAAATTATCTGTTCAAATACAATCTATCCTTGCAATCTTTTGGATTACACTATCTGATCCTAGCATTCGGTAGATCTTCATTTAGACAAATAACATATGGAAAAGAACACTTAAAATAGCATACGCCTCAAAACATTTTGAGGGTTATCATCAGTAGCAGTATGTTTAGTTGATGCATTTGTCTTCAGGTCCAAGGTAATGTCTATTTAAGGACAGACAATGCATCATCTTGCCCATCTTTATGCACGATAAAAGGATTCTTGTTGTTGCACCCACAACCTAAAGCAATGTGCTCCGCTTCATATGTATGGTGTAACAGCCATGGTAATAAGATATAGGCTTGTGCATTGTAGATGAAGCCGACTTGAATATTGAATCGCTCACATTTCTTTTCCTCTGCAAAGATGAACTGATCACTTGCACTAGCACTGATGGAACAATCAGATAATAATATATATGTGGATAGTTGCTTCAGAAAATATGTAATATACCCTTCTTCATAGCCATGTGATTGTTAAACATAAGCAATCCAACAAACAAGTGTACTTTACGTTCTTTCCCTCTAGCAATCTTCACGTGTTCACCATAAAAATTGATGAATAGAAGCCTTTGTCATTACCTAGCATGGATTACAAAAATTATATGATGGAGTGATTTACAGAGGGAGCGGGTAGGCCACCATGAGAATGATGCAACATAATGATGTGCTCTCATACCATCTGAAGCATTGAAGGCTATGGCACAACGATGATAGAGCTTCAGAAGTGATACGATCCAGGTGCTTACTCTTGATGAAATGATCTTTGCTCAATGGATGAGGAAGGACAAGGCAAAGGAAACAGAGATGAACTAGGAAACTTCCAAGATGAAACATATGACAACCAAGGAAGGAACAATCCTAGTGGCGGAAGGAGAGGAGATGACGAGGAAGACAGAAAGGGAAGTGCAAAGACCAGACACTTTGATATTAACCCATGCCACAAGAGCAGCTAGTAGTAAGGAGAAGGATTCAAGGAAGGAAAGACAATAGAGGATGCATATCAAACGGCCCAACAAGAACTCAGAGGTAAGATGCTGGAACTCATGAGAAGCAACTCGATGAAAACTCTCTTTATAAATAATATCCTAAGGATTACCTACCAACAAGTCAACCTGTACGAACTATTACGTATGGGTGCAAGATTCAAAAGTGGGATGATAAGCACCATTGCCTTGCTTTTAGCATTAGTCTCCATAGCGAGTAGCCTAAGTAATTGCTTTATAGCACAAGCTCCATTGACTGATTATCATAGTCTCTGAATAACAGTTAACATAGTTGGGCAAGATATTCCAAGAGTTATCATAGATTCCATGAAAGGATTGGCTCCATATCCTAGCAAAATAATGCCAATAGTGAAAATTCCAAGACCTAGATGTAGAAAGGAATTTTAGGCCTTCTTGGGACACACTGGCTATCATAGAATATTCATTCAGATGTATGCAAATATCGCTAAACCTTTATCTTGATTGATAGATATAGTTACTCCATTCCAATGGATAGAAGTAGAGGAAGGACCTTTGGGAATCTTAAATCACATTTGACCCAAGCCCCTATGTTGACCTCTCCCGATTGGGAAAAACCATTCCATGTCCATGTGGATGCAAGTCTCAAGGCAGTAGGAGCAATCTTAGCGTTGCTTCATGGAGACGAAAAGGAAAATTGCCCCATATATTATGCCATATGATTTTTGTGTAAGGCATAACAAAATTATAGTACCATAGAAAGAGAAACCTTAGCTATAGTGTTTTCCTTGCAAAATTTTGGCACTATCTGCTCAGGGTGAAGTTTACAATAATCTCCGATCATGGGGCATATATGCAGGTGGCTCCTCCTATTCCAAAAATACCATTTCAAAATCCAGATATGCTCAGAACATTTCCATGTATTAGCAAATCACATGTCTAGATTGCTTTGCAAATGGTCCCACGAGAAGGGATTTATGATGATTTTATCGATGTCTCACTATTCAAAATACAAAGCTCTTATGAGTGGTATCAAGAGATCAAGGATATGTTGTGGAAAGGTGTTTTTTCCCAAGGGTCTACCCCTCTAGAAAAAAGGCATTTATTGATCAAATGTAGAAATTACACTTACATCAATGACATCTTGTACAAAAAGGGCATGGCGGGATGCTTTTAAGATGCTTATATCCAAAGGAGATAGCAATCCTCATCTAGGGAGCACATGAGGGCATGGGGACCGGACATCCCTCAGGTATGTCATGGCTAGTAAAATTCTAAGCTACATCAAGGAAACATGCAAATGGGTGATAAAGTGCATTGTGTGTCAGCATTGTGGCCCTCGCCCTTCCAAGAGGCATCATAGTCCTATTACCACCTCTTGGAATGGTAGCCATTCGAGCAATGGGGCATCGACTTTGTAGGGCGTACTTATCTACAAGCATGGCCTGGGTAGGAAAAGTATCTATTGGTTGCCACGGATTATGCAACCAAATGGACTGAGGTGCAAGCTACGCACGACTTTTCTACATTTACTATTGCTTGGTTCTTGCTCGAATTTATCCTAACCAAGTTTGATTGCCCCACAAAAATCACATCAGATCAAGGCACACATTTCTTCAACTCAATAAATCATAATCTTTTTACAAGGTAGAAGATCCTACATAGAATATCTTGCACATATTTCCCACGTGCGAATGGCCAAGCTAATAGCACAAACAAAACATTGATCGTTCTTCTTAAGAAAGAATGCTATCTAAGTCCCAAGACTTGGGGACCTAACTATTTAGGCATGGTTTGGGCCTACCATACTACTACAAAGGAAGCACCCAATATTCACCCTTCCATTTATTCTACAAGTTTGCCCCTCTTATGCAAATTGACCTCTTAATCGGGTCCGAGAGAGTCAAGTAGGGATACAGATACCAACCACTGACTACCATAGGCACCATCATCACTAGACATATTGCCCTAACTCGGCTAGAATAAGCTTGTGAAGAAGCCTACTTTAGGTTAGAATACGCACAAGGTAAAAGGAAGGTAAGGCATGATAAAATTCTAAGGCCTTCTAAGTTTCAAGCAGGTTCAATGGTACTATTGTACAATTCGACCAAACACACACAACAAAGAGGCAAATTTGTGCCAGTCTAGGAAGGACCATACAAGGTGTTAGCACTTCTGAGTCAAGGAGCAACTCACATAGCTACACTAAAAGATGAGCCTCTACCTCGGGTAAATGTATCCAGGCTTAAAGTTTACCACACCTAAAATAGAGAAAACACATTTGTACATATTTCAATTTTGATAAAGGTAGAGTCCAGAAAAAACCCATTGATCTCCCTCTTCCTGTCCTCGAGTCTATACTAGAATCTCTTCTCACCCAATGTTTTTTATCTGTAATCTTGTTTTGTATGCTTTGGGGTGGAGCAAGCTTTAGAAGTGGGCACTATACATTTGGAGGATAAAACACAACAAAGCAAGACAACACTAGTATATAAAGAGCCTTTTGGAGAAGCAATGGATCACATGCACATGGGGGGAGAAGAGGGGGCAGATAAAGATAGACATGCATGCCCAGTTAGAGGGGAGAGAGAGGTGAATAGAGCTATAGCAAAGAAAAGAGCAAGGTCTTGCAGAGGGATAGCATTCTGCATGAGATATATTGAGGTATATGTTAAGTTGAGGTAGAGGGAACTATGAAGGTTCAAGAGCGAAGCTGCTAGGAGTGAGGAACTAAAGTGATAGAAGAGTTGATGATTCAAGTAGGATTAGAGAAGCTATCTATGGTGTCGAAGAGGAAGACAACTAGGCACGTGATGATAAATGAGTATTGATTGAAGGAAGCAAAGGCTGGCATCTCTATGCACTATGTACTGGAGAGTGCCGAGGAGGAGGGAAGATAATTGGAGTCACGAGCATCAACATCGGGGAGAAGGAGGCAGCTATAGAACCTGGAACCTTGAAGTGTGAAGGCTACTTGGGGTGTGAGTTCTGGGTGTTATTTGTGTCAGGCACCACTACGTTGTCAGGTAACCACAGTAGGTTAGGGACTGGCAAGGTGGGGGTTCGACGATAGGGGAGGCATCAGAGACAATAGGAAGACGATAGGTGAGGGGAGGGTTAATATGCTTTCACTTATGCTTCCCATGATTCAATGATCTGCACAAGTGAATTTTCTGGTAAGAATTCATTAGCATAAATCAATTTTTCCTTCAAATCTTTGATCTTTTTCAAAAAACTATCCATAGAATCTCCTTCCATCCCATCAAAGTTTTGCTATAGTAGGTGCAGCAGGAAACAGATTAGGAATAGGAATTTGAAGATCGTCATCTTCAATGCCATCTGCATCACCTTCAATAACTATATTTGGAGGTGTAGTAGGTCATTTTTCAACACCTTCCACAATATTCCATAGTCCTTTTGCAACTAATACATGGTGCATCATATATGCCCAAAATGGGTAATTGGTACCATCCAACTTGTCCTCAACATCCAACACATGGAATACATCATTGCTTTCAGTCACAACCACTAACTAAAATATCTTGATGTAGAAAAATGATTTTATCTCAAAACGTTGAACAAAACTACCTTATCAAGCTTTGCTAATGTTGATATATTTAGGTAGTGATGTGTGTGAACACACTAGGACCACCGGGGCACTTTTTTCCCTCTTTAGGAGGTTTTTTCCCCCTGGCTTGTATATACGCCTATTACCCTAATGGGCTACTTATCTTTGTACATTCTCTAGTAATACATTCAGAATTGTGTGTTGTGCTCCAAGCTTCTTCTTCTTCCTTGTGTTGTTCACGTGCTTCCGTAGACGTCTATCTCCAACAATTGGTATCAGAGCAAGTCGTCGCTTCATCTAGGGTGCCATCGACACTCCTCCGTTTGTAGTCTCAGATTCGCATAAAATTTGGTGAGCATACTCAGGGTGTTTCAGAGATCAAAACAGCTTTGCTGTGTGGTGCCGAAATCACGGTTTGAGCTCGTTTCGGCCTCCGAATGCACTATCGTAGTGCTTCTGAAGGCTATTTCCTCTTTTTGTGCCAAAGGTATATACCAGTTTCTCTTCGCCAGTATAAGCATCTCGAAGTCTGCTACAGGTCTAGCAAAATTTGTTTGGGCAGTTCTGTTCAACTTTTTGAGATACAGTCAATTTTCTGCATCAAGGTATTTTAGTCACTGGCCATGGCTGAAAGCAGTGATGTATTCCGTATGTTGGCTATTGAGGATAAGTTGGATGGTACCAACTACCCATTATGGGCTTATATGATGCGACATGTATTGGTTGCAAAAGGATTGTGGAACATTGTGCAGGGTGTTGAAAGACGTCCTGTTACACCTGTAACAACAGGTACTGCAAATACAGGTGCTAGAGCTGATGGAGATGGTGTCGAAGATGATATTGTGCAGATTCCTGTTCGTGTTGCTATTTCTGTTGCACCTACTGCATAGCAGATTCGTTGGGATGGCAGAGATGCCCAGACACATGCATTGATAGATTTATCTGTCAAACGTGCCATTATTCCTCATATTCACTCTTGCCGAACAACTAAGGATGCTTGGGATACACTTACCACATTGTACCAAGCTAGGAATGAGGCTCGTGTTGCTTACCTTCGAAAACAGTTGGAGAGTGAGCACATGAATGAAGGTGATTCTATGGACAATTTCCTAACAAAGATCAAAGACTTGAAGGAACATTTGATTTCTACTGATGAGGTTATACCAGATAGCTCACTTGTGCAGACCGTTCTGAATGGTCTTCCTGATTCATATAAGAGTTTTGCTTCTACTCTTCGGTTCATGATGAAAGGCAATCCAAATGCCTTGTCATTTGAGGAGTTAGTCTCTGTTCTATTGCAGGAAGATCAGTCCAGGCAGAACAGGTCCATTATGCGAGTTGCAGATCAAGCTTTCCTAGCTAGTCAGAAGGGCAAAGGAAAATGGAGTTCTTCTACTAGTAAGCAGAAATCTGCAAATGCTGCACATTTGAAGAACCAAGACAAAGATGAGAAAAAATCAGAAAAGTAGAAATTGTTTTGTAAGTACTGTAAAGGGAATGATCATATCATAAAGAACTGTCCAAAACTGGCTGCAAAAGAGGCAAAGAAGAAAGGGGCTGGAATGGTTGTTGCAGAAGCCTCTACACCAAAAGCGGAGTCTACTAATCTTGTGGAGGAAGAAGAATGGGTGTTCACAACTGTTTGCAGTTTTGACCCATCTTCTCATGAGCAGTGCATGTCTGCAATAGACTCAGATGTTTGCCAGTACTTTGACAGTGGGGCGACCAAACATATTACCTCGTAACGCAGTTTCTTCTCTTCACTCGAGCCTGCCCCTACAGGGAATACTGTTACATGCGCCAACAACTCCTCTTATCCTATTATGGGAGTTGGTAAGATCATTTTGACTACTTCTGATGGTAGTTCTTTCACTTTGTTAGATGCTTTATTTGTGCCAAGGATCAAGAAGAATCTGTTATCTGTTTCTGCATTAGCCAAGATTGGCTTGGTTGTGAAATTTGTTGATGACAGATGTAGAGTTCATGATCTGTCAAATGGCGATGTTATATGTTGTGGGCTGTATAAGCTCATAGACTATGAAAGATTTGAAAATGATTTGGCATGTGCAGTAAATGATTCTCAGGCTATGTCAGATGCAAAGCTTTGGCATGCACGCTTTGGTCATCTGAATTTTGCTAGTTTGCTACGCCTGCAGAAATATGAAATGGTCTCCTCTTTGCCCAAACTTGAGGCACCTGGAAAACATGTTTGTGAAGGCTGTATTTTGGGCAAAATTCAGCGTTCCTCCTTTCCAAAAGATGGTTCAGTTCGGGCTACACAAAAATTGCAGCTTGTACATAGTGATGTCTGTGGTCCTATGCAGACACCCTCTTTTGGAAATTACCTTTACTTTGTGACTTTCATTGATGATTTTTCCAGGCATGCATGGGTATATCCACTCAAAGAAAATTCCGAAGTGTTCATGTGCTTTAAACAGTTTTTGTTTTGGCTGAAAATCTGTCAGCATGTAAAATGGGCACCCTCCATTCTGATCGAGGGGGGAAATATATGTCTTCTGATTTTAATGCATTTTTGGCTGAACGTGGGATAAAACACCAGTGTACAGTGCCGTATACACCTCAACAGAATGGAGTTGCTGAACGAAAGAACATGTCACTCATGGAGATGGCGAGGTGCATGGTCAAGAGTCAGGCTTTACCACATAGTTTCTGGCTTGAGGCTATCATGTGTGCAGCATATGTACTGAACAAGTGTCCCACTTAAGCGCTGCAGTCTATCACTCCATATGAGGCTTGGCATAAGCGCAAGCCATCTATTGCTCATCTGCGTGTTTTTGGTTGTTTGGCATATGCACTAGTGCCTGAACAACATCGCAGAAAATTGGATGATAATGTTGAAGAATCACTCACGAATTCGACATACAGACAGACATAAAGATAAAGAAAGATAAAGAGAAGAAGAATCAAAGTATTCAGAAAATCAAAGCTTTAGTGAAGGGACAAATTCATGACTGTAATGTACAGCGTAGAAACTTCTAGAATTAGAGTTTGTTACACTGGATCAAAACTATATATATGTTTCCAGAATTAGAGTTTGTTACACCGGATCAAAACTATATATAAATGAGAATAGAAAAAGAGTGTGAATGAGAAGAGCACTTCGTGCGAATAAAGCGCATATAGAAATCAAGAATAGGTCTAGAAGACGCCAGAGATTGCGTATGTAAAGATGAATAACAGAAACCTGAAATGTCAGGTATTCATCTGAGAGAGACGGTAAGAAGAAACTACTCAGTATAGGAGAGTTTCTATAGCTTGAGCAAGAAGAGGCCAAGCTAGTTTTGTGCACATCTTCTCTAATAGAAAACACATGTTCATGTGGAAGTTTGCGTGCATTCTTCGTGAAGAAATCTGAGTATTTTCATGTTACGATATAAAGTTGAGTCCACTTTTATTGTCTCCTTGTGATGAACTCCATTGACATGAGAAGCCATGAGGGATAGAGTTCGGGTAGTCTGTAGTCATAGCAGGCATGCTGCCTCACATGGAATGTCCATCATAGCATGGCATGAACACAGATAGATCATGTGAGCATATGGGAACTATACATGCATGATTTGAATGGAGTTCCAGGTATGAATTCCATGCATGCTTTAAAGAGGGGTTCAATTGTTGAACCTTATGCATGCTTAGCATCTTCAAGCACAAGAAATGCATGTGTTCTTGGCATGCACTATGTATGGATATCCATTGATTGAATCTTGTATGCATGGGTTTATGGAATGAGAGAGGAATTTAGTTTAGTAAGTTTAAGGTTTAAGATAGGAAATGACTTCTTTATGTGAGGTCAAAAGCATAAAAGCTTAATGGTATATTGATGTTATGAATCAATAACATTAACTCTTATGCTTTTTATATGTTGGCTTATTCCAAGAGCCAACAAAAATTAACATAAATAGAAAAACCTTAAGCGTCGAGTCATATTCATGGATCCTCAAGTCCCATAAAGCCCATGGCATGCATGATCAGCAAGGCCAAGGACATAATCTACAAGTCAAACAATGTTTCTCTTCTTATTAACCATAAATTAGTGGCAATAAGAAAATTGGATTGAAATACATGCAAAAGAGAAACTAAAGCCTATCTAAAACTCTACATAGATTAATGGGTTGATCTTTCATAATCATGTCATGAAATTCTGAAGCCTTAAGAACTTCAAGAGCTGATCATTGAGGATGGGGAAGAGAATGTCATAAATTGACAAGAACAACATGATTCAACTATGTCATCTCTTTAACATTCATCTATTCCCCTTCCTTTTCACAAGAAGTATAATCCATTAAGATCTATAAAAGAAAGTTGCTTTAGGAATGAAGAGTTGTATCTCATTGGTGCATATGTGGAGAAGAAAATAATTTAAGAGTTGAAAGATACTATGATACTACTATTCCAGATCATGTCCAATGAAGCAACAATTTTTTCCAACATGGTTAAGAATATAACCATTTGGTTAAGTTAAGGATGAGCTTATGAATATTTTCTTTGAACCATATGCCTAGTTATGTCACAGATAATATATAATAAGAGAATACTAGTTCTGTTATCAAATGACATAAACATAGATACCTTTGATTCCATATGAGCAAAGAAATAGTTCAAAGAAGGCTCAAAGTCTTTTCAACAAGAATTTAGCTCTTCATAAGGATATTCCTTACAAGCATGTTGATTTTACTGAATTAGACTAAGAAAAAATCTCTCTATGAGTAAGTGCTAAAGTTGTTTGCCTGAAGGTGAAATTGTAAATCAGATGGTATGGGACATCTAGGTTTACACTATCACTAAAGTGAATTTGGTGGTATGGGACACCAAATAAAAGGATAATGTAAGCTTGAACTCAAAGATATTCAATGAATTACTAATTCAGCTTGAAAGAAAAGAAGATTGATCACTAGTAAAGCTTCGACTGGGTTTAGGAAGTTGGATGAGCATCAATTTCCTAAAAAGCTCACATTTTTTAGGACTAAAGCACCTTAAAGGGGGGGGGGGAGAGAAAGGTATCATTGATATGTTACTTCTAAGCAAAAGATACACTCAATGTGAAAGTTAAGGAGTACATTTGATGTCAAGTACCTAAGAGTGTTTGAGATTTAAACTCAAACAAAGTAAGAATTCAGTATGCAAGGATGGAATTCATTGAAGAATTCCAATTTGGCAGTAACCAAAGGTAAGCTAGCCAAAATTTGAAGCGTATCCATATTAAGGTACATAAGAATAATGGATGAGGAAAGGTGAATGTGGCAACTTGCTTAAGTCAAAGGGATGATATATAATTGTTAATCCCTAGAAGATAAATAGTTAAAGGTTATGAGAACATCAATAGGATGTTAAAAACCTATGCTAGATAAAAACTCATGAAAGTATGCATTAAGGATCTCCAACAAATCCCATGGGTAAAATATCTAGGAGCAAGAAGCAAATGACCTAGATTGGTAAAAGAAATTAAACTTCTTATGGTTTGATAAGTCATACCAAAGAAAGATGAATGGTGGACTGAATAAATCCTTGAAACATAAGATTACTTGGCATGAGAATTGGATCCCTTATTAATTTCTCTTAAAAGGAATTCAAGATTATAAGAAGTGATCAAAAGGGCATAAAAAAGGGAAAGAAGGTGGAAAAATTAAGGATGTAGTTCTATGGATTGGAGAAGAACTCATTGATATGGGACAGTGGGAACTAAATTCCATTTAGAATTTTCTCTAATGGCAACGGAGAGAAATACTCAAGATCTTATAGAAAACATCAAGGTAAGTCTTAAAGATAGGAACATTGAGATTAAGGTCCTAGGTTCATTAAGAGGTATAGAAATGTACTTGCTTGAACTAATTAGATATATCTGGTTATATGTACAAAAGGGTAGATGGAGTAAAAATGACATTTACCCTAGAAAAGGATATCCTTTATCCTCTTAAATAGATGCATTCTTTTCAAACACAATGCATATCCAACTTTAGATGGTACATTAAATTTGGATAAGTAAGAGAATAAGAATTTTAGGGACATCACCGATTTCAACTCCGAAAATAAGGAGTTTGCTTAAAGTCAAGGCTATTCAAGTATAAAACCTTGAATAAGTGAATGATCAGTAAAAGATCTTCTTTTCTATCTTTGATGATAACAATTGACTGAAGAATGTTTGCTAAGTTCCTAACAGGATCTAGAATATGATGCCTAGAAAGAGGTATCTTGATAAGTACTGTTCCAAGATAGTTAAGTAGTATTACCCTTTGGAAGAACTTGCTAAGCTAAGATGAACAAAGAACTTGGGTAGAGATCTAGAATAAAGATCTACCAAGTAATAATGATTCCGAAAGGCATGATTTTGGTTGTTGGATCAATAAAGTCTTGAATGTCAAAGAATTTCCAAAAGGATTAAACCATGCAAGAACAAGGATATGTTCTAAGGATTAATCTAAGGAAAATCAAGGATGATCAAGACAAGGATCCATTAGTAGAAATGAACTTTCAAATTTGGGTGTATTATCTACCATTAAGAATACTTGAATATTATGTTTTAAGAAAAGCTGGATGATGGATATAAGTAGACCTAAATTTCCAAAGAATGATAAGATAGTATTTCTCCTCATTTTATTGAGCATGTATAGGAAGGGACTAAGTAAACCCACTTTGCTAATTTCATATGAATTACTTAGTCCTAAAAATAAAAGTAGTATAATATATTTGAAAAGGACTATAGAAGAGTCCACTAAGTTTAAGAACTTTTGAAGACTCCTCTCCACTCTATTGAAAGTGGAAGATAAATCTAGTCTTCGATCCATTCAAGATAGAGATAACACCTCTATTGCATACTCCTCAAATTTATACATTTCTAGGAAGCTACAACGTGCACAAAAATGTAAAAGTTTTTATGGAGATTGAGGTTTATGAAGTATTTTGTTGGCGATGCGCCATAGCACGCTCTCCTTCTCGAGAGCTCCATGATGATATCCTCGGAGTAGAAAACCAAGCTCCTAGGGCTGCACAAGGTACTCCACACAGAGGCTACAGAATACGCTAAAAAACACATTACACAGGGAGCACGAACACGGACTTCTTAGGTGTTACAAATGCGGTCGAACTTATAGTCTGTAACTTACCAGACCACTATGTTTTATTAAAGAACATATACAAAGAAGTGTCAGATGGCCATTTGATCTTTCACATGGACACTAATGGTAACAATCTCCCATTAAAGGCCAATATGGCCAAAATAACTATGGGTGTCAGTATACAAACTATACCTCCCACCTGATGGGCATGTTACACAATATACAAGTGACTGTGTAAGATCGTGAATCAAATAACCCCCATCAAGTGACAACAATGTCAAAAGCTATCTTGTGGTAGAGCTTTAGTCAAAGTATTTGCAACATTATCTCGAGTGTGAACCTTCTCAAGAATAATGCGCTCAATGGCTAAGCAATCTCTAATGAAGTGATACCTCACCTCAATTGTGTTTGGTCTTTGCATGATAGATCGGATTCTTAGCCAAAGCAATGGCACTCTGACTATCACTGAGCAAACAAGGTACATGCTGAGGTAAACCCATATCACAAGCAAGACAAGAAAGCCACAATGCTTCCTTACATGCCTCACTTGCTGCAACATACTTTGCTTTTGTGGTGGAAACAACTATACATTCTTGAAGACAAGATCTCCAAGAGATAGCACCTCCAACAAAATGAAAAATGTACACTTGTCTACAGAACTAGCATAGTATGAACCTATGTAACCAATAATGGATGCTTTCCCTCTACCTAAGCATAGACACTTGTCCTTAGTGCCACTCAGATATCTCAAAATCATCTTGACTACTTCCCAATGTTTCTTGCCAGGTTAGACATATATCTACTCACAACCCCCACTACAAATGCAATGTTTGGTCTCGTAGCTACCATAGCATACATGAGACTACCAATAGTAGACTGATAGGGAATTTTGTTCATGAATTCCTTTTCCTCATCTAATTTGGGGCAATCATCCTTGCTCAATTTTACATATGTGGGTAAAGGTGTACTCAATGCCTTTCCACCCTGCATATTGAAGCTCTGAAGTACTTTGGATATGTACTCAACTTTAGACACGTATATGCATCCTTTACTCCTATCACGAGTAATGTGCATGCCAAGAATATGTTTGGCATCCCCCAAATCCTTCATATCAAATGTCTGACTCAACTTCTTTTTGAGAATAGACAAGTCATAAGAGGACTTCCCAGCGATCAACATATCATCGACATAAAGTATCAAGAATATCAAGATTCCATATGAGCATCTCTTTCTGTAGAGACAATGATCCTCATTGCTTCGAGAATAGCCTTGAGAGTTCATAAAAGCATCAAACTTTTGGTACCATTGTCTAGGGGACTGTTTAAGTCCATACAAGCTCTTCTTGAGCTTACAAACTTGCCAGGAACTACATAACCCTTTGGTTGTTCCATATAGATCTCATCTGTAAGATCTCCATGCAAGAAAGTAATTTTCACATCCATTTGGATTAGCTCTAAGTCCCCCATTGCAATTAATCCAAGCAACATGCACAGGGTAGTCATCTTGATCACTGGAGAGAAGATTTCCTCGAAATCAACACCATGTTGTTGCTTAAAACCCTCTGCAATAAGTCATGCTTTATACTTTGGAGAAGCACTATCTTATGTGATTTCCAGCTTATATACCCATTTACATGGTAAAGCTTTCTCGCCCTTTGGTAAAGGTACTAAATCCCAAGTACCATTCTTGTGAATAGAATCCAACTCACTCTTCATGGCATGCTCCCACTTGACATGATCCTCTGTTTGCATAGCCTCTTTGTAGCAAGAAGGCTCACCGGCATCTGTTAGCATAACAAAATCTAAACCTGGAACATATCTATCAGGTGGATGTGAGACACATGTAGAGATTCTCAATGGTTGTTGAAAAAGAACATTTGCAGACTAATCTGATCGGACATTCTCTTCAATGTCCCTATGTGCAGTATTTTTAGGCATGCTAACTAGAGGACTACAAGAATTTCATTGAACATCTATCTAGAATAGCATACATCAATATTGAAGATAAATTTGGAGGTGTATTAGGAGGACCACAAGTACTAGATGACCAAATGTCCAAAGAGCTCACTCACATCTTTGGACAAATAGTCAAAGTTGAAGAATCATCTACATTGGATATCATCACAATGCCAGGATTCATTGACAAAATCAAATTTGTTCACTTACGTTACCAAACAATGAAGAGAGGAAAGCAAGTGAGACATGGCACTACTGAAGAGGAAAAGAGACCAACGATATCAATAAGAGTAGGTCCATATGCAAAAGATATACATGTGAATATGGGAGATCAAACATCCAATAACTTATGTTTGCTCCCATATTCATCTATTCATTTTGAAGATGCAGCTCTCATGGGGGAAGGAAAATATGGAATGATCCATAAAGTCAGAATAACCCACCCGAGATTCATCAACAAAATCTTTACCAGAAAATTATTCAAATTACATGGTGGTGACTTACAAGCACAATAGAACGAAGCTATGAATGAGGCCACTATTTTACCTGTTACGCACTTGAATAATCAGTCCACTTGCATTAGCAAGGCATCATAGTAAAATCCCATGTCTCATTTTCAGATTATGGAATGGTGGTACCTTAGACATGTGGCTTGAGAAAATAAAAAAGAGTACTTAAACGTACCATAAAGTAGAAGTATCAAAGAAAGAGAAGGAGATATAGCAACAGTAAAGACAAATATCTAGAAGTTAATGAATGGATTGTTGCAAACAGTCTCATTCCTACACACCTATAATATTTTCCACAATGATCTCCATCTAGGCAACATGATGTTTCATTTTGAAGGCGAGCATTCTTATATCGAACTATGTGACTTTGGAAGAGCAACACATTTGCCAACAAAAAAAAGCTTCCCAAAGCTACTTAATCTTGAAATATCAACTAGACATTAGTGGAGTTGAAAGTATTGGTGGATAATATATCCACTAGCCCTCCACCATTTAATAAAAGCCAGGAGACCTATACAATTTTAGTACTCCTGCTGTAACTTTTTAAATACATAGATTTAGATAGTTCCCCCATTGATAGAAATGGGGCGTATAATATTAAATATGCTTTAGAACTAGGATGTAATAGAGATGTATCAAAAAGAGTATATACACATGAATTACTTAGAGTATTCTCGAATCTAGTTCTATATGGTTTATAGATATTCATTACTGATGGATTAAGACATACTAAAAACTCTATGAATTCATTTGAATTATGTGACTTAGATGATGTGGAGTAAATGATGTGGGTTGATTTGAATTATGTGGATCAAATGCTATGGGTTCATTTGAATTAAGTGGATAAATGATGTGGATTCATTTGAATTATGTGGATTAAATGATGTGATATCATTTGAGCTATGTGGATTAAATGGTTTGGATTCGTTTGGATTAAGTGGATTAAATGATGTGGATTCATTTGGATTATGTGGAGTAAATGATGTGGATTCATTCATTTGAATTAAGTGGATTAAATTATGTGGATTCATTTGCATTGTGTGGAGTAAATGATGTGGATTCATTTGAATTATGTGGATTCATTTGATAAGTGGATTAAATGATATGGATTCATTTGATTTAAGTGGATTAAATGATGTGGATTCATTTGAATTATGTGGAGTAAATTACGTGGATTCATTTGAATTATGTGGATTCATTTGAATTAAGTGGAATTAATGATGTGGATTCATTTGACTTATGTGGAATAAATGATGTGGATTCATTTGAATTATGTGGATTAAAAAATGTGGACTCATTTGAATTAAGTGGATTAAATGATGTGGATTCATTTGAGTTATGTGGAGTAAATGATATGGATTAAATATCTCACCATGCTTTGTTCGAACTAAATCACAAATCATAATACCTATAGCTTTTGAAAAGCAAGATTGTTTTGAGCTTCATCTTAAATGGACTCAAGCATTTTTAGCATGTGGGATTCCTTTCAATGTTATTCATAATCCTATTTTCAAAGATGCTTTGATGTCAAGTTCATGGAAAGGATTCACCATGCCAAATTACATTAAAATATGAATAGATTATGTAGATAAAGTGAAGAAAAGTAGTGAAGCTATTTTAAAACCAAATAATGCTTGATTATGTACCCATACATGGATGCACAATAGCACTAGATGGATGGACAAGTTGGCTTGGGAGAAGAAGCCATTGATTAATGACATTGTTATATGTCCAAAGGGAAGTATGTTTTTGGAAACAATTGAGACTTCTCTTAAAGAGATAAGCTCAGATTTTCTTGTAAAAATATATGAACATGCTATACCTCACATGGGTGGTCCGAAGAATGTGACTGAGATAGTGACTGATGATGCATCTAATTTTCAAAGTGCTCGAATTGCAATACAAAAAAGTATGAAGGCATTACTTGGGTTCCATGCACAGATCATACACTAAATCTATTATTGAAAGATATAGGTAGACTATCTTTCATTAAACAAAGATTATTAGATGCAAATCATGTGGTTAAATTTATCAGAGAGTATCAATTTTCATATTCACTCTTTCATTCAAAATCTCCCAATAAAGCACTCCATATCTTTTGTGCTACATGATTTGCAACAACCTATATTATGCTCATTGGAATAAAAATGATAATCCCAATTACACAAATTGAGCATTTCTATTCAGACAAATTCGTTTGAGATTCAGCATGAACAAGGCCACTATTCACATTTGGCATTCTTGCCATGTTTTACGTTCAAATTTGCAAAACAAAAACATTAATTTTACCTCAAATGAATCAACATCATTTAATCCACAAAATTCAAATAATGAATCCGCAATTTGATCCGCATAAGTCAAATGAATCCAAATGGAGTACATGTATCTTGATTACTCTCAAAAATAGTTTGTGATACTTGAGTAGAGATATCACAAGGATCCTCTATTGTCATTGATACATCTACTCATTCTTACTCTATACTTGGACTACTTTAAAAGTACTATGAAGTAATGCTTTTAATTTTTTTTTATGTGATACCTTGAGATTTACATTTGTTTGCATAACTTGCAAAGTGTACCCATATATCACTATCTAGATTAGAGCATGCTACCACATTATTACTTATACTAAAAAGATGCTCTTTTATCCGAGTTGCATTGCCCACATAACAATGTCCACAACATTTGCATTGTATTGTGGAGATTGTTTTACCATCTTGATGAATAATCACACATGACCATTCTTTTCTCTTTCCCATAATGCTTCCTTTATGAAGACTTTATATATACAAAAAGACAATATAACAATATCAAATAAGATATACATTATACTAAATATATAACTTAAAATGCACACATATACTTACATATAGTATTGTGAAGTAAGAATCAATGTTGAGTCAAACAATCACAATAGATTTTAATTTTCAATCATATACACACATACACTTACACATACTATTGTGAAGTATGAATCAATGTTAAGTCAGATAATTACAATAGATTTTAATTCTCAATCATACACACATATACACTTACACATATTATTGTGAAGTAAGAATCAATGTTGAGTCAAAAAATCACAATAGAATTTAATTATCAATCATATACACACATACATTTACACATACTATTGTGAAGTAAGAATCGATGTTGAGTCAAAAAATCAGAATAGATTTTAAATTCTCAATGATACACGCATACACTTACACATGCTATTGTGAAGTAAGAATCAATGTTGAGTTAGACAATCACAATATATTTTCATTCACAATTATACACTCATATGCACATACACATACTACTGGATGAAATGCATTTGGATTCCTTTACAATTCAAGGGATGTGAGAAGGTGTTAATAAGTCTACGAGACAAAGTCATTTAGAGACCTACAAATCTCTAGTTCACTTATTAACACCTTCTCAACCCTTGAATTATAAAAAAGAAATTAAAAGACTTTTCAACATATACAATAGATTTTGATTCATAATCATACACACACATACACATACGCTTGCACAATCACAATAGATTTTCACTCACAATCATACACGCACATGCACATACACATACTATTATGAAGTAAGAATCAATATTGATTCAAATAATCACGATATATTTTTACTCACAATCATACACATACATACATATAATATTGTGAAGTAACAATCAATGTTGAGTCAAACAATCACAATAGTTTTTAACTCATAATTAAAAATATATATATATATATATTTCTTTATTTTTTTAATACTAAAAGACTAAATATTTTTAACAAGAGCTTATACCTTGTCCTTTGTACGACATTGTAAGTTTGCAAAAAAGAGTAACTCTAATGAGGTATAATTCTAAGGGAATTCTTTTATAAAACATTATTTGAATGAATATTTTTCGATCGAAAGCTTTTCAATCAAGAATATTTTTTATCAAAAGCTTTTTAATCAAAATAAATCTAAATTGTCATGCAAAAACTATTCGCTCATGTCCAAATAAGTTGACGTGGCACTAAATAGTTCGATTGAATAATAAGGGTTGAATGTAAAATTTTGTAATTATTCATGAATAAAAGCCATCAAAGTTATAAGGGATTCTCTAGTCTCTGTTCTAGTTGTACTCTCTACCTAGATATCTCTTAGCTGACCTCTGCACTATGTTGCAACTTTCCCACTGTGTATCGAGGCCGCTCTGTGGTGATTATACAAAGTGTTCGCTTCTCAGTTGTGTGGCAGTTAGCATGAAAATTTGATTGAGTACCTTGGCTAGTGTATCTAAGTTGGAGTATGTTGCATTTTTCTTGCAGAGATTACTTTGTTGTTTCAGGTACTTCTAACTGTTTATTTTTGTGAGTCAATTCTAGCCTCTAGAGTGGCTACTAGCCCACTTGTAATGCTCATTTGGACATGTCACAGGGTATACTTCCCTAAGTTAGAATCTCGCTTGAGTAAGAGTATTTGAACTATGGTCCCGATTCTCTCTTCTATAATTTGTGTTGATTTCATGATAATCATTATTCCTAATGAGATGCATACTTTTGAGATTAAGAGTCATTTGCATCTCTCTTATGAAATGTAAAATCTGGGGTATTTGCATAATTATTTGGGCATTAAGTTTATGCAAGTTGATGGAGGCATAGCTTTGTATCATAAAAAATATATGACACTTTATTGCAATTCTTTGGCCTTGAGGACCATAAATACATTGTGAATCCCATGGTTATAGAGGTGCATTTGATGTTGGTATCTATTGATAATTTCTTGGATGCCTTATTTATGTATGCATTACTCATATTGACATCCAATTTGTTGTCTCTTATATGAGAAGATTTATGCATATCCTAGGTTCTAAGATTTGGTAGTTAGTTAAGCATATGTTTTTCTAATCTAATACCCAATAGCTTAGGTCATTTTATCTTAAGACTACCAATACCACCTAATTTTCTTTTGAGCTCTTAAATGCAATTTTTTATCCTTATTACTGTAATAGATTATATGACTAGTGGTTTTTTGTGTCCCCTTAAGATCCTTTATATTTATTTTTGATCCCTATAAATTTTAAAACAATAAAAATCCCAAAGAGGGTTCAATAAATGTAGGTGTATATACACACACACACACACACACACACACATACATACATATATATATATATATATATATATATATATATATATATATATATATATATATATATATATATATATATATATATATATATATATATATATATATATATATATATATATATATATATATATATATATATATATATATATATAGTCATTCATCGATGATGATGTCAATGGTGCATCTATGATTCCAAGAAAGTTTGTATCTCAATTATCAAGGATTTTCAAATAAAATAAGAGAAAAGCTTGAGATTTTATTGAAAAACAAATTACGTACTCATCTACCTCCTTACAAGAATATAGAGAGTTGGATACAAGTACTATTAAAAGCCAACATAATGGCTCATCCACAATTTTGCATGAGATGCAAGTAATCTCATGATAGGATGTATACTTAATCAAGATGGTAAGCCGATGGCCTTCAAATCATGAAGATTTCAAGTGCACTACACAAATAGCATGTGCACAAATAGGAAATATTTGATTATCCATTATCTTAATTCTAGAGGCACTGTGCTTATAGTGTAGAATATAAGGTGTATACAAACCATCATATAGTCAAGTATTTTTTCTTGTCAACTAGATCTTTGAGGCATATAGTTCCATTAGATTAATCTTATTTAGGAAGTCCACATGGAAATCCTATAAAACAACTAAAAAGAAGATATTATAGAATGGTTTGTTTTAAAGAATGCATCCTATGAGCTTTGTACTTCTATTATGGAAGCAAAAGTGGAAGACATATTTGGTTACAATGATCATAGCCATAACTGAGGACTCTATCATAGGGGATGGGATGGTCTCATCTTCTTGTCCACCTACCAAAGCAAACAAACTAAGTCCACATTCCAATTTTCCAATAGAGAGAGAAATAATTAATATGAAAGTAAACATTAGTGTACCTAATGTCCAAAGCAAAAAGAAAGAAAGATTATGCATGACAAACATGATGTTCCATAGGCAATGCATCCAAGTGTTGAAAAGACCTTAAAATCAACAAGAACATCTTGTTCACCTTGTTTACCAAAGATTTTTGCATGTAAGATCCATGATGGCTTATGTGTCAAGTCAATAAAGGAAGTTGGGTTAGGAAATTAAGTTTGCTCTAACTATTAGAATAAGTTCCAAAAACATTATTGGGAGTATCTCCATGGGCTTCATTGTTGGGCTATCATGGACTAAATAAAGAGATATACTATCATAATGACCTCGCCATGTTGAAAAAGATGACTCATTTCAAAACCATGTAGGATGCAATGAAAGATCCACAAGTTGCTGATTTGGTCATTCAATGTCATTTAATTGCATAGGCTACTGGCATCCATAATTTGAATAAGGGATATCATATTTGTAGGACATTTTTGGAAATCCTCTCTTGATAAATTCAAAGTTTCACTCAAGTAATGGTGACCAATTTGAGACCGATGGTCCAACGACGTGTGAAGGTCATATCCATCGAGGAAGTAGAGTGATTGCAAAAGTTTGATAGCACAATTTACCTTTTACAATAAGCCTCACAAGGTGATTGATATGTCTCCTTTGTATATGAATTGTGGTGTACATCCCACTACTCCTTGTGCTAGAGGATTATTAAAGAAATACCCCAGTGCTTCAAACTTCTTGACTAACTCCAAACAAAACTAGAAATGGCTAATGCTAAGATACAACAAGTCGCTAATAGGACGAAAAGATTTCCTAAAACTCTTAATGAAAGAGATCACTGTCGAAAATTCAAATCCCTCGAAAATGTAGACTGCAATGGGCCACCCCAGAGCACATGTGGGTTGAAATGGTTATAAAGCAATCCCTTGGGGGGGATGGTTCAGCCGTCAGGCAAAAAACTCCACTTCAAACTAGTTACGTGGTCTCACCTTAGGGCCGTCCCTTGGCAGTTGCTACCTTAAGAGGCTTTCGGGCTTTGTATCCTAGTAGATGATGCTAGGAGTTCCAACTCCTACTTTGTGGGATTAGGAGGGTCCTTAACGTCACATGTATGAAATGAAGCTCATATGAGAATATATGATATAAATTCTGTTTTGATGTCAATAGCCAGAGGTTTGTCTTCCAGTCACATTCAGATAAGCATCGACACAACCCCTTTACACATCTGCGTTCCACCTGCCTGTCTGAAGAGAAAAGCCGCGGTAAAAGACAATTTTTTTCTCGCCCACACAGACATGAAACGATTCTATTCTCATCGAATGATTTGTGAACTCAGCCTAACTAGCATATGTTTGATAACAATCATCTTGAAAACGCAAAACAACAAAGCATGTGTGCAGATAAAACAAGAGCTAGGGATACTACCATTCACCTTGCCGACTCTATGACCTCTTAATTTAGCAATGAAATACTGAAAATGATCCTGTTATAATTGACATGGCAATGTAGAACGACAAGGAATCTCCCTACAACAATTACATGACCCCTATGATGGGAGCCAAATTCATGTAATTTGATTCGTTAACCATTGACCAAACATCCTCTACGCCCAGAATCATTCAAGTACTAGCTGAAGACCTACTGTAAGTATTATCAGAGCACAAAATACACGAAAAAGAAGTGAAAACTTATCGTCATGTTGTGAACATTCAACTGACAGGGGATAGATTTATGGAGCCAAAATTTCAGGAAAACTGTCACTGACAGAGTTCCTTAAAAAATGAAGGCCCGAATTACATCAGTCAACCAAAAATACTAGAAATCAATAGAGAATAGATTCATAGGAAAATCAACCCACGTTGAAAATTATAGGTATAACCTTGCTGACTTGGTGTCCTTTTACCAGAAAGAGTACAGATGTACCACCAGTTTTGCAGACACTGGAGCTAGAAAAGATTTTCATGCTTACAGTTTTGAAACATAGAAAGAACAGCTTTGATTCTGCAAGCTGCATTCCAGCTGCATAATGGCTTTCTGATGCATATGATGTTGAATCGGATCAGCCTTTGTGCTATAAAATCATAGCTATGTCATTTTCTAAAGTCCATTATGCTAGTCTTATGGCTATGGCTCGGTCTGCCTCAATTCTGGACATCTTCATATCTGAATATCGTGGCTGTCAACGGACATCAAATAATCATCAAACTGCTTGGACTCGGACAAGATACCTTGAATCGTTTCTTCTGCCATCCGGAAAAGGTACTTTGGACCTTCCTCCATCATATGCAGAAACCACTGCTCCACGGTTATATTCAAATCGATATCTTCAGCCGAAGTGGCGACAGTTGTCTTGTCGTTCTTGCACTTCTTTGAAATCGACACAAGCCTGTCGTCTCTTTCAGAAACGGCGATAATGCTGTCATTATCTGCTTCCGAACATCCAGTATCCGTGGGTACCTTATCCGGGAGTTTCTGCAACTCATCGTCAGCGCCGTCCTCACCTCCAGTACTGGGCACCCCACGCCTCCTTGTTGTAGCACGTACATTCCTACCTTTGGCCTTTCCTTTAACCTTGGTATCGGACTGTTGCCCATCGAAAGCAGCAATTTCAACCCTAATGGAAGTTTCAGCGCCAATTTTTATCAAGTCGCCATCCCGCAGTTCTGACCAGATGTGAGCTGTGACCTGTTTTCTGTTTATTATTGTTCCATTCGAAGATCCCATATCCATGGCCATCCATCCGGCATGATCTGCTTCGTCCCTCCACTGAAAGCAGATATGCTTCTGTGATATTCCAAAATCCTTGCTGATCTGTAGCGTATTCGATCGAGCACGGCCAATCGTCTTCACAGAACCGCAACTGCATTCTACGCGGGTACCGCATTTAGGGCCCTGTTCAACTTTGAGAACGAGAAGAGGCTTCGCCATAACTGGATCAACAGATCCTGAAGCTCCAACTGCAGTGTAAATTTCAAACTACGCAAGAAGGGGGCTTTTGCTTCAACGGCTGTTTTTTTTTTTTTCTTTTCTAGGAATTTGGGTTGAGTTTGGTTATCCTAGCGAGTTCCATGCACAAAAAAAAAAACTCATGTTAATTTTCATGTACAAGACCAAAAGTTTAGGTTGGTCTTCAAAATTTCGGTTGGCTTTGCTGTGGACTCAAAAAAACATGAACATGCATTTTACAAAACTTACTCATTTCTTAGCTTTTAAATAATACAGGTTAAGTTTCAAATAATAAGTATTTCATAATTTTAGAAAATAGATTTGCTTTACAAAAGATATTTTCGGGACCAACACTTGGCATGCTCGAAGTATTTGAACCCAAAAAATAAATTGGTGTTGATCGTCATGTTATTGTTAGTGTTCATGTGAAAGACCAAATGGCCGCTGAACACATTTATATATGTTCTGTAATAAAACACATAGTGGCATGGTCAATCACAGACTAAAAGTTCGGCCGAATTTGTAAAACCTAACTATTTCGTGAATTGTGTGGTTTTTTATGTATTATATAAGTCTCACGCAGTACTGTGTGTGACATCTGGAGCTCAGTTTTCTACTCTGAAGGTATCGTCATGAAGCTCTCGTGAAGGGAAATCCACTATGGTGCATCACCATCGCACCGCTTCATTGTTATCAAACATATTCGAAGCAAAATATTTTGTTGTTGTTGTGCGATCAAAGTGACCGCCGAATCGCCCACACATGCTTTCTCCAAGGCTTATGACTAGGCATAGACCTTGACATACCTTTTCATCCGAGTCACCGAAGTCACCATTGGCTCCATGCGAGGAAGGACTTCAGCATTCAAGGAAGAGAATTCTAGTTAGTTCTCTATCATCATGGCATCAGAGATCTCGGGCACATCTAGTGGATCAGGGTCTAGTGCCATTGTTCTCAAGAGGAGTTATAACTTGCAGGGCAAAGACAATTTTGAGATTTGGAAATTTTATGGCACAAGGTTTTCCTTGTGGAAGAATCAGATTAAATATGTGTTGTTTCAAAGGAGGTAGTGGAAGCCAGTAATGGAATCTCAAAGATACATGTTGATATGGATGATGATCACTGGGATGAGTAGGATGAAATGGCTAGGTTTGCCATTTGATTGCACTTGGCAGATAGTGTTCACTTTAAATTATTGGACTGTGACAGTGTAGACGAGCTTTGGAAGAACTTATGCAATACATATGAGAAAGAAATGACATCAAATAAAGTTTATCTGATGAGAAAGCTGTAGGACCTTTGCATGAAGGACACATATAGTGTTGTTGCTTCATCTAAATGGGTTTGATGCAATATTCTCTCAATTAGAGACTTAGAAAATGGAGATGGATAATGAAATGAAAGCAGTCTTGTTGTTATCCACCTTGCCACCATCATGGGATACATTTTGCACAGCTATTAGAAATAGTTCAGTTGGTGGTTAACTAGTCTATGAGGACATATATGGAGCACTCTTGAGTGAGGAGATTCATAGAAAGTCTATGGTTGTCACTCAAAGTGGGGATGCACATTATGTATGTGATTCTTACCAAGGAAAGAATCAGCAACATGGAAGGAGTAAGAAAAAGGAAAAGAACCGTCAATAGAATAAGAGTAAAAGTAAATCAAGGAAGAGGGGTATCGAGTGTTATTATTTTCATAAGAAAAAACATGTGAAGAAAGATTGTTATGCATTAAATAAGGCTAAAGGCAAAGGATAGAACGTTGATAGCATGTTAAATAGTTACATGCACCATCTGCTTCAATTATGAAGATAGAACAAATTAATTTTATTTTTTATGATGCTCCTATGTTGAGACTTGGCAGTACTATGCCCATTAGGGCTCTTATGGTTGTGTGATTGCTAGATTCAGGTGCTTTTTTCCATGTGTCACCACATAGAGAATGGTTCTCTACTTATGCAACAAAGTCTCTTGGTACCGTGAGACTTAGAGAATCTTCCTAGTGTGACGTTGTCAGGATTGAAGATGAGGTTGTGCAATTCATTGCTGGTTCAAAATTCACTATGCATAATTTATGCCATGTACCTCATTCATCATGTAGTTTGATGTCAGTTGATCAACTTGATGACCTTGGTTGCAAAGAGGCTTTCTATGCTCAGTCCTTTCACGTATCAAAGGGAAATATGATTATTGCAAAAGGAATCAAAGTTCGCTCATTTTATCCTTTATTTGTATTAGAAAAAGAACACTTGTTAATTATTATTGAATAGCCTATGGCTTGTATGTGGCATGGACATTTGGGCCACATATCTCATAGTGGAATGGATAATCTTTTTTGTTCTGGCTACTCACCTCTATCATGTTTTTCTCATTTTCATTTTGTGAGCATTGTCAATATGGAAAGCAAACTAGAATGTGCATAGGATGCACATCAACTCTTCAATTCAGCCTTTAGATCTTGTTTATAGAGATGTGTGTGGTCCTATGCCCACAACATCATTAGGGGGTTCTCTTTACTTTCTCACTTTCATAGATGATTCGACTAGAAGAGTCTAGGTATATCCTATCATATTGAAGGATGAGGTATTCACTACTTTCAAAAAATGGCTTGCTTTAGTTGAAACTGAAAAAGGGACTAAGCTCAAGGCCTTACATTCACATAATCAAGGTGAGTATACCTTGCATGAATTCAACCTTTTTTTTAATCTAGAGGAATTCGTAGAGACTTTATAGTTCCTTATACCCAAGTACAAAATGGCATAGCTGAGAGGATGAATAGAACTATTTAATATAGAGTAGTTTCTATGTTGCATGATGCAAACCTTTCACAAGGCTTTTGGGCAAAAGTAATATTTATTGTAGTTCATGTGATTATCCTTTCACCTAGTACTACCAAAGTTTTGAAAGTGGCAAGAATTATGGACAGGGAAACCACCATATTGTGATCATCATCAAGTTTTTGTGTGTGAAACATATGTTCATATACCCAAGAATCTTAGATAAAATCTGGACCATAAGTCAAAGAAATGAATTTTCCTTGGATATGGTCAAGACGGCCAATTTGGATATCGCTATGGGATCAAACACGATTAATGATCAAAAGTAGTGATGTCATTTTCAATGATTCTAAGATGCAAAAACAACCCATTAGGGAGGTTGAAGTGAGAAGAGTGGTGTTTGAGGATACTAGTCCTCCAGCTAGCATGCATAAGAATGTTATACATAGGGATGTTCAGGAGTATGTCCAATCATAACATCTAAAAATGTTCCTCTTCAGCAACCATTGAGACTTTCTACACATGTCTCACATCCACATCATAGATATGTTCCAGGTTTGGATTTTATTATGCTAACAAATGCTAGTGAGCCTTCTTGCTACAAAGAGGATATGCAACAAAAGGATCATGTCAAGTGGAGTGTTCCATAAAGAGTGAATTTGATTCTATTCACAAGAATGGTACTCGTGACCTGTTACCTTTGCCAAAGGAAAGAAAAGTTTTACCATGTAAATGGATATATAAGTTGAAATTCACATCAGATAGTGCTTCTCCAAAGTATAAAGCATGACTTGTTGCAAAGGTTTTTAAGCAAAAACATGGTGTTGATTTGATGAAATCTTCTCTCCAACAGTCAAGATGACTACACTACACATGTTTCTTGGATTTGTTGCAATGGAGGACTTAGAGCATCCAAACGGATGTGAAAATTGCTTTCTTGCATGGAGATCCTACATATGAGATCATATGGAACAATGAGAGGGTTATATAGTTCTTGGCAAAAAATCTTAGTTTGTAAGCTAAAGAAGAGATTTTATGGACTTAAACATTCCCCTAGACAATGGTACCAAAATTTTGATGCTTTTGTGAAGTCTCAAGGCTATTCTCCAAGCAATAAGGAACATTATCTCTACACAAAGAGATGCTCAGATGGTGGCTTGATATGCTTGATATTTTATGTTGATGATATGTTGATTATTGGGAAGTCCTCTGATGATGTGTCATTGTTAAAAAAGAAGTTGAGTGAGACATTTGATATGAAGTATATGGGGGATGCGAAACATATTCTTTGCATGAACATTGCTTTTGATAGGAGTAAAGATGCATATACTTGTCTTAAAGTGAGTACATATCCAAATTACTTGACAGGTTCAATATGCAAGGTGGCAAGGTATTGAGTATGCATTTCCATACATATGTGAAATTGAGCAAGGATGATTTCCCTAAATCAGATGAGGATAAAAAAATATTTCCATACAATATGTTGTTGGTAGTCTCATTTATGCAATAGTAGCTATGAGACCAAACATTGCATTTGCAATGGGAGTTGTGAGTAGATATATGTCTAATCCTAGAAGGATGCATTGGGAAGTAGTCAAGATGATTTTGAGATATCTAAATGGCACTATGGACAAATGTCTATGCTTGGGTAGAGACAAGGCATCCATTATTGGTTACACAAATTTTGATTATGCTTGTTATGTGGGCAATAAAAAATCTACATAAGGGTACATTATTCACTTTGTAAGAGGTGTTATCTCTTGGAGATCATGTCTTCAAGAATGTACAATTGTTTTCACTATAAAAGAAGAGTATGTTGTAGCTAGTGAGGCATGTAAGGAGGCACTCTCGCATTCCTATCCTTGCTTGTGATATGGGTGTACTTGTGTTGGAGTAAGATGTCTGCAGAAGCACGCAAACAACACAAGGAAGAAGAAGAAGCTTGGAGCACAACACACATTGTTGAATGTATTACCACTACCTAAAGAGGGAAAAAAGTGCCCCAGCAGTCCTAGTGTATTCGCACACATCACTACCTAAATATATCAATAAATCCCCCCTGGAAGTGATGCAGTGAACAAGGAGCTGGCACTCATGTATAAGGAAGCGCCAAGCTATGTGGAAATCACTCCACAAAAGGAAGTAAGCCCAAAGCCTTGTGGAAAGCTTCAACCTTCTCCCTAGGCAGAGCCTTTGTGAAAAGGTCGACAATTTTCTCCTATGTGGGCACATATGCCAAGCTGATCTCTCCAGCGGAGAACCTCTCCTTAACATAATGATAATGCACCTCAATGTGCTTAATACGAGCATGGAACACAGGGTTCCTCGCAATTGCTAATGCGCTCTGACTGTTAGTGAAGATGGTGGTGGCAGAAGACTGACCAACACCCAAATCAACCATAAGGCATCTGAGCCACACACACTCAACAATCGTTGTGAAAGTTGCCCTATACTCAGCCTCACAACTGGAAGTGGCCACAGTAGTAGGCTACTTCTTGCTCAGCCAAGATATGCATGAGCTACCAAGCATGAAGCAAAAACCACTAGTGGAAACATGAGTGTCATAACAACCAGCCTAGTCAGAGTCAAAAAAAGCATGCAAATATGGAGGTAGTGATCCCCCCTTGGGATAAAACAACCCAAGTAGCCGAGTACCACTCAATTAGCGAAAGATGCACTTAACCGCCTGCCAATGCTTCACACCTGGGCAATGCATAAACCTGCTCATCTGTGAGACATCAAACTGAATATCTGGCGAAGTAATGCATAAGTAAATCAGGCATCCAACAGCCTGCAGGTAGAGAACAACATCAAATGCATCTCCAGCATCATCAAGACTCAATCGTAAACCTGTCTCCATAGGAGTGGTAATAGGTTTATAGTCTTCAAGGCCAAAATGCTGCAATAATGTGTCAATGTATTTCGTTTGACACAAAGCCATTCCACCATCAACATGCATAAATTCAACACCCAAATAATGATGCAAATGCCCCAAATCAGACATCTCAAATGAGGCATGCAAATCAGCCTTAAAATAAGCAATATGCTTCTCAATAGGACCAATGAGCAGCATGTCATCAACATAGACAACAATGATTAGAAGCATATCATTATGACACTTAACATATAAGGTGTTTTTAGTTGGAGTGTTCTCAAAACTATGTGCAATCAGATAGGCATGTATCTTCTCATACCAAGCATGTGGTGCTTGCTTTAAACCATATAATGCCTTCTTTAACCTGCACACCTGGTTTTCATGCCCTTTCTGCACAAAGCCACGGGGCTGAAAAACATACACTTCTTCATGCAAGTCACCATTCAAAACTATTGTTTTAATATCCAACTAATGTACATTCCAACCATGATGGGCTGCAAGTGCACAGATGCTCCAAACAGTAGTCATATAGCATGTAGGTGCAAAGGTCTCATCAAAATCAATGCCTCTTTCCTGTGCATAACCCTTTGCAACAAGCCTAGCCATATACATGTCAACTATTCCATCTGGCTTACTCTTCAACATGTATACCCACTTTGTGCCAATGGCCTTCTTACCACGAGGTAAGTCACATAAAGACCAAGTACCATTCTTCATTATAACATCATATTCAGATTGCATAGCAGCCATCCAATTTTCTAAATTTTGTGCTTCATCAAAAGAAATAGGTTCATTCTCATCACAAAGACTAGATCCAGCCATAACATAGCAATTTGATGCACAAGAGGGACTATGAGAGCTTGATCGAGTACGATATGATAGAGGTGCATCTAATTTGCTGTCACGCAAAGTCTACACTAGACATTTTAGCATAGTTTTTGCCTCCTCAATATCAACTCTCTCATCAACAAGTGCATCATGTAAATCTGCATCAGAAATGGGATGATCTGCATCATCACATGAAACTTGCAAAGGCTGAGGAGTTGCCTTTAGGATGAGCACTAGGCTGTCCACCTATAAAAAGAGGCAGCAAAGTATCATACATGTCTTTGGAGCTAACAGATGTCTCCTTAGTACATGAAAGCAATGGCTGAATAACATCTTCCACTAAAACAACATCACGGCTAACCAGAATGCGTTTAGTCTGTGGATGATACATACGATAGCCTTTACTTTTAGAGCTGTACCCTACAAAATACATTTTATAGCTTTGCCATCCAATCTTTTGCGATGTTGTTCAAGCACTAATGCATATGCCAAAGAACAAAAAACACGTAGATGAGCAACAGATGGATTGCAATCATGTGAAGCCTCATATGGAGTGATAGACTGTAGCGCTTTAGTGGGACACCTATTAAGTACATATGCTGCACACATGATAGCCTCAAGCTAGAAACTATGTGGTAAAGCCTAGCTCTTGACCATACACCTTGCCATCTCCATGAGTGACCTGTTCTTCCGTTCAACAACTCCATTCTGCTGAGGTGTATATGGCACTATACACTAATGTTTTATCCCACGTTCAGCCAGAAATGAATGAAAGTCAAAAGACATATATTCCCCCCTGTCACTCTAGCACATTGGCAAGTACCAACGAGAGGAGCTTCACCTCATAAATGTCAATCGGCGGAGATGTGAGGACCGGTATGAAGACCAAGAGCAAGTGAAGTGCACAAGTGCGTGAGTGAAAGCACACAAACATGCACACACATACACACACACACGAGCACAAGGTAAGAACAAAGAGTGAAACAATCAAAGGACTTCGATTACAAATGGACTCTCTTACAAAGCTGAAATCTACAACAAGCTAACCTCCAAAATGAGCTCTCCAGCCCTTTTTATAGTTTTTTGAGTGGTTTTGGCCCTATCCAGACCTAGTGTCCGGCCTAGTTAAAAATTAGGTTCCAAGGCTTATTTGGGGGATCAAACGGAGTCTAAAAATTATGAAAACTGGTAGGATGCTACTTCTAATACTCCTCAAGCTCGAGGACTCCTCCGCTTGAACAAAATGGATTTGTAAAAATAGAAAATGGTATTTACAATGTTTTTTAGTGACAAAAGTCACTATACATATAGGGATTTCTTCTGAAAATTTGACATGTGCTTCTTGGAGCTCCCTACATGCTCCTTCTTCTTGTGTGTCCACTTCATTGATGCACTTCCATGCTTGTGTTGTGTGTCCACTTCATTGATGCGCTTCCATGCTTGTGTGTGACCTTGACTATCAACACATCCCCTCGATCAGAATGGAGGGTGCCCATTTTAGATGCTGATAGATTTCATCCAAAACCAGAAACTGTTTGAAGCACATAAACACTTCGGACTTTTCTTTGAGTAGATATACCCATGCATGCCTGGAAAAGTCATCAATTAAAGTCACGAAGTAAAGGTTGTTTCCAAAAGAATGTGTCTCCAACTTATCCTCAACAACCAACATACAGAATGCATCACTGCTTTCTGCCATGGCCAATGACTAAAATACCTTGATGCAGAAAATTGACTGTATCTCAAAAAGTTGAACAGAATTGCTAAGATAAATTCTGCTAAACCTATAGTAGAGTTTGAGACGCTTATAATGGCGAACCAAAACTGGTATATATCTTTGGCACAAAAAGATGAAATAGCTTGCACAAGCACTACGATACTACGTTCGGAGGTCGAAACAAGCTCAAATCGTGATTTCGGCACTACACAGAGAAGCTGTTTTGATCTCAGAAACACCTGAAGTATGCTTACCAAAATTTGTGTGATTCTTAGACTGCAACCAGAGAGGTGTAGACGATGTCCTAGAAAGCGGCGACCTGCTCTGATACCAATTGGTGGAGTTAGATGTTTTCGAAACCATGCAAATAGCACAAGGAAGAAGAAGAAGCTTGGAGCACAACACACAATATTGAATGTATTACCACTAGAATGAACAAAGATATATGACCTATTAGGGCAATAGGCATATATACAAGCCAAGGGAAAAAACCTCCTAAAGAGGGAAAAAAGTGCCCAGGCGGTCCTAGTGTGTTCACACACATCACTACCTAAATATATCAACAACTTCAGCATGTACTTGATTCGCTCAATGATAGTCAAAGTGCCATTGCTTTGGCTAAGAACTCAATCTATCATGCATAGACCAAGAAAAATGGGGTGAGGTATTACCTCATTAGAGACTACTTAGCAACTTAGCACATTATTCTTGAGAAGTTTAATACTCGAGACAATGTTGTAGATTCTTTGATTAAAGCTCTACCACATGATAACTATTGAGAGTGTTGTCAAGTGATGGGGGGGTTACTTGATTCATGATCTTGCACAGTTACTTGTACATTGTGTAACATGCCCATTAATTGGGAGGTATAGTTTGTATACTTACACTCAGATATCCTTTATCATTCTTTATTATCTCCCATAGTTCACTTTGGCCATATTGGCATTTTAGTGGGATATTGTTACTGTTAATGTCCATATGAAATGCCAAATGGTCACTAGAAACTTTTTTATATGTTTTGTAATAAAACATATAGCGGTCTAGCCAGCCACAGACTGTAAGTTTGATCGCATTTGTGAAACGTAGTGATTCAGCATTCATTCTATCCATGAACGATGTAATTAATGCATATATAGGTCCTATGTGGAGAACTTTGTATAGCATCCAGAACTTAGTTTGCTACCGCGAGGGTATGATCATGAAGCTCTCATGAAGGGGAATCCACTGTGGTGCATTGGCATTCCATTGGTTCATCTACGGTCAATCTAGAGATATCATTGAATTGGTGTCTGTCCTTGGCTTTAACAATCTTTGGTATGTGGATAACACCCTTAATAGAGCATTTAACTAGGTTAAGTGGTCATCTTGGTCCACAACCTACTTATAACAATCAATATATTAAATAGTCAATTGCTCATTGAATTTTGATTTTAACTATTGCAAGGACTGTTGGAGCTTATTGAGATCCTCTTATAGCTATTAATTAGTATTCTAAAGCTTCATATTCCATTGTAAATGGTCATATAAAAGTTTTTAATAACATCACGATCCTATTGGAGATAGGTAAATTCCTCCTTTGACTTCTAGATTTGTTCTTCCTATTCGACGATAGTAGGAGAAGCAGGTCCTTATGCATAAAACTAATCAATGTAATTGTAGAGATAGTTCAAAACATTATCCAATTCTTGCAAATTAAGTGGATAGTAATTTTTCTCTACAAGTTATGGGCCTATTGAATGGTAAGAAGAAACTTGAAAAGGAGGATATTTTTCAATATATGGGGCAATACAAGCTATGAATAAAGATATAATCAAAATCATAGGGTGTTAGGCAATGTGGGTGGAGGGGGAAGAGGTAGAGAATGAAGAGGGGCTGAAGGGGACTTTGATGGAGGAGAGAGAAATTTTGTTTAGCATGAGGGTGACTTTGGTGGAGAAGAGGGAAACTTTGGTGGCATCAATGGCAACTTTGGGGGAGGATTTCAAGGAAGGGGCTTCAAGGAATAATGGAGGCCCATGAGGCTTGTATGAGCAAAATGAAAATTGCCAAAACCCAAGGAGGATGACAAGTGGATGGAAGTCAAAGGAGATGGATCCTTGGGAAGAGGCTGAATTGTACTTGGAGTACCTCCCAGCAGTTGACATGTCTTCTTAGACAAGGAATAGTTTGGGTTATGCTCAATAAAAGTTATTGTTTTTTTTTGGGAGGGGGTCCTCTTTGTGCCATGCCAAATAAGAGGTTTGAAATTCTCATCAACTTACTCATCTACTTAGACTTTTGATGCATGTGTCACAATTATTTTGGTTAGGGACACTTGAGGTTGTTCAATAGACTAGGGATGTAATGTAATACCTAGAAAATTATATGGAAGAAACAATAGGATCAAAGAGGTCCAACGCATCTGGCATAGGTAGAAACTTCATGTAGCTGTTAGTCCATTCGATTAGCTTGATAATGTAGTCATTGCAAGGCATGACAAGCCCAAAAGAAAGAAATACCTTGTAAGAAATGGAGAATTTAATACAATGTAGTTGTTCCATAGGAAGGCAAATGGGTGCACCGAGAAACATATGTTGCATCAATGCACAAGGGTGCGACGTGATTATTGCTTATGGCATTTTATGTCATGGGTTGTATAAGCTCATAGACTATGAAAAATCTGTGAATGATTCAGCATGTGCAGTACATGATTCTCAAGCTATGTCAAATGCAAAGCTTTGGCATGCATGCTTTGGTCATCTGAATTTTGCTAGTCTGCTATGCTTGTAGAAATTTGAAATGGCATCCTCTTTGTCCAAAGTTGAGGCACCTGGTTAACATGTATGTGAAGGTTGTATTTTGGGCAAAGTGGCCTTGATGTTCAATTGCAGGTCTTGGCAGTATGAAATTCTAACTGCAGTAGTTGTTGCACCTGAGTCAACCAATGCTCTCACATTCCTTACACTCTTTCCTCGTCCTACCTCCACGGTCACAAAGGGGTGTCGATCAATTACGTGAGAAGTAATTATGCCCGATTTTTGGCACATTTCCATGTGATATTTTGGGACTTTTGGGTTGACATTTAGGCCTAATCGCCTTAACTTATTTCATCTAATGCGCTCTCTAGCCTCTGCCTGTGCTTCTTCTCTAACTCTTAACTCTTCTTCTTTTCGTGTCTTAGCAGTGTTGAGTCTCAATAACATATCCTCTGTAAGAGGTTCTTGATATAGCTTGAATCAACACCCACTAATATAGTTTGGCAAGATGTCACCTTCTAGAGTGGCCAATTGAACCGCACCACTAGTGGAGATTCTATTAATGATCATGGGTCCATATCCTCGTTTCTCCAATTTGTGAGCATGTTGCTTTAGCGTATGAACCAGCATGAGATCTCCTTCTTTCAATCCTTTATCCTTTATATGGGCATCAAAGTATGCCTTTTGCCTTTTCTTTGCAGCATAAATGCCTGCTACTGCTCGTATCCTCGTCTCACCTAAGCATTCTAGATCAAAGATCTTGGAGGACAACTCATGTCCATTCCACTCGTGCTCTTGTGCTACCTTTAAAGCTGGGATTAGGAAGTCTAATAGTAGCACATCATTCTGTCCGAAGACCATCTGAAATGGGGTGGCATTGAGTACCATTTTGTAGGCTACTCGATAAGCCCAAACAACATGATGGAGTTGTTTGTCCCAATCAGAGCATTTATTATTTACAAGTTTGGTCAATACATTTCATAGGACCTTATTTGTGCTCTCAGCTTGTCCGTTAGCTTGTGGATGATAGGGGGCAGACTTCTCATGTATCACCAAGAATTCTTGGAGAAGGTTTTCAATGACTTCATTCAAGAAGTGAGTACCTCTATCACTTACTAACTCTATTGGTAACCCGTATCTGGTGAACACATTCTCGAATAAGAACTTAGCCATCGTTTGAGCATCATTCTTGGTTGTGGATTTTATTTCTACCCACTTCGTAAGGTAATCTATGGCTACAATAATGTACTCTGCATGGGATTTTCTAGCTAGGGGGTTAATAGGACATTGATCTCAAAGGCATCTCATCTTTTCTAATTGGATATTGTGCACATTGGCATGTGTCGCATTTCTTCACATAGGTATGAGCATCCATATGAAGAGTGGGCCACCAAAGTCCTAAGAATAGAATAGTCTTAATTACCTAGTCAGGCCCAAAGTGTCCACCTGCAACCCCACTATGTGCAGTTTCTAAGACTTTCAAATAATCTGATTCATGAATACATAGTCGTAAATAACCATCTTTGCCTCTTTGGTATAGGTTATCTCCTACTAAGGCATAGTCTTGAGCCTCTTGTTCCAAGCTTTGTTTCCTTGCTAGACTAGCCTCACTGGGTAATGTTCTCGATCTCATGAATTCTACCAATGGAGCACTCTAATCTGGAATTAATGACACGTGATAAAGGGTAGCATGCTCCACTAGGGGTCTCTCTTTGCACATTGGACAATTTTTAATCCACTCATGTATTTCTCTATCCATGCTAGGCCAATACACTCCTAAACGTTTCAGATTCTGCAATGTTCGTTGTTTAGAATAGTGATTTCCTAGCAATCCTTCATGGGCTTGTTGCAACCAGCTACTATGTTCATCGTCCTCGACACAACAAGATAATACACCCTCTGTATCTTGTTTGTACATACTTCCTGTCAATATTTGATATCTTTGTGATTTTACAATTTCTTCTCTATTTGTTTTTACATTCTTATTTGTTGGTCCAAAGGTTAGAATAGGTACCAACTTATTTGCCCACTTAGGAAAAAATTCTAAATTGAATAGATAATCATCAGACAATTCATCAGACACGCCTTGTGGTGACTCGCCTAAAGTGATGCGAGAAAGATGGTCTACCCTGAGGTGGGTTCTACCTTTCCTAACAACCACTTCAAAGTCATATTCCATTAGTACGAGGAACCATCTTACTAAGCATTTTGTATTGCAAGGTTTATTGAACAAATATAATAAAGCTTGATGATCACTAAAAAACTTGAACTTGTTGGCCAATAGATAGTGTCTAAACTTCTTCACAGCATATACCATGCCTAAACCTTCTCGCTTAGTTGTGGTATAGTTTTGTTCAACAACTTTCAATTGCCTGCTAGCATATGCTATAGGCAAATCTAAATTTCCTTCACCTGTTGGTTGTGACAGCATACATCTTATTGCATAATTGGATGCATCCACATGGACATGGAATGGCTTATTCCAATCAGCAGTGGTCAATATCGGTGCTGTCCACAAATGTCTCTCCAGTTCATTGAAGGAATTCTCGCATTCATCATTCCACTCAAAGTTTGTTAGCAAGGCATAAAGAGGTTTGGCTATGATTGCATACATGTGGATGAACCTGCGACAATATCCACAATGGCCCATAATGGCTTGTACGTCTCTAACGTTCCTTGGCCTGGGTAGCTCCACTATGGCTCTTGCTTTGTCCTAATATGTTCATTCCATTCTGAGAAACAATGTGACCTAAGATTTTACCTTGTCGTACCATGAACACACACTTCTCTGGGTTCAGACACACTCGATATTCTCTACACTTGTTGAAGATTTGTTTGAGCTCAGGGATGTGGTATCTTCTTTCTTGGGAATGAGCACATAAATCATCCACATACTTCTAAGCTCTTTCACAAGAACTCTTTGAGGACATGACACATGAGCCTTTGGAATGTTACAAGTGTATTGGTGAGCCCAAATAGCATCACACGGAATGCAAAGATTCCCCACTCTGTAGCAAAAGTTGTTTTATGTTGATCTTCTGAGGCAATGACTACTTGTTTGTAACCTGAAAATCCATCAAGGAAGCTATAAACTTCCTTGCCTGTGACACGCTCCAATAGATGTTCAATGATTGGAAGCGGATAGCTATCTCTAATCGTAACAGCATTAACTTTCTTAAGGTTAATACACACTCGTAACTTTCTGTTCTTCTTGGGCACCACTACAATGGGGGAAACCCATTCAGTATGCTCAATCTCATAGATAAATCCCGCATCAAGCAACCTGTCAATTTCTCCTTTTATTTTTGCAGCATAAGTGTCATTATATGTGTAGGGCTTCTGTTTGGTAGGCTTGGCGTCCGCTATCATGGGGATCGTATGAGAGCAAATTTTTTGATCTACTCCCTTCAAGTCTCTATAGTGCCACACAAACATATCCCTATATTCCTTTAATAGAGCTACAAGCTCCATTTCTTCTTCTGCACTTAGGTCATCTCTTATGTATGTACATCTCTCTTTGTTCTCCTCAATGGTTACAACAATTTTTTTGGATTCCTCTTTATTGTCATATGCTTCTCCTATAATGGCCTCTCTCTTAGGCATTTGTACCAAAATTTTTCGGTCTTCAACTTCATATTTCTTGAAATTCTCTAGTACTTCAAACAATGATTCTGCTTCTTCTTATTTCACAGCTTTTCTCTTCTTTTTCTTTTGACCTCCTTCACTTCCATCCTTTGAATTTACGGTTTTAATGCTTGTGAGAGGTTCTTCTTCTTGTTGGTTAAATACTCCTACATCTTCTAGATAGTGCTTTTGTGAATTAAAGCAACTATCAAATACAATGGACTCTAGATCTTTATCATTCTCTTCTTCTATTATGACATCACTAGGGTCACATTCATCCAACAAGGGTTGACACATAAACACCGAGATATCATGACCCTCCCCATCACAATGAGGTGTCCATTGTTCTTCATTGACTGCAATGTCCATGGTAACTAAGATTTCTGCCCAACCATGAGGCTCAAATTCCTCATCTAGAAATATCATTGGTGTATAGACTGGGTCGTTAACTAGTCTACCTCCTAGTGGAGTTCCTTCTTCTCTTGCTTTGAGGCATTTTTCCTCTTCCTCTGCAACCTTGCACATCCACAAGTGAGTATCTTCATGCATCCATGATGGTTCAGGTGAACTTCCAAAATGCATAGAGATAGAATATTCTTTCGCTTTGTGGATGGGATTCCACTGTAGGGGTGGTAAATCTCTGAAGGTGTAATCCTTCAAACTGACCTTGGTGGTGACCCCTAAGTGCTGTAAGTACAAGGAGTTGGTTCCCCAATCCTGTACTATTTGCAATTGTCCTAGGAAGGGTCTTCCTACGATCATCTCATAGACGTTATTATTTTCAAAGTCACATATAGCAAATGTGTGTTCAAACTCTACACCACAGGTGGTAGCAATCCTAGAGGTCTTTCAACATGGCAGTCAGCCATTTGAAGCTTCATTCTAGTTGGTTTTAATGTGGCTATGCCCCATTGCTTCCACAAGGAGGTAGTCGCAATAGCAACACCAGCACCTGAATCTATGATTGCTTTGGTTGTGTAACCCTGGTAGGTGAGTGGAAGATAAGTATTACCTTCTTCACCTTCGCTCATGTCCCCTATTTTATCGAGAGGTATCTCTAGAATTTTTTGCTTAGAGCCTGCTTTGGGCATTTTGGAATCAAGTTCTCAAACTTTATCCTTCACATGATTCCATAGCTCATGTTTTACTTTGAGTAGCTCTTCTACGATGAGATGACACTGAACCTTAGTGTTCTTCATGACATCAGTGTTTCTTGGAACCACTGAGTCTTCATTTCTTACCAATATTGTGGGAGCTCTAATCTGAAGAGATTCAGATTCCCATGGGCCTGTGAACTGTGGTAATTCTTGAGGAGAATTAGATTCAAAATCTAATCTTTCATCTTCTTGTTGCTCTAATTGGTCTCCATAAATGGAAGGAATGTCTTCGGGAAATTGATCATGAAGGTCATCAATCTCAGGAATGGGAGGGGGATTACCCTTCTACTTGGCCCATTTCTCTTCTTGTATTTCTTGCAAGAACTCTTGAGAGTACTATTGAATTGAAAGAGGTGTTCCATCATCCACGGAATTCGGAACATAAGCTTTTGTTGGTGGTGAGATTTCTCTTTCAATAATTGGTTGAGCCAATGGAGGTAAAGAAACCTGGGGCTTGTTCACCAATTGCTCTAATCTTTCTAGTAAGCCCTGAAAATGCAAATCTGGTTTGACAGAGTTTGTCTGATTGAATGATTGACTGGTCTCAAGCATAGCCTGAGCTAGCTCTACCATTTTCATGCACATTTTTGTTTGTTCAATCTCTAAATCTGCTCTAGGATAACTCTTGTCTAGGTTTGCAGCTGTTGGCCCTTCTTGAGGTCGAGCATGGTAAGCCTTGAACATCATGTCCAAGCCTTCTAGGGGTGGATTTGCAAGAACACTGGTTGTGGTTTATGTACTGTGACAGGTGGGGTGGGATGAGGTGGAGTGGATGGGGCTTTGGCATGGGAGGGCGTTTGAGATGCAATGTCTTCTGTTTTTGTTTTTGTATCCTTTAGGCTTTCTTCTAGTTCAGATATCTTTTTATTCCACTTGTGATTGGCTCTCTCCTTGGTATCTTTTCATGATCTTATTTTCCTCTTGTTAGGCTCTCCTAATTCACTTGGATCTGATTGCTCAGCTAGTTTATCCTGTTTTAATGCTTGTGCCCTAAAAACTGCCTGTACAGGAGCCACATTACTACTACTTGAACTCGAATCCACCACTAAGCCCACCACATTAATGGGTGTAACCTTGGGTGAACTAGAGGGGTTCTTGGGGCATTCTCTTGGGATGTCTTCTTTGCCGCACTCGGGACAAAAGCCTTGTATTGTGATGTTTTGACCTTGTCCTAGAGTTGATAAGTGGGGACATTCATGAATGAAATGGTCGCCTTGACATCTAAAACATGGTCCTCTAGGGGCTTGTGGTCTCATTTGTCTCAATTGGGACCTCGGGTTAGGATTTGTGTACACATGTGGACTATCTTCATGGGAGTAGTCTGAACTGTTAGCATGAGAGTCATTTTCTGAGACCAAAGGGGTCATTGGCACCAATGGTCTATTAAGGCCCTCCTCTGCCACTACATACTCAACTGGAATCACATTGGCAAGAGCTGGTGGTTGGTTTCCTAGGACTAATTGTGGCCAATATGGTACCTGATATTGCTGTTGTGGCCTATAATATGGTTGTTCGTATTGACTATGATACGTACCCTGTGGATAATATTGCTGATAATTCTGTCTAATAGCGTGTCTGTTGTAGGGACAATCTTGAGCCATGTGGTTCATGTGTTTTCACTCAATAGTACAATATAGACCATTAGGGTTTGCTTGAGGTTGAGCCATCAATGGGCAAACATTTGCCATGTGGTCTCCTCCATAGTTGTAACATCACTTCAATGAGGTGACCCTTGGTGTTTGTCTATTTTGAACTCCTAGCTTCTTGGCAACCTGATCAACTATCTCATCTATCTCAGTGGAGGTTCTTGAGGTATGACTAGGAGAACTGTCACAGTCCTTATAGAGTTTGGACAATTCTAACATCTCACCCAAATTGTCTTCTATGTCAATACGTATGCTTACACACTCTTCTATGGATCTAGGCTCTTTCAAATACACATATGACCTTAACTTTGTGCTTAGTAAGCCATATAAAAACAAGGCCACTTGTTTGGCTGGTGTGGGTAACTCTGGAATAGGGCATCTTTCTAAGTACTCTCTGAACTGTCTTCTTGCAAGTCGCACTGCTCCTTGGGGTGTCTGCTTGAAGGTGTGGATCAAGGATGATGTGATATGCCTGATACAACTCGTGGAGAATTCTACAATGAATGCTTCTAGCAGTAGGCCTATGTCTTGATAGTTGTGACTATTTAGGGGTTGAAGCCAAGCTAAGGCAGTACCTTTAAGATTCAAACCAAATGCCTTGAATTGAGTGAACAAGTCCTCGACCTGTTCAACTCTTGACACTTGTTTGAACTTGGCCACATGATCATAAGGATCTCTAGACCCATCAAAATAGTTCTTCATAGCCTTGACCAATTGAGAAGGCCTAAGGGTTCTTGAGTGCTCTCGAGGTCTAGGCAATGGAAAATCATGTTCATCTCTTTGATGCCTAAGTACTCAATGTCTCTCTCTTTCAGGTCTTCCACCTTCAAGTCCAAATCTCTCTCTGTCCATAGTGTGTGCAAAGCTTACCTCCGGTCTCTCTCTTGTTCGTTCTCATTGTGCCTCATGAGCCTGGGATGAACCTAAACCTTTATGGCCATGAGAAATATTAGATCATGGTGGAGGAAAAACTAATTCTCCTTGTCAAGTGTATGCATGCCTATCATGCTCTGTTACCAAGAACATTTTCTCAGATTTGTTATCTAGATAGACAACTTTTCCTGGCATCTCCAGGACTTTGAACTCATAGAGGGTGAGTATTGGGCTATGTTGGTCTAGCTTGAATCTCCAAAAATCTTTCTCTGTTTCCCTATTCAAGAATAGCTCTATGCTTTTGTTATCTTGTGGGATCCAATCTAGAGTGATCACCCTAGTCAAGAATGACTTACCTCTAGGAGTCTTGATTTCTCATCTTAGGTCTCCTTGCTCTAGGTCTCCTTGCTCTAGGTCTCCTACCTTGTTCTCAGGAATAACATTTCCAAACTCATCCGTCCTATCTAGTAAGTTGGTAACCACATACATGGTTCCCTCCTTATCAATGTATGAACCCTCTTCAAAATTGACCACGGGGTGTTCAAGTCCAAAGGGTTGGTGTGGATTTTTGAGTTGGACTACTGATCCTCTCAATCCATCCTCATAGATGTGAGCACCTAATCAGTTGGTCCTGATATACTCCAATTGTGTCTTATAGGGACCTTCTAGTGTCTGTAAATAAGTAGTACCTCAGATACGTGTGGGTCTCTCCATGCTAGAAGACATTTCTGAGTCACTTGTTTCAGAATAACATGTAGGGATAACCACTAAGTTGTTGTGCCCACGACCTCACTGTGTGGTTGACACTGGCCTGAAAGGATTTAATGCTTTGTCTATCCTTGCCTAGGTGTCTACCAGATCTCAGGTTCATAAGCCTTGTCTACAAGTCGAAAATTTCCCCTTGTATTGCTCCAAATCCTTTGGAACTCCTTGGATTCCTAGTTCCACCTACACACAGTTCTCTGGGTTCAGACACACTCGATATTCTCTACACTTGTTGAAGATTTGTCTGAGCTCAGGGATGTGGTATCTTCTTTCTCAGGAATGAGCACATAAATCATCCACATATACTTCTAAGCTCTTTCCCAATAACTCTTTGAAGACATGACACATGAGCCTTTGGAATGTTGCAGGTGCATTGGTGAGCCCAAATGGCATCACACGGAATGCAAAGATTCCCCACTCTGTAGCAAAAGGTGTTTTATGTTGATCTTCTGGGGCAATGGCTACTTGGTTGTAACCTGAAAATCCATCAAGGAAGCTATAAACTTCCTTGCCTGTGACACGCTCCAATAGATGTTCAATGATTGGAAGTGGATAGCTATCTCTAATCGTAACAACATTAACTTTTTTAAGGTTAATACACACTCGTAATTTCCATTCTTCCTGGGCACCACTACAATGGGGGAAACCCATTCAGTATGCTCAATCTCACAGATAAATCCCGCTTCAATCAACCTGTCAATTTCTTCTTTTAGTTTTGCAGCATAAGTGTTATTATATGTGTAGGGCTTCTGTTTGGTAGGCTTGGCGTCAACTATCATGGGGATCGTATGAGAGCAAATTTTTGGATCTACTCCCTTCAAGTCTCTATAATGCCACACAAACACATCCCTATATTCCCTTAATAGAGCTACAAGCTCCATTTCTTCTTCTGCACTTAGGTCATCTCTTATGTATGTACATTTCTCTTCGTTCTCCTCAATGGTTACAAGAATTATTTTGGTTTGCTCTTTATTATCATATGCTTCTCCTATAATGACCTCTCTCTTAGGCATTCGTACCAAAATTTTTCGGTCTTCAACTTCATATTTCTTGAAATTCTCTGGTACTTCAAACAATGATTCAGCTTCTCCTTGTTTCACAGCGCTTTTCTTCTTTCTCTTTTGACCTCCTTCACTTCCATCTTTTGAATTTACAGTTTTAATGCTTGTGAGAGCTTCTTCTTCTTGTTGGTTAAGTACTCGTACATCTTCTAGATATTGCTTTTGTGAATTATTGGCCCTTCTTGAAGTTGAGCCTGGTAAGCCTTGAACATCATGTCCAAGCCTTCTGGGGTTGGATCTGCAAGAAAACTGGTTGTGGTTTATGTACTGTGATTGGTGGGGTGGGATGAGGTGGAGTGGACGGGCTTCAGCATGGAAGGGTGTTTGAGATGCAATGCCTTCTATTTTTGTTTTTGTATCCTTTAGGCTTTCTTCTAGTTTGGATATCTTTTTATTCCACTTGCGATTGGCTCTCTCCTTGGTATCTTTCCATGTTCTTGTTTTCCTCTTCTTAGGCTCTCCTAATTCACTTGGCTCTGATTGCTCAACTCGTTTATCCTATTTTAATGCTTGTGCCCTAGTAACTGCCTATACAGAGCCACATTACTGTACTTGAACTCGAATCCACCACTAAGCCCACCACATTAATGGGTGTAACCTTGGGTGCACTAGAGGGGTTCTTGGGGAATTCTCTTGGGATGTGTTCTTTGCGGCACTCGGGACAAAAGCCTTGTATTGTGATGTTTTGACCTTGTCCCGGAGTTGATGGGTGGGGACATTCACGAATGAAATGGTCACCTTGACATCTAAAACATGGTCCTCTAGGGGCTTGTGGTCTTGTTTGTCTCAATTGGGACCTCGAGTTAGGATTCGTGTACATGACATTGGAGTATTCTGGCTCCCAATTTTGTTCGATAGGTGGTGCCTCAAATTGATACGATTAATTATCGCTAGGCTCAGGTGAGTCTCTATAATAACCATGTGCACTATCTTCATGGGAGTACTGTGAACTAGGAGCATGAGAGTCATTTTCTACGACCAAAGGGGTCATTGGCACCAATGCTCTATTAAGGTTCTCCTCTGCCTCTGCATACTTAACTGGAATCACATTGGCAGGAGCTGGTGGTTGGTTTCCTAGGACTAGTTGTGGCCTATATGGTGCCTGATATTGCTGTTGTGGCCTATAATATGTCTGTTGGTATTGATTATGATACCTACCCTGTGGATAAGGTTGCTGATAATTCTGTCTAATAGCCTGTTTGTTGTAGGGACAATCTTGAGCCATGTGGTTTATGTGTTTTCTCTCAATAGTGCAATATAGACCATTAGGGTTCCCAAAGTGAGGTTGAGCCATAAATGGGCAAACATTACCCATGTGGTCTCCTCTAGAGTTGTAACATCGCTTCAATGAGGTGAACCTTGGTGTTTGTCTATTTTGAACTCCTAGCTTCTTGGCAACCTGCTCAACTATCTCATCTATCTTAGTGGAGGTTCTTGAGGTATGACTAGGAGAACTGTCAGAGTCCTTATAGAGTTTGGACAAATCTAACTCCTCACCAAATTGTCTTCTATGTCAATACATATCCGCACACACTCTTCTATGGATCTAGGCTCTTTCAAGTACACATATGACCTTAACTTTGTGCTTATTAAGCCATCTAAAAACAAGGCCACTTGTTTGGGTGGTGTGGGTAACTCTGGAATAGGGCATCTTTCTAAGTACTCTCTAAACCTTCTTCCTACAAGTCGCACTACTCCTTGGGGTGTCTGCTTGAAGCTGTGGATCAAGGATGATGTGTTATGCCTGATACCACTCGTGGAAAATTTTACAATGAATGCTTCTAGCAGTTGGCCAATGTCTTGATATTTGTGACTATTTAGGGGTTGAAACCAAGCTAAGGTAGTACCCTTAAGATTCAAACCAAATGCCTTGAATTGAGCTCCTCGACCTCTTCATCTCTTCACACTTGTTTGAACTCGGCCACATGATCATAAGGATCTCCTGACCCATCAAAATAGTTCTTCATAACCTTGACCACTTGAGAAGGCCTAAGGGTTCCTGAGTGCTCTCGAGGTCTAGGCAATGGAAAATCATGTTCATCTCTTTGATGCCTATGTACTCGATGTCTCTCTCTTTCAGGTCTTCCACCTTCAAGTCCAAATCGCTCTCTACCCATAGTGTGTGCAAAACTTACCTCGGATCTCTCTCTTGTTTGTTCTCATTGTGCCTCATGAGCTTTGGATGAACCTACACCTTGATGGCCATGAGAAATATTAGATCGTGGTGGAGGAAAAACTAACTCTCCTTGTCAAGTGTATGCATGCCTATCATGCTCTGTTACCAAGAACATTTCTCAAATGTGTTATCTAGATAGACAACTTTTCCTGGCATCTCTGAGTCTTTGAACTCATAGAGGGTGACTATTGGGCTAGGTTGGTCTAGCTTGACTCTCTAGAAAGCTTCCTCCGTTTCCCTATTCAAGAATAGCCCTATGCTTTTATTTTCTTGAGGGATCCAATCTAGAGTGATCACCCTAGTCAAGACTGACTTACCTCTAGGAGTCTTGGGTTCTTGACTTAGGTCTCCTACCTCTTTCTCGGGAATAACATTTCAAAACTCATCTGTCCTATCTGGTAAGCTGGTAACCACATACATGGTTCCCTTCTTATCAATGTATGAACCCTCTTCAAACTTGACCACGGGGTGTTCAAGTCCAAAGGGTTGGTCTGGATTTTTGAGTTGGACTACAGGTCGTCTCAGGACATCCTCATAGATGTGAGCACCTAATCGGTTGGTCTTGATATACTCCAATTGTGTCTTACCTTGTCTACAAGTCCAAAATTTCCCCTTGTATTGCTCCAAATCCTTTGGAACTCCTTGGATTCCTAGTTCCACCTACACACACTTCTCTAGGTTGCGACACGCTCGATATTCTCTACACTTGTTGAAGATCTGTCTCAGCTTAGTGATGTGGTATCTTCTTTCCTGGGAATGAGCACATAAATCATCCACATATACTTCTAAGCTCTTTCGCAAGAACTCTTTGAAGACATGACACATGAGCCTTTGGAATGTTGCAGGTGCACTAGTGAGCCCAAATGGCATCACACAGAATGCAAAGATTCCCCACTTTGTAGCAAAAGCTTTTTTATGTTGATCTTCTCGGGCAATGGCTCCTTGATTGTAACCTGAAAATCCATCAAGGAAGCTATAAACTTCCTTGCCTGTGACATGCTCCAATAGATGTTCAATGATTGGAAGTGGATAGCTATCTCTAATCGTTACAACATTAGCTTTCTTAACGTTAATACACACTCGTAACTTTCCGTTCTTCTTGCGCACCACTACAATGGGGGAAACCCATTGACTATGCTCAATCTCATAGATAAATCCCCCTTCAATCAACCTGTCAATTTCTTCTTTTATTTTTGCAGCATAAGTATCATTATATGTGTAGGGCTTCTGTTTGGTAGGCTTGGCGTCCGCTATCATGGGGATCGCATGAGAGAAAATTTTTGGATCTACTCCCTTCAAGTCTCTGTAGTGCCACACAAACACATCCCTATATTCCCTTAATAGAGCTACAAGCTCCATTTCTTCTTTTGCACTTAGGTCATCTCTTATGTATGTACATCTCTCTTCATTCTCCTTAATGGTTTGCTCTTTATTATCATATGGTTTTTTGGTTTGCTCTTTATTATCATATGCTTCTCCTATAATGTCCTCTCTCTTAGGCATTCCTACCAAAATTTTTCGGTCTTCAACTTCATATTTCTTGAAATTCTCTAGTACTTCAAACAATGATTCCGGTTCTTCTTGTTTCAGAGTTTTTCTCTTCTTTTTCTTTTGACCTCCTTCTCTTTCATTTTTTGAATTTACGGTTTTAATGCTTGTGAGAGGTTCTTCTTCTTGTTGGTTAAATACTCCTGCATCTTCTAGATAGTGCTTTTGTGAATTAAAGCAACTATCCATTACAATGGACTCTAGATCATCATCATTCTCTTCTTCTTCTATGACATCACTAGGGTCACATTCGTCCAACAACGGCTGACACATGAACACCGAGATATCATAACCCTCCTAATCACAATGAGGTGTCCATTGTTCTTCATTCACTGCAATGTCCATGGTAGCTAACATTTTTGCCCAACCATGAGGCTCAAATTCCTCATCTGGAAATATCATTGGTGTATAGGTTGGGTCGTTAACTAGTCTATCTCCTAGTGGACTTCCTTCTTCTCTTGCTTTGAGGCATTTTTCCTCTTCCTCTGCAACCTTGCACATCCACAAGTGAGTATCTTCATGCATCCATGATGGTTCAGGTGATCTTCCAGAATGCACGGAGATAGAATCTTCTTTCGCTTTGTGGATAGGATTCCATTGTAGGGGTGGTACATCTCTGAAGGTGTAATCCTTCAAATTGACCTTGGTGGTGACCCTAAGTGTTGTAAGTACAAGGAGTTGGTTCCCCAATCCTATACATTTTGCAATTGTCATAGGAAGGGTCTTCCTAGGATCATCTCATGGACGTTATTATTTTCAAAGTCACATATAGCAAATTTGTGTTCAAACCCTACACCACAAGTGGTTAGAGTTATCCCTTCTAGCAATCCTAGAGGTCTTTCAATATGGACGTCTGCCATTTGAAGCTTCATTCTAGTTGGTTTTAACGCGGGTTTGCCCCATTGCTTCCACAAGTAGGTAGTTGCAATAGAAACACCAGCACTTGAATCTACGATCGCTTTGGTTGTGCAACCCTGGTAGGTGATTGGAAGATAAGTATTGCCTTCTTCAGCTTCGTTCATGTCCCCTATTTTATCGAGAGGTATCTCTAGAACTTTTTGCTTAGAGCCTGCTTTGGCATTATGGAATCAAGTTCTGGAACTTAATCTTTCACATGATTCCATAGCTCAGGTTTTACTTTGAGCAGCTCTTCTATGATGAGATGACACTGAACCTTACTGTTCTTCATGACATTAGTGTTTCTTGGAACCACTGAGTCTTCATTTCTTACCAATATTGTGGGAGCTCTGATATGAAGAGATTCAGATTCCCATGGGCTTATGAACTATGGTAATTCTTGCAGAGAAGTAGATTCAAAATCTAATCTTTCATCTTCTTGTTGCTCTACTTGGTCTCCATAAATGGAAGGAATGTCTTGGGGAAATTGATCATGAAGTTCATCAATATCAGAAATAGGAGGGGGATTACCCTTCTCCTTGGCCCATTTCTCTTCTTGTATTTCCCGCAAGTACTCTTGAGAGTACTGTTGAATTGAAAGAGGTGTTCCATGAGCCACAGAATCCAGAACATAAGCTTTTGTTGGTGGTGAGATTTCTCTTTCAATAATTGGTTGAGCTTGAGGAGGTAAAGAAACCTGGGGCTTGTTTACCAATTGCTCTAATCTTTCTAGTAAGCCCTGAAAATGCAAATCTGGTTTGACAGAGTTTGTTTGATTGAATGATTGATTGGTCTCGAGCATAGCCTGAGCTAGCTCTACCATTTTCATGCACATTTTTGTCTGTTCAATCTCTAAATTTCTCTAGGATAACTCTTGTCTAGGTTTGTAGCTGTTGGCCCTTCTTGAAGTGGAGCCTGGTAAGCCTTGAACATCATGTCCAAGCCTTCTGGGGTTGGATGTAAAAGAACACCTGTAGTGGTTAATGTTGTGACTGGTGGGGTGGGATGAGGTGGAGTGGATGAGGCTTCGGCATGCGAGGGCATTTGAGATGCAATGTCTTCTATTTTTGTTTTTGTATCCTTTAGGCTTTCTTCTAGTTCGGATAACTTTTTATTCCACTTGCGATTGGCTCCCTCCTTGGTATCTTTCCATGTTCTTGTTTTCCTCTTATTAGGCTCTCCTAATTCACTTGCCTCCGATTGCTCAGCTAGTTTATCATGTTTTAATGCTTATGCCCTAGTAACTTCCTGTACAAGAGCCACATTACTACTACTTGAACTCAAATCCACCAATAAACCCACCACATTAATGGGTGTAACCTTGGGTGCACTAGAGGGGTTCTTGCGGCATTCTCTTAGGATGTGTTCTTTCTCACACTCAGGACAAAAGCCTTGTATTGTGATGTTTTGACCTTGTCCTGGAGTTGATGGGTGGGGGCATTCACGAATGAAATGGTCACCGTGATATCTAAAACATGGTCCTCTAGGGCTTGTGGTCTCGTTTGTCTCAATCGGGACCTCGGGTTAGGATTCGTGTACATGACATTGGAGTATTCTGGCTCCCAATTTTGTTCCATAGGTGAAGCCTCATATTGATACGAATAATTCTCGCTAGGCTCAGGTGACTCTCTATAATAACCATGTGGACTATCTTCGTGGGAGTAGTCTGAACTATGATCATGAGAGTCATTTTCTGTGACCAAAGGGGTCACTGGCACCAATGCTCTATTAAGGTTCTCCTCTGCCACTACATACTTAACTGGAATCACATTGACAGGAGCTGTTGGTTGGTTTCCTAGGACTGGTTGTGGCCTATATGGTGCTTGATATTGCTGTTGTGGCCTATAATATGGTTGTTGGTATTGATTATGATACCTACCCTGTGGATAAGGTTGCTGATAATTTTGTCTAATAGCTTGTTTGTTGTAGGGATAATCTTGAGCCATCTGGTTCATGTGTTTTCTCTTAATAGTGCAATATAGACTATTAGGGTTCCCTTGAGGTTGAGCCATCAATGGGCAAACATTAGCATGTGGTGTCCTCCATAGTTGTAACATTGCTTCAATGAGGTGACCCTTGGTGTTTATCTATTTTGAACTCCCAGTGTCTTGGCAACCTGCGCAACTATCTCATCTATCAGTGGAGGTTCTTGAGGTATGACTTGGAGAACTGTCAGAGTCCTTATAGAGTTTGGACAATTCTAACTCCTCACCCAAATTGTCTTCTATGTCAATACATATCCACACACACTCTATTATGGATCTAGGCTCTTTCAAGTACACATATGACCTTAACTTTGTGCTTATTAAGCCATCTAAAAACAAGGCCACTTGTTTGGCTGGTGTGGGTAACTCTGGAATAGGGCATCTTTGTAAGTACTGTGTGAACCATCTTCGTGCAATTCGCACTGCTCCTTGGGGTGTCTGCTTGAAGCTGTGGATCAAGGATGATGTGTTATGTCTGATACCTCTCGTGGAAAATCTACAATTAATGCTTCTAGTAGTTGGTCTATGTCTCGATAATTGTGACTATTTAGGGGTTGAAACCAAGCTAAGGTAGTATGCTTAAGATTGAAATCAAATGCCTTGAATTGAGTGACCAAGTCCCCAACCTGTTTAGCTCTGAACACTTGTTTGAACTCGGCCACATGATCATAAGGATCTCCTGACCCATCAAGATAGTTCTTCATAGCCTTGACCACTTGAGAAGGCCTAAGGGTTCTTGAGTGCTCTTGAGGTCTAGGCAATGGAAAATCATGTTCATCTCTTTGATGCCTATGTACTCGATGTCTCTCTCTTTCAAGTCTTCCACCTTCAGGTCCGAATCTCTGTCTGCCCACAGTGTGTGAAAAACTTACCTCCGGTCTCACTCTTGTTCGTTCTCACTGTGCCTCATGAGCTGGGATGAACCTACACCTTAATGGCCATGAGAAAGATTAGATTGTGGTGGAGGAAAAACTAATTCTCCTTGTCAAGTGTATGCATGCCTATCATGCTCTGTTAGCAAGAACATTTTCTTAGATGTGTTATCGAGATAGACAGCTTTTCCTGGCATCTCCGGGTCTTTGAACTCATAGAGGGTGACTATTGGGCTAGGTTGGTCTAGTTTGAATCTCCAAAAAGCTTCCTCCATTTCCCTATTCAAGAATAGCTCTATGCTTTTGTTATCTTGAGGGATCCAATCTAGAGTGATCACGCTAGTCAAGACTGACTTACCTCTAGGAGTCTTGGGTTCTCATCCTAGGTCTCCTTGCTCTAGGTCTCCTACCTCGTTCTTGGGAATAACATTTCCAAACTCATCCGTCCTATCTTGTAAGTTGGTGTTAAAAGCGCTTCCCGTTAAGCCACTTTTAATCTCTTTTCGGGTTCTTGGGAATGGATATGGGTCTGACAGTGTAGAGGCCCTTTGTTTAATTTTCCCAGTTTAACATTCAACTTAAATAGTTAATGGTCTTCTAACTCAAGAGTATCACAATGCAATATGTTTATTACTTGAATTAACAACCACAACTTTGCACAGGCTTATTAATGTTGTCATAATATTACTATGTAATAATCAATCACTGGAGCTTTAAGAATAAGACACAGTACTCAGGATTTGGATGAATCTGCAATACCACAACATCCGGTGCGGTCGCCTAGACAGACAGTCTGGCGAGTCCCGTCTCTCCCTGCCGAACACCGTGATTGCCTTTACATTAATGAATAAAAAGGTACATCTGTTCGCTACGCCTTTTCGGTGCGTGCGACTTTGAAAAATAAAATTACATATTCCAATCCGGCGGCCTAACACTGGCATGCACGGTGGACTTGAACCCCAAAAAAAGAATACAATTAAGGCTCATCAATAATGCCTTGTATATACAGAGAGTGGGCTAGTTTAAAAGTTCTTGTGATCTTTTGCTTTAAGGAATCCAACATAGTCTTCAAAGTATCTGGCTCGACCAATTGTGCATCTGTTCTAACTGAACTAGTTGCAATGACTTGACTCATCAGGAGTTCTGCCTGCGTCTACAAAAATGTTTCCTGCAGATAGAAGTCATTGGCTAATGCAGCATCTCTTTCCAGCTTCATATCGGTGATCTGTGCATCAATGCGAGACAGTCGTTCAGCCTGAAATCCCAGCTGCTTTTCTCTTCTTTCCAGCTCTTGAGCCTGATATTGGATAGTTTTGTAGTAAGCATCCATCTCTTTCATTATACCTGCTAACTCTTTCTTGAGCTGAATCGTCAGACCCGTTTGTGCTTCCCAAGTCAGGATTCTTCTGGAAAAGGTCGGAGGATACGGTCTTTAATTCTTCAGTATTCTGCATGGCCAAGTCAGCCATTTCTTGTCCTTTTTGGGTCACTAGCTCAAGATCCGCACGGATTTCTTCTAATAGAATATTGCCGAGAGCAACCCAAGCATCTTCTTTATCTTGTACCAGTTGTTCCAATTGCGCGATTTCTTCATCGTGAACAGCCAGGAGGACATCTTTTTCCTTTAGTTCATCAATTGCAGCATCTCGTTGAAGAATCAGATTGTCCCTTTCTGTTAATTGCTCTTGGAGTTGTTGTAGCTGGATCTGTAGTGCGTGATTCTCTGCTTTGACTGCATTGGCTTCTTCCTGGAGTGGGGCAATATCCGCTTCAAGCAAATCCACTTTGCCTTGCAATTCTTGCCAAATATTCTCAATTGTCAGCTTCATCTGAAGAGGTAATTGCTGGGAAAACTGTATCAAGAGGCGACTCATAGATTCCAATTCGGTGAACATTACTGTCGGAGGAGGAAGGGAAGGGGTAAATTATGATGACGAGGCCGTCAGCAAATGAGGGGAAGACAGTGGAGAGTAATCTGGAGAAGAGAGCTGATGGGTAGACGCCTCATGAACCATAGTTGAAGGGTCACTGGAAAGAAGTTCAGCAGCATCAGGAACGATAGGGGGAGAAGGAAGAAGAGCATTCGGTACCAACACAATTCCAGTATCATTCTGATTTGTCGCCTCAATAGCTTCAGTCACAGCCTCAGTAGTGGCAATCACTTCCTTGATGATATCGTCTACGATCTCTTTCACAGCGTCCTCATCCATTTGATGAGATTCCTCCCATGAGGAAACTTCATCGACATCTTCCATGTTGACATCCTAATTCGGCTGCTTAAGAGGAGACGACGGGACAGAAGATTCGACCTGGAGGGAGGTGGCGGTGTCATGGAAAACTTCAACTTCATGGCCCGCGATGTAACCCTGTACCTGACTCTGGGAGGGACTAATACATCTGCATTTGTGTGTAAAGAATTGAAGCAAGTCTTCATCGTCATCATCTTCGATCATTTGGGTAGATTCTTCGTGTAACAGAAAAGGAGCGGTTGGAGGAGGTTGTGCGGCTTGTATCACCGGAAAGAGGAAGGTGAGGATATAGGGTAATCGTGTACGAGGGATATCATTCTTGGCAATTTGTTTTGTAACGGTTACACATTCACGGTGAATGCGCCTAAAGAAAAATGATGCGAAATTCACAAGTTCATGGGAAGCGGTATCTATTATGGAATAAAAAGGTTGAGAGATGTCGTAGGTGTGCTTTTGTAAATTTAGCGCAGCGACCAGGAACTGCAGAGTAGTACGCTCTGGTTCGGGTCGGCACAGGATGGCAAACTCATTAGATGAGTTCTAGGGAAACAGTTCTTTCATGGTGGCAAGAGGAATGAGTGGACCGTTCTTCAATCCTTCCTGGGTGAGTCGGAATTCCTCAACAAACATGGCTAGAGTGATTACTACACGAGGGTTTAAACATATAATTGGCCAACACTGCTCTGTGGTAGGGATGGCAGTGATTGCAAAAATAATATGCGCATGGAACGGATGACACTCCACAGAATGCCAAGGCAATTCCGCGAAGGCTAGTAATCCGCGAGTACGCAAGTACTCACTCACTTCAGGAGTGAGACCCACATGGAAAGTTGCCAGATTAGCCAAAGCTTCCATGGTGCGCACAAATATACACGAAAACACAGAAGACACAGAGTGCACAAACACACAAACACAAGCAATTATTAGTGGAAAAAACAAGATTAAGTAAGAGCACGGGAAACATTAGGCGGCAAGAACCCTAATCATAACGCAGTATTGGAGAGATATCCTTCATAAGTGCGACATGCATGCATGCACAGAAGCAATGACACAGAGGCAGCTATTAATCATAGTTAGATACCAAAAACGGGAAGATTATGGTCAGTTGGTCAATCGAAACACGAGGCCGAAAAGAAAATCAAATGACACTCGAAAAAGAGGAAAAAAACTGAGTACACCTCATGAGTTACTAAACGACTGGTGATATGGGCGGAGCTTAGAACCATTAATCACTTTGGAAAGGAGAACACCTGTTAAGGTTGCCAACCAAAAAGTAGCAGGTCCCACTCGCTCAGCAATCCAGTATGGACCGAACCACCGTAACTTAAATTTTCTAGTAGCTCTATTAGCTTCAACATTATAAAATAAAACGAGTTGGTCAACCGTAAAGACAGGGGTTTTGAGGAAGCGATCATGAGTACGGGCTTGACGGAGCTGAACTTCTTGGAGAGTCATGAAGCTTTCCCAGCGTTGTTCATCCAATGATCGGAGCACATCCAACCGGAACGGAAAAGATTCTTCTGGTAGCAATTTCTGAGATAAGGCTACCCGCAGGCTCGACACCACTACTTCCATTGGAGCAATAGCTTCTAGGCCATAAGCGAGTTTAAACGGAGTCATTCCGGTAGCCACTTTGTACGTGGTCCGGTAAGCCCACAAAACTACAGGTAAGAGTTGGTCCCATCGTTTCGGACGCTCCAAGATCAGTTTTCGGAGAATATTCAAGAGGGTCTTATTGGTACTCTCAGCCAAACCATTCGCTTGAGGATAGTAAGGTGAGCTAAACTTATGTAGGATCTGGAAAGTCTGAGTCAATACATGCATTAAGGTGTTTGCAAAATGTGTACCTTGGTCCGTCACTATTTCTAGAGGTAATCCATATCGAGGGAAGACATCCTTCATCAAACATTTGGCCACCGAAACAGCTGTGGCAGAACGTAAAGCCCAAGCTTCCGCCCACCTAGTGGCATAATCTGTACAGGTCAAAATGTATTGATTGTTGGTGAGGGTAGCTGGGGGTGTAATTGGACCGATGAAATCTAAGCCCCACTCCTGAAAGGGCTCCAATGGTAGAACCGATTGGAGAGGAAAGAAATGGCGCTGCAAGGGCTGTCCAGACCGTTGACAAATATCACACTGCTGCACCAATTGGATAGCATCTCTGTACATGGTAGGCCACCAGAGCCCACTTTGCAGGATTTTCCGGTGAGTAAGATCAGTGGCGAAGTGTCTTCCAGTGGGTGCCGAGTGAGCCATGGCAATAACGGATGCCGATTCATGTGGAGGAAACACCGCACTATCATCGAAAAACTTCAAATTACCACCAAGTGGTGCCGAACTTCCACCGGAACTTGTCGAACTTTCACCGGACCAGGTTACACTATCACCGTAAATGTTCTCACCCGGTAACACAACTTTATCACCGAAAATGGCCGAATTCTGACAAGATAGTGCCGATCTAACTCCGCACTACATCTCTGTACACCTAGAAGTCACTGTACCTTCTCCTAAAAGTACCAGACTTACACCAAAGTTCACCGAAATTGCGTCATGTGTTACCGAACTAGAATCAGAATCACTACTAACTGGCTCTGATCCTTCTGCAACTGGACTTAATTGGCCTATACTTCTACCACCGAGGGGTGTTCCTAATAGGTTTGGAACTGCCCAGGGATGTTGATCTCGCCTATATTTTGGGTAGGACTCATCGGAACGAGTAAACGGCATATATCACTTCTTCAACTAACGGTTACTATTCTCCATTGCTTGCCTTAAGTGCTGCTCTTCCCTTACTGCTTATTCCAATTCTGTTTCCATCTTCCCACAGACGGCGCTAGTGTTAAAAGCGCTTTCCGTTAAGCCACTTTTAATCTCTTTTCGGGTTCTTGGGAATAGATAGGGGTCTGACAGTGCAAAGGCCCTTTGTTTAATTTTCCCAGTTTAACATTCAACTTAAACAGTTAATGGTCTTCCAACTCAAGATTATCACGATGCAATACATTTATTACACGAATTAACAATCATGACTTCGCACACGCTTATTAATGTTGTCATAACATTACTGTGTAATAATCAATCACTAGAACTTTAAGAATAAGACACAGTACTCAGGATTTGGACGAATCTGCAATACCACAACATCCGACGCGGTCGCCCAGACAGACAGTCTGGCGAGTCCCGTCTCTCCCTGCCGAACACTGTGATTGCCTTTAAATTAATGAATAAAAAGGTACATCTGTTTGCTACGCCTTTTCGGTGCGTGCGACTTTGAAAAATAAAATTACATATTCCAATCTGACGGCCTAACAGTTGGTAACCACATACATAGTTTCCTCCTTATCAATGTATGAACCCTCTTTGAACTTGACCATGGGGTGTTCAAGTCCAAAGGGTTGGTCTGGATTTTTGAGTTGGACTATTGAATGTCTCAGGCCATCCTCATAGATGCGATGATCTAATCGGTTGGTCCTGATATACTCCAATTGTGTCTTGTAGGGACCTTCTGGTGTCTGTAAATAAGCAGTACGTGAGGTATGTGTGGGTCTCTCCATGTTAAAAGACATTTCTGAGCACTTGTTTTAGAACTTAGCATGTAGGGATAACCACTAAGTTGTTGTGCCCACGACCTCACTGTTTGGTTGACAATGGCCTCAAAGGATTTAATGCTTTGTCTATCCTTGCCTAGGTGTCTACCAGATCTCAGGTTTCGATATCTTTTTGTTCCACTTGCGATTGGCTCTCTCCCTGATATCTTTCCATGTTCTTGTTTTCCTCTTATTAGGCTCTCCTAATTCATTTGGCTCTGATTGCTCAGCTAGTTTATCCTGTTTTAATGCTTGTGCCCTAGTAACTGCCTGTCTAGGAGCCACATTACTGCTACTTGAACTCGAATCCACCACTAAGCCCACCACATTAATGGGTGTAACCTTGGGTGCACTAGATGGGTTCTTGGGGCATTCTCTTGGGATGTGTTCTTTGCCGCACTTAGGACAAAAGCCTTGTATTGTCATGTTTTGACCTTGTCCCGGAGTTGATGGGTGGGGACATTCACGAATGAAATGGTCGCCTTGACATCTAAAACATGGTCCTCTAGGTGCTTGTGGTCTCGTTTGTCTCAATTGGAACCTCGGGTTAGGACTCGTTTACATGACATTGGAGTATTCTGGCTCCCAATTTTGTTCCATAGGTGGTGCCTCATATTGATACAAATAATTCTCGCTAGGCTTAGGTAACTCTATGTAATAACCATGTGGACTATCACAACAAACGGATTTTGTATGAGAAAGGTATGCCAGTTCAGGGTTCTGGGGGTTAAAACAAGGAAACTGGACCTCTCTAGGATTGCTTCAGAAGAGGCGATACACGATACTTAAGAAGTATCGGTGATACTTGGGAGCATATGCTACACGATACTTGCCTTGCCATGATACATGATATCTGAACTAAATGATAGACAATATCTAAACTAAATGATACATGATACTAGGAATTGTATGATACACGATGCTTCGTGGCAACGATACATGATACTTGACGTTGGCGATACTTGGACTTCACGATACACAATACTTGTGAAGTATCGTGATACTTGGACTAGGCGATACATGATACATGATACTCAAGGAACCCACGATACTCAAGGAACCCACAATACTCAAGGAACCCACAATACTCAAGGAACCCGCGATACTTAGGTATTGTGATACATGACCAACACGATACATGATACTTAAGTATCGTGATACGAGACAGTCACGATACACAGTACTTATGGATCGGTGACACACGATACTCGAAGTCTTGCGATACACGATACCTAGTGATTGATGACACACGATACTCAAGTATCGTTGATACATGATATAGGAAGCCTTGCGATACATGATACTTCAGTATCACGATACTCAACCCACCGATACATGATACCAAGGTATCGTGATACATAGGAAGTAAGAGGTATCAGTGATACACAATACTTGATGGTCACGATACACATGATACACACGATACACATGAGGTATCATGATACACGGGGAGACGATACATGATACTTGACAAGTGTCGCGATACATGGGAGTTCTGGTATCGCGATACCTGAACTCAACCAGACATGATAATTGGAGTTTTTGAAGTCCAAATTCAAAAATTTTTGCAAATGTGTACCTTATGTCCTCCTTGTCACTCCTATGTGCCTATAATGAAAAATCTATCTCCAAACCCGCGATACCACACTCATGATACTTTGTGCAAGTCGTGTCATGTTCGAGACTGGTTGCTCAGATTTCTTGGTGTTTTGATAGTGTTTCACGTGTCTTTCTTCAACGTTTTAGCTCAGTATTCCCTGTAGGCTTCTAGCTCACAACCACAAATAAAAAACAAGGTGAATCTACAGTCGAAAGATGAGAAAATATGAGAAGATGAAGGTGCGTGGAGATGATGATGATGATGAAGATGAAGATGGAGAACAAAGCAGAAACTGAACAAAAAACGATGGTCATTTTACCTTCCAACATCACTACTCTATGTCTTACCGTCACACAATCATCTGCCAAGCTCTCTCCCCAGCAACGGCACCATGCTTGGAGATTCAGAATGACAAATTTCCTGATGGGAAAAGGCTACTAGAAGTACATCAAAGGAGAGAACAAAAATGCTCTGTAGAGTATCAGAGAGGAATCAGACTGCAGACCAATTAAGAGCATATGAGGAATGGAATCAAGAAGCACAAAAGGTAATGTATTGGCTATATGTTAGCATACATGATAGCATGATTGGGAACATACAGGATGCCAGGACTCTGAAAGAGGCTTGGAATAGTTTGGTCACATTGTATGAGACCAATACAAAGACACAGAAATTGCAACTCAAGAACGAGCTGCATACATTGGAGAAGAAGGGCATGTTGGTAAGTGACTACACCTTGAAAATCAAAAGCATATGTGAGTCACTTGCATCTACTGGCATGAATGTAGATGATGATGATAAGGTGGAAGTGTGCCTTCATGGTTTAGGAGCTCCATATAAGTAGTTCAGAACTTCTATACAGACCAGAGAACATATTTTGAAATTTGCTGATTTGGTATCCATGCTGATTATTGAAGAAAAAAATCTTGGTGAGGATTCAAACTCCCAAGGAAAGCCCAGTTTTGAGCATGTATTCTACTCTGGCAGAGGAAGAGGCAAAGGTAGAGGTTTCGAAAGTGGAAGAGGAAATAGTAATCAAGGCCAAGGTCAACAACAGAATCATGCGAGAGGAAGAGGACAATTTCGAGGCAGGGGGAGCCAAAGAGTTCACAAAAATTTCCAAAGAAATGATTAAGGTAATGACAATAAAGGATGTTGGAATTGTGGTAAACCTGAACACTTTGAACGTGATTGCAGGTTGAAGAATCAAAATAACAGAAGGCAGCAAAACAACTATGCATCCACAAGTGGAGATGATTCTGAGAAGCTGTTCATGGTCCAACATCACATGATAAATAAGGTGTCTATTGGTGCTTCAAAATCAAATGATAATGTCTGGTATGTTGATTCAGGTGCTTCAAATCACATGACTAGTCATGCAGAATGGTTTAGTACTTTGCAGAAATTACCAGTTCCTGGATATGTTGAAACAGGTGATAAACATCACACCCTATCGAGCATACAGGAAACATAGCATTGTCTATGGAAGATGGGAAGGTAAAACATCTTGCTGATGTGCTGCATGTTCCAAATATAACAAAGAATCTCGTTTTTGTTGGACAAATGGTTGACCAGGGATTACAAGTCAAGTTCATTGCTAATGGGTTATATGTAGAAGAATACAAACGGGATAGAAGATTGATTGCCAAAGGAAACAAAGTGGGTAGGATGTTCACCTTAAATGTGAAAATTCCTGAAATGAATGTAGCCATGTTTGCAAAAGGTGCAAGAATCATTGTTGATGTAGGGATCTGACACAAACGGATTGGATATGCAAACTTGCAAAGGCTGAAATTGATGCAGACAAGGGAGATTGTCCATGGACTACCAGATTTCAAGGTTGTAGAGATGCAAAAGGTATATGCACCATGTCAATTTGGAAAACAGTCAACAATATCATTTCCACATGACAAGCATGTTAGTGAGAACATAGTAGAAATAGTACATACAAATGTTTGGGATCCTGCAAAGACCACATCTATGGTGATTGCTGGTTTTATGTTACTTTCATTGATGAACATACACAAAAAGTATGGGTGTAGCTCAGTGATGAGTAGCACCTCCTTTAATGTCAATCCGGGAAGACATGAGGATGGTATGAAGACCTCGAGCAAGTGAAGGCACAAGTGCGTGAGTGAGAAGCACACTAACATGCACACACATACACACACACGCGCACACACGGCAAGACAAAGAGTGAGAAGCAATGGAGTTCTTAGACTACTTTCAAAAGCTCATACAAGCTCAAAACTATTACAAGCCAGCCCAAAAATGAGCTCTCTAGCTCTATTTATAGTTTTTGACTAGCTTTGGCCCTCTCCAGACCTAGTGTCCAGCCTAGTTAAAAATTAGGTTCCAGGGCTTATTTGAGGGCTCAAACGAGATCTAAAAAATATGAAAATTGATAGGCAACTACTTCTAAGGCTCCTCAAGCTTGAGGACTCCTCGGCTTGTACAAAATGGAGCTACAAAAAGGTGAAATGATATTTACAAGGGTTTTTAGTGATAAGAATCACTTTTAAATGGTGTAGGGGTTTGGGAAAAAATGAAGGGTTGCCTTAGTGCTAGATCTGCATGTATGCCCGTATTTGCTTCTTCCCGTATACTGCCAACACTCTCCCCCCCCTAGGGTCTGTCGCCTCTGACAGACCTCTGTTCCACCGCTTGATCAATGTACTTCTGCAGGAGGTCGGTTGCCAACTCTTGTTCTTTGATTCTTAAACCTCTGACCAGGTCTCGTTGCAAAGCCTCCCAATCAACTGTACCAGGCATGTCAGGTTGTGGCATCGTGTAAAGCTCGGAATGCATTGTTTGCTCGCATGCAAAGAGATGGAGCAAATGCGTGGGCCGTGGTGCGAATACCTCTGAATGTGCCTCCCAGAACCCCGTGGTGAACATATCGTCGAATGTTTGCTTATAGCAGGCAGGGAGATATCTTATGCGTGCATGCCATGCGTAAGCCACTCGGATGCTCGGGGTTGTGCTCATATCATATAGCAGGTCGTAGTTACCATTAATAAACCCTGGAATAGGGGGTTGAATACGACATGCATTGCGAAAAGTTTTGAGTACGACCTGCATCATATCTAAGATCTTGAGCATCATCTGGGCAGCGACATCGGGCATGGGGTGGAGACGTGGTATCCAATGTCTGATGGTTGCAATCATGTATGACACTGTAGGAGTACCGGTTGGGGGAGCGATGGCGGGGTAATTGAGCCATTCTTTACAGTTTGCGTTGTTCTGAACCTTGATTGCAAAAGCTTTCCATGATCTTCGTCTTTGCACTGGCCCAAAACACGGATTGTACTTCAAATGCATGGGGGCGTGATCCCATGTTCTAAGCATTTCCGGGTATGTTTCAAGTAATCTTTGCCTCCAAGTAGGTTGGAATATAGCCCCTTTTCTGGCTGCTTCTGGTATATCTTCTGGTTCGAACTGTGTGGCAAATGTAGGGTACTTGTTGGTGACTCTTTTGATTTCTGCGTTGTAGTCGGCCAATAATACAAAATAGGGCTTGTATTGTAATTCTGAGCTAGTTATCAACCGCCTAGGAGCCAAGTTCGAGAAATATTCAGACTTGAGAATGGTCTCCTCTATTGTTTTCATGGCCAGCCTCTGCGTTGCAACACGCTCTTCGTGAGTGTGGCCCATCTCCTCTACCTGCTTCATCAATGCTGACGGGGGTTCCTCATATGTATCCTGTCCCTCTTCAGTGATCCTGCCACCTGGGAGAGGTTGTGGCTCATAGTTATCTTCGAATGTTTCTTCCACCGGAATGAAAATGGTCTCCTCTTCACTTGGCTGATCGGGCGGTGAGGGGGGTCGTTCATATTGTAATAGCTTAATTTTTAGCTCTGCCACCTGCTGGCGTAGTTCGAGCACTTCATTGGTTACTGATAATTCCGGCTCTGGTGAGGTTGCTGCGTTGGCCATCTCTTTGGGTTCTCGTTGGTGTGGTGTGGGTACTTGGGATTTCTGTAGGTCTTTGACTTGGTCAACAAGCTGATCATGGGCTTCTAGGAGAGTTGCATAGCCTTCTAAAATCTGCTGAATATTCTCTGAGGGGACAGCTTGAAATTTAGCCGGGTCTATGGGCGCACCCGGAGTGTTCTCCATGGCCGCCTCGAGGTTCTCTTGGTTTTGTTGTTGTAGCCTTCGGTTCTCTTCTTGAGCTGCTGCAAGATGTCGTCGTAGTAAGGTCATGTTTCGTTGAAGTCTTGCATTGCGGCCCATTTGTTCTCGCAGCTGTTCCTCCATGGCTTTGCTTGCTTCCCTATGCCCAGCGTCCATCTGTGCATTTGTATGTTTGAGGGCGGATATTTCGTTTTGTGATGCCGTATGAGTGAACTCCAAGGCATTGACACGCTCTTGGAGTGTTGCCGAGAGAGTGCAAAGCTCCTTGTTTTCTTCCAATAATTTATATTCCCGCTTAAGCTGGGCGGCAGCTTCAAGCATGGTGTCGAGTGCAAGACTAAATGAGGTGGGGGCAAGGGTAAGGAGTGAAGATGCAGGGGGTTGGGAAATGGGAATGGGAACAGTGGATGACGTGCCTACAGTGTGTGGAAATGGTGACGTGAGTGTAGTAACATGTGATGGTGTTGTGAGAACGGTGGTGGTGGGTGATCCTATGGAGGGTGAGATGTCCATGGGGTCGGACGTGAGAGTGTGTGAGTCGTGAACCGTGAACACGGGGATTGTGGGTGGTGTGATAGTGGTGGCAATGAATGTGGGGGAGTGGATTTGGGGAAGGGACTTTTTATTATGAGAATCAACCTGTTGAAGTATGTTTGCAAGTTGGGTCCAGAAGGAGGGTTGGGTGATTTGTGTGGTGTTCGAGGCAGGTACAAGGGACGGGGTAGGTAGAGTTTGGGAGGGAGGAAATGTAGGGGTGGAGGGTAAAGGACGGGAAAAAGTCTGACTAGTGACAGGTGGTTGTCCAAAGGCAGGGAGGAAGGAAGGGTGACCTAGTTGGGGTTCAAAAATTTGGGCGGAAGTGATGGATGTGGGTAAAGGGAAGGATGGAAAAACGGAGGTGTGTACAATGGTTTCATGTTGGATGGATATCGGTTGTTCAAAAAGACAGGTGGAGATGGTTTCTGAAGGCTGACTGGGAGGTGATGGCGGAGGTGGTGAATGTGTATTTACAGCTGGTTCGTCACTAGGGCTAGGGCTAACCATTTGGACATCTTCTGCCATTGAAGTAGGCAATACGGTTGATACCTCCATTTGAATCATCTTTCCTTGTCGCGGCCGTGTATCTAACCTTCTTTGATCACAAGTAGGGTTCGCCTGATAGACCAATGTTCTCATGGCTTCCCCGATGCCACATGTGTCCGCCAAAAGATTTAGCGATTCGACAAAATGGGGGTCGATATTCTCCGACTGCAGCATCTGGTTTACTAGGGCCCTATTTGCTTCTTCTGACATCTTATGTCGCCTCTGCACCTGCTTGATTGTTCGGTATAGTCGTTTGAGTTGTGCCGTATATGCAGGGGCTTCGTCTTCACTTTCTTCTGGGTCATTTCTTGGTGCCTTTTCCTGAGCTTGTGTGCTTAGGTTCTGAGGGTGTTGTGCCACTCCTATCTCCTGTACACTGCTTGTCTCGCCCCGTGCATGTTCTCCTTGGGCTGATGTCCCCGGATCGACATTGTCAGGGCAACCTTCACTGTCTGATAGATGGGCCGTCTGCAGGAAGCTTTCAAAATCAAAATTTGGGTCCTCTGTGAAGGTGGCCATAGCTGCAAACTCTGCATCGGTAGGTAGTGGAGGGGCAGAAGGAGTAGGCTGTACCACATCTCTTGGTTGAGGTGCTTGGAGATTGATCGTGAAAGGTGCTACTTGGGTTTCCTCTCTAGTGGGAACGTCGGTGGTGGCTTCTTGAGGGATCAGGACCTGTGAAAGGGATCCACGCATTCTTTTTGCAGGTTGATTCCCTGATTTTCGCCCCTTGAAAAATTCCAGCTGTGCATATTTTAGGGCTCTGGCGACAGGCACGTCATATGCAAGACATCGATAGATAATTCGAGTGAGCGCACAACAACCATGTAAGGTAGGCTTCCTCACACCCCGCTTACCTGCTTCATATGCTTGATCCAAGATCCATACAGGCATCTTAATGGGTAAGCTTCCAATCTCAGCAAGGTATAAACCATACCATATCTTCTTGTGGGGTTGAGTGAAACGATCCTGAGCAGGGAATGCGAAGTGTTGGAGACACATCCGCAAGGGTATGGCGATGTTGGGGGTGAGGGCGCACATATCTTTGAGCTTCTTGACTCTATTGCTTTTCATTGATTCTGGTATTAAGGGGTCGCGATCTGAAGGCACATGAGTGCCATACATTTGAAGGGCTTCCCTGATTAATGTTACATTTAATTCAAACTTCCTCATCTCCTCCAGATTTGACAAGGAGGGCACCCAGAATGTGCCTGAATGATCTTTATCCCCGGTAGGTTTCAGCGTAGCAATCAAGTAGTAGCACCTGAGGAAGTCGGGTTTAGGTAGAGCTGCACTGAAGTAAGCTTGTAGTCCTGCCTTTTGCCAGATATCTTGAAATGGAGCTGCATTCTGTAAGGTCTCAAATTCTCTTGAAAAGAACTGGAAGGTCCACCAAACTCCTCCACACTCCATCTTGGACTCCCAGATGTGATCTGCGTCTCCCAAATCCCCTGGCATTTCATTGAACCAATGGGAGTGCCCTTTTACTCTTTCGGTTAGTCCATTGGGTGGATCTGGAATAGGAATCCTTCGCACATTCAAGAATTCTTCAGGCCGAGCTGTTGGTGGAGCTTCCACTGGCATGGCATCCCAATTGATTGGAGCACGGGCACCTGCCTGAGAGCTTGTGCCTGCAGCTGCTGCCATGATACTTTGATGAATATCTGCTGGAAGAAGAAGGCACATTAGTGTTGCATAGGAAACAGGATATAACGGTGTTCCCTCCACAATACTAACATGACAATCCCAATGGTTAGTGGTTAGAGGTAAAGTGTTTGTGATATATGTGAGTGGTTAGTAGAGGTTAGTGTTATCCTAGATGCATACTTTGGTTATGCAATGAACTCAGAATGCATCTATGTCAGAGTGGATGGTTTTACAAACATTGGGTCAGGGGGTTCGATACATGGTTTACGTTTCCAAACTTTGATAGAGGGTTCGTAGCTCTTAGAGCTAAAGACAGGTAGAGATTTATGAACTAGAGTGTGATGTAGTTGGGGCTTTTTGGGCACCCATTTCCAGACATTCCTTGGTTTGACTGAGTGTTGGTCAGGGTGGTATTTAGATGGAGCTCCTACGTTGTTTGTCGAGAGGACTTGTGAGTGTTGAATCCTGCCAGTAACTAGAGTTGGAGCTATTTGGGCATGCAAACAGGTCTTGGGTACCCATATGTGTCTAGCATTGGGGCTAGCCTTCATTGACCGCTTAGGGACCCAAATAGACGTGGTGTGCCTAGGAGGTTGCCTAGGGTACTCCTTCACTTGTGTCCGTGATAGTGTGGCTTGTTTGTTGCCTCCTTCAGAGTCTGCTATAAGAGTTGTGGGTTTTCCATCCTTGCGCATCCAAATCTGCTTCGTGCCACGAGGTACTCCGTGTTGCACGGGTTGGAGCTCCTGCTTCTTGATCAACGGCCTCCTTCGTGTTGTATGATGTTTGGTCTGCATGTTTAGAATCTCCTTTGGCCCAGTTGCGAACTCCTCATTGACTCCTGTACCTTTGGTAAGATTGGCAATCCTCTGCACCATAGAACTTTGGACAAGAACAACATCATTATCTTTATGTGGATTCCTGGAGGGACCAGGAGTTGGTGCCTGTTCTATTGGTTTAAGTGCTTGATTTTCTAATTCAATCGTCAGACGACTTTGGCCTACCCAAGCCTGAAGAAGTCCACTTCTTAGGTTGAGGTTGACTGCGTGATCGTAGATCCAGTCTTGGCCCAAGACCAGAGGTTCGGTAAGATCCTCGTCTTCACATACTAGCACTTTTGCTGGCATGAGGACCTCTTGTATGTAGAGGGGAAGTTCCACCTCTCCCATGCAAGGGGTTTCAACACCTCCTAATCCTATCAGATATGCTTCTAAGGGTTTTACCTCCAATTGCAGCTGCTGGCAATAAGAAAGCCGAACTGCGCTTGTGGCTGCTCCTGAATCAATTAGAGCTCTCACGCTTGTGGTGCTGTCTCTTTGTCCTATTTCTAGGGTTACAAAAGGTCGTCGATCCACTATCCTATGGGTAAGTTCACCTGAAACCTCACACATGGCCATGTGATAGCCTGGAGACTCTTGACTGTCAATCATAAGCTGATCTCTCCCTTGCCTCCTTAACTTCATTCGTCTGATGCGCTCTAAGGCCTCTGCTTGTGCTTCTTCTCGAATTCGTTTTTCCTCCTCTTTACGTTGCTTAGCAGTATTGAGTCGACTTAGCATTTCCTCCGTGAGGGGTTCCTGATACAACTTGACTCTACATCCGCTAATATAGTTTGGGAGAACATCACCCTCTAAAGTGGCTAGTTGTACTGCTCCACTCGTGGAGATCCTATTGATGATCATAGGTCCGTAGCCTCTCTTTTCTAGCTTCCTTACGTGTTGTTTCAATGTGTAGACTAAAACTAGATCTCCTGCTTTCAAGCCCTTATCCTTCACATGGGCATCAAAGTATGCTTTCTGTCTCTTCTTGGCTGCATATATCCCTGCGGCTGCTCTCAGTCTTGTTTCTCCTAAGCGTTCCAGGTCAAAAATTCTAGATGAGAGTTCATGACCCGTCCATTCGTGCTCTTGTGCTACTTTCAATGTAGGTATTAAGAAGTCCAACGGTAGCACGGCGTTTTGGCCAAATACCATCTGAAAGGGGGTGGCTTGGAGTACCATTTTGTAGGCGACTCGGTATGCCCAAACAGCATGGTGTAGCTGTTTGTCCCAATCAGAGCGTTTATTGTTTACTAATTTTGTCAATACATTGCATAGGATTTTATTGGTGCTTTCGGCTTGCCCATTGGCTTGAGGGTGATAAGGGGCAGACTTCTTATGCACTACCAAGAATTCTTGGAGCAGATTTTCAATAACCTCATTTAAGAAGTGAGTGCCTCTATCACTGACTAGCTCTATAGGTAGCCCGTATCTTGTGAATACATTCTCAAACAAGAATTTAGCCGTTGTCTGAGCGTCGTTTTTCGTTGTGGCCTTTACCTCTACCCACTTGGTTAGATAATCCGTGGCAACGATGATATACTCAGCATGGGAACCCTTAGCTGGGGGATTGATAGGTCCTACAAAGTCTATTCCCCACTTAGAGAATGCACGTCCACCCATCATAGGCTTCAGTGGCATCTCATATTTGCGTATGGGAGGCTGGGTTCGCTGACAAATCTCGCACCTCTTCACATAGGTATGTGCATCCATGTGAAGGGTGGGCCACCAAAATCCTGCAAATAGAATAGCTTTGATCACCCTATCTGGTCCAAAGTGGCCTCCTGCTACACCCTGGTGAGCAGTTTCCAAGATCCTTAGGTATTCACTCTCATGGACACAGAGTCTTAGGTAACCATCTTTACCACGCTTGTATAGATTATCACCGATGAGCGAGTAATCTAGGGCTTCTTGTTCTAGATTTCTTTTCCGAGCCAGAGTCATGTCTGGAGGAAATGTTCTCATCCTCAGGAAGGATACTAGTGGTTCACTCCAATCTGGCACTAACGATACTTGATAAAGAGTGGCATGTTCCACAGGGGGTTTAGTGCAGCAGGTTGGGCATTCCTTGCATAATTTCTGGACATCAGCTTCCATAGTCGGCCAATGCACTCCTAGTCTCTTCAAGGTTTGTAGGGTTCGTTGTTTCGAGTGGTGTTGCTCTAGTGCACCTACGTGTGCTAATTGCAACCATTTAGCGTACTCGTCTTCTTCCACACAACAAGCCAAGATCCCTTGATCTGTGTGCTTGTACATACTTCCTGCCATAATATGATATTTTTGGGCTTTTACCACCTCTCTATCCTGGGTGTTGATTACTGGGTGGTTGGGCCCGTATGTCAATACTGGCACTAATTGCTTAGCCCACTGCGGCACGACTTCCAAATTAAACAAGTAAGCATCAGGTAAGTCATCTGATACTCCTTGTGGGGCCTCTCCAGATGTGAGTCTAGAGAGATGGTCTGCTCTCAAATGAGTTCTGCCTTTCCTTACCACCACTTCAAAATCATATTCCATTAGTAAGAGAAACCATCTTACTAATCTACCCGTGTTGCATGGCTTATTCACAAGATATAGCAGTGCCTGATGATCAGTAAAAAATTTAAACTTATTTGCAAGCAAGTAATGTCTAAACTTTTTGACTGCGTATACCATGCCTAATCCTTCTCGTTCGGTGGTTGTGTAGTTCCGTTCAGCAACATTCAATTGTCTACTAGCATAGGCAATTGGAAGATCCATATTACCTTCACCAGTAGGTTGAGCGAGTACACACCCAATAGCATAATTGGATGCATCCACATGCACATGGAAGGGCTTGTTCCAATCTGGTGTAGTCAAGATTGGTGCTGAACATAACCGTCGTTTAAGCTCCTGGAAGGAATTCTCACATTCGTCCGTCCACTCAAAGTTAGTCAAAAGTCCATATAGAGGCTTTGCAATGATGGCATACATGTGTATGAATCGTCGATAATAACCACAATGCCCCATGAAAGCTTGTACCTCCTTGACATTCCTTGGCCTAGGTAGCTCTGCTATGGCTCTCACTTTCTCTTCATCAGTGGATATGCCATTCTTTGACACTATGTGTCCTAGAATCTTGCCTTGCCTGACCATGAAAACACACTTTTCTGGGTTCAGGCAGACCTGATAGTCTCTGCATTTGTCAAAGATCTGTCTGAGTTCAGGAATATGAGTTTGTCTAATATTGGAATGAGCACAAAGATCATCAACATAGACTTCTAAGTTCTTCCTCAAGAACTCTTTAAAGACATGGCACATCAGCCTTTGGAAGGTAGCGGGTGCGTTGGTAAGCCCAAATGGCATTACTCGGAAGGCAAAAATGCCCCATTCAGTGGCAAAAGCCGTCTTATGCTGATCTTCTGGAGCTATGGCTACTTGGTTGTAGCCCGAAAATCCATCAAGAAAGCTGTACACTTCCTTGCCTGCTACTCTTTCTAGTAGATGCTCCCTGATAGGAAGTGGATAATTATCTCGGATAGTGGCTGCATTAACTTTTTTCAAGTTGATGCACACGCGCAACTTTCCATTTTTCTTGGGCACCACTACGATGGGGCATACCCACTCAGTGTGCTCAATTTCATAGATAAATCCAGCTTCGACTAATTTATCTATTTCTTCCTTGATCTTAGCAGCATAGTTATCGTTGTATGTGTATGGCTTTTGCTTGGAAGGTTTGGCGTCTGAGGTCATAGGAATAGTGTGTGAGCATATGTCAGGGTCAACACCCTTCAAATCCTTGTAACTCCAAGCGAATACATCTCTGTATTCTCTTAGCAAGGCAATCAATTCTTGCTCCTCTTCTTCCGACAGGTCATGGCCTATGTACGTGCATCTCTCTTCTCCTCCTTCTATGGCTACAACCACTTTCTTGGTAGTTTCTTTGTTGTCATAGGCCTCCCCTGATTGTGCCTCTCGTTTGGGCATTCTGATCATGACTCGCCTGTCATCTATCTCATATTTTTTGAGGTTCGCAGGGACCTCAAACAAAGATTCTTCTTCTACTGGTATGACTTCTCTCCTCTTCCTTTTCTTTTTTTCACTCTTATCGGTCACTTGTGTGGTTAATTTCACATCGCTTATAAGCTCTCCATGCCTCTGGGGTTGAAATTCTACTTCATAGAAGTACTCCTCATCTGATGCAAAAGGTGGGTCCATAATGATTGACTCTAGATCGGAGTCACTTGCATCCTCATATGCATCAGGGCTAGGTTCGCATTCTTCTAACACTGCCTCTCCCATGATTGGCTCTATGGAGAAGACTGAAATGTCATAGCCATCTTCATCACAGTGAGGTGTCCATTGTTCTTCATTGATGGCTACATCCATTGTTGCTAGGATTTCTGCCCAGCCATGGGGTTCAAATTCCTCATCAAGAAAGACTATAGGTGCATAGGCTGGGTCTCGAATTGATCTATGTGTTTCTTTCGCACCTGTTTCTCTGGCTTTTTCTCTTTTCTCTTCTTCTACTGCTACTTTGCACATCCATAAGTGGGTGTCTTCATGCATCCATGAGGATCCTGATCCTATGGAATGCACGAATTCCGTATCATCTTTGGCTCTATGGATGGGATTCCATTGTATAGGAGGGACATCTCTATGAGAGTAATCTTTGAGATTGACTTTGGTCGTAACACCTAAGTGTTGCAGGTACAAGGAGTTGGTTCCCCAGTCCTGTACCACTTGCAATTGTCGCATGAAGGGTCGTCCCAAGATCATCTCATAGGCATGATTTTTGCTAAAGTCACATATTGCAAATGTATGCTCGAACTCAACACCACATGTGGTGAGAGTTATTCCTTCTAACAAGCCTAGGGGCCTCTCAATATGACCATCAGCCATCTGCAATTTCATCCTCGTTGGGCGGAGTGCTGGCTTGCCCCAACGCTTCCATAGGGAAGTGGTGGCAATTGCAACTCCAGCACCTGAGTCTAGAATGGCCTTGGTGGTGTACTCCTGGTAGGTAATGGGAAGATAGGTGTTCCCTTCTTCACCTTCACACATTTCTCCTATCTTGTCCAAAGGTATCTCTGGCACTGTTCTATGAGATCCTACCTGGGAACGAGGTTTTGCTATCTCTGGTACTTGTTTGGCTATATGTTTCCATAATTCAGGTCTAACCTTGAGTAGTTCTTCTAATTTGAGATTACATTGCACTTTAGTGTTTTTCACTACCTCCGTGTTCCTAGGTATGACTGAGTCCTCATTTCGTACCATGACCGTGGGTGCTCTCATACACGTGGACTTAGCTTCCCATGGGCCTGTGAAGTGGGGTAATTCTTGTATAGAATTAGACTCAAAGTCTAATCTTTCCTGAGAGTGGGTGCTCTCCTGCTCTCCATAAATAGAGGGAATGTCTTGTGGGAATTGATCATGTGCATCATCCACAAGTTCGATGGGAGGAGGGACTTCACTTTCTTTAGCCCACTTGTCTTCTTGAATCTCACGCAGGAATTCTGGTGTGAACCGATTCATAGAAGATGATGTGTCTGGCTCCGTAGAATTCGGCACATATACCACCTGGGAAGGAGGGTTTATTCTATCGTTGGCTCTTTCCTCGTGCTGATAGACAGTAGGAGCATAAGCTTCTTGGGTAGGATTACTTATTCTATCACTTGTCCTCTCCTCAGTTGGATAGGAGTTTGGCACATAAGCTTTCTGGGGGGGAACATAGGTTTTCTGAACAGGTGCATGTGCTCCCTGAGAAGGAATGTAAGCAACCTGTGGAGGTACATAAGTTTTCGAGGGAGGCACATAGGCTTCCTGGGTAGAAAGACCTGCTCTTTCACTTGCCTTGTCCTTAGGTTGGGCCACGGGTTCCTTTTCTGATTGTGCAATTAGCTTCTCTATTCTTTCTAATAGTCCGTCAAAGTGTAACTGTGTCTTAGTTGAACTAGAGATGTTGAATAGGCGACTGGCTTCAAACATGGTCTGAGCCAATTCCACCATCTTAGCACAAATTTTGGTCCGTTCTAGCTCTAGTTCTGCTCTAGGGTAACACTTTTCGTGATCAGTTACGTTTGGCCCTTCTTGGATTCTGGCCTGATATGCTTTAAGCATCATGTTTAGGTCCTCGGGAGTGGGATCTGCTAGGATTGATCCTACTCTGGGTGGTGGGTGGGTTAAGGGTGGTGTATTGGAAGGTTGGGGAATGGAAGAAGATGGATGGGCGGGTAAAGGAAGAGGTGGTGGAGGTGTGGTGTGAGAGTGGTTTTGAGATGCGAGTTCACTTATCTTTGCTTTGGTTTCTCTTAGGCTTTCTTCAAGTTCGTTCATCTTTTTTGCCCATTGCCTTTTCATTCTTTCCCGACTATCCTTCCAGGCTCTAGTCCTCTTTTTGGTTATGCTCTCTGTTTCACTCACCTCGGGACTCTTTTCCTGACCAAGATCTTGGTTTTGCTGCAGTGCTTGGGCTCTCGTGATCACTTGCACAGGTGCAGTGGAGGTCACACTCCCTGTGGAGTCTACTACTAACCCAATGACATTGATAGGAGTGATTTTAGGCATGTTATTAGGGTTCTTTGGGCAATCTCGTAGGAGATGCTCTTTTCCACAGTCTTGACAGAAGCCCTGAATTGTCACTGGTTGGGGTTGTGTAGGGGCAGGCAGTGGACAATCACGTATAAGGTGATCTCCCTGACATTTGAAGCATGGTCCTCTAGGGAATGGGGGTCGTACCTGCCTAGGTTGAGGTCTAGAGTTGGGATTTGTGTACATGACATTGGCATACTCAGGCTCTCCACTATTTTCACTCGGGTCCTCATAATAGTATGACTCGTTATGCTCGGGTGACTGCATGTAGTAAGCCTGTGGGCTATCAATATGTGTGGAGTCAAAACTATGGTCACTTGGATCACTGTCTGATAGCAATGGGGTGACTGGGACTATGGCTCTGTTCGGATTTTCTTCAGCAGATGCATATTTCACTGGAATCGCATTGGTTGGAGCAGGGGGCTGCTGTACTAGGACTGGTTGAGGTCTCTGCTGCCCTTGATAAGGTGGTTGATAAGTTTGCTGTGGTCTGTTGTATTGTTGTGGTGGGTACTGATTCTGGTATCTACCCTGTTGTGGATATGGCTGGGGGTAGTTTTGCCTAACCGTTTGTTTGTTATATGGGCAGTCTTGTGCAGTGTGGTTGGTGTACCTTCGCTCTATGGTGCAGTACTGACTACTGGGATTCACCTGGGGTTGCGCCATAATGGGGCATACATTTGCCATATGGTCACCTCCACAAGTGTAGCACCGCTTAACTGGGACAAATCTCGGAATTTGTTTGCTAGAGACACCTAGTTTCTGAGCTACCTTCTCTACAAGTTCCTCAATGGATGTGGATTGACCAGTCGTGAGGCTACTAGAGCTATCTGGATCCTTGTAGATTTTTGATAGTTCTAACTCCTCACCTAGGTTATCCTCTATGTCTATGCACATGCGCACGCACTCTTCTATAGTTCTGGGGTCCTTCAGATACACATATGACCTGAGCTTGGTGCTCAACAATCCATCTAAGAACAAGGCCACTTGTTTGGCTGGTGTGGGTAACTCCGGCATCGTACATCTCTCTAGGTATTGCCTAAACCGTCTTCCTGCTAGTCTGACCGTCTCTTGAGGTGTTTGCTTGAAGCTATGAATTAGTGAGGAAGTGTTGTGCCTGATGCCACTCTTAGAAAACTCAATGATGAATGCCTCTAGGAGCTGGTCTATGTTTCTGAAATGCCTCTCGTTCAGTGGTTGGAACCACGTGAGGGCAGTGTTCCTAAGGGTTAGACCAAAAGCATTATATTGTGTGAATAGGTCCTCTACCTGTTCAGCTTTCAAGACTTGCCTAAACTCTGCCACGTGGTCATATGGGTCTCCAGTGCCATCGAAGTAATTCTTCATGGACTTCACCAGTTGAGTTGGTCGCAGGGTCCTAGTGTGTTCTCTTGGTCTTGGCAAAGGGAAATCGTCAGCATTCCTTTGATTCCATGGGGTTCTATGTCCCTCAGGTTCCACTCTATTTCTTTCTGTTCCCATTCTTTCCCTTCCCAGGGAGTTGGCAAAACTTACCTCAGGTTTGTCTCTACTTCTATCTCTTTGAGCTCCCTGAGCTTGGGAGGTCCCAGCTCCTTGGTGACTGTATGACACATTAGTCCGAGGTTGGGGAAAAACAAATTCACCCCTCCATGTGTAGGCATGTCTGCCATGCTCGGTGACCACGAAGATCCTCTCTGAAGTATTGTCTAAGTAGGTTACTTTGCCTGGGCTATCAGGGTCTTTAAACTCATAGATTGTGAGAGTATCTACTTCATGAGGCATGGTAGGCTTATACCTCCAAAAGGCCTCATCGGTTTCTCGATTTAAAAGCAAATCTATGCTTTTATTATCCTGTGGAATCAATTCTGGAGTCATGATTCTGGTCAAGACTGATTTACCTCGGGGAGTTCTCGGCTCTTTCTCTAAATTTCCTTGCTCTATATCACCCATATCGGTTTCTGCAATCACATTTCCAAACTCATCAGTTCTATCAGGAAGAGTGGTGACTACATATATAGTCCCTTCTTTATCTAGGTATGCTCCATTCTCAAACTTCACTACCGGGTGTTCTAGTCCATGGGGTTGATCGGGGTTCTTAATCTGGACCACAGATCTTCTCAATCCGTCTCCGTAGATGCGAGCACCTAGACGATTCGTCCTGATGTATTCCAATTGAGTCTTGTAAGGTCCCTCTGGCTTTTCTAGATAAGCCACCCTTGAGCTACCTACTGGTTTCTCCATGTGATAGGACATCTCAGAATCACTTGTTTCTAATCTGGGAGTGTATGGGTAATCACTCAACTGCTGGGCCCAAGACCTGGCAGTGTGATTGACACTAGCTTCAGAAGATCTGAGGCTTTGTCTGTCTCGGCCTAAGTGTCTGCCTGATCTAAGGTTCATATGCCTGATTTATCTACCCCCTTGGACCCAAGCACACTCTCGTTGCAGGTTAATTTGCACCAATCACTTTGTTCTTTTGAGTTGAATATTATGTTTATGATCTTGTTTGAAATCGCGTCGTCAGGAGTACTTAAGTGAATTTCACACTTGATAAGTGACCGACTCCAGTTTACTTTTTGTCCCTTAGGGTTTTCGCACTTAAGACCTACTTACTTCTTGCACTTGGTTGATTAATTCTCTTGGACTTGATTCGTGCCTAACGTTGCCCTAATTAATTACCCCACCTAAGTCGTACTCAGCCTAGGCTAGGAATTGACAAAGGAGGGTTGAGAGATCTTCCAACCTCAATTAGCTGGTTGACCAGACTGCTACACAAGCCCAGGAAGCCTTCTCCCAAGCTCGGTACTCACCCTTGCTAACTTTCCTTGGAATGCCTTGATTGCACACAGTGTTCCTGCAAAATTTCACAAGTTAATATAGCTCTTTTACTCCATGTATTTGAAAGACAAACATCAACAATCACAGTTCCCCCTGGAGTAACCCACTGTAACCCCTCAATCTTAAGACCACTTAGTCTCACCTAAAGGTCACTCAGGCAGATAGGGGTCAAAACAGGCTCTCAGGGTTCAGGGAATTCCTCACAGGTTCCTAGGTCTTGTCCCACTTCTAAGGCTCTAATGTTACTCCAATGTGACCAAAACTAAGCTCAATTGTACCTCAATTTACTCCAAAAATTCACTCTAAAATTTCGTGCGTTAAGGCCATGTATCGCGATAGGTCGGGTCGAAGTGTCGCGATAGCTCGCCAAGTGTCGCGATAGCTCGTGAGGTGTCGCGATACACCGAGGTGTCGCGATAGCTCGTGAGGTGTCGCGATAGCTCGGGATATGGCGAATTTTTCTGTTCTGTCTAGTGATTCTAGGAGCCCTAGGCCTGCGCAGTGTCGTGGTGCACTCAGATTAGCGATAGGGTGAAGTTTCCGAAGTGTCGCGATAGCTCGAGCTTGACGCCTCGGGGACTGTGCAGACAAATTCCATACCTGCTGAGCTTGCTGGAGATGATGATGGAGCTGGTACCTGCAAGAAACATGCAAAACAAACACACAAAGCAACAAAGCACTCTCGCTCTCTCACAAACTCGCACACAAGAAATGAAGAGAATGGAAAGGAAGAGGGAATGTATAGTGGAGAAGGAGATGAAGGTGGAGATGGAGATGGAGAAAAAATCAAAAATTTACCTACTACTTACCATTCCAATGCGTCCTCTCTACGTCTTACCATCACACGCTCGTCCTCAAAGCTCGGTCCCCGGCAACGGCGCCAAAATTTGGTGTAGCTCAGTGATGAGTAGCACCTCCTTTAATGTCAATCCGGGAAGACATGAGGATGGTATGAAGACCTCGAGCAAGTGAAGGCACAAGTGCGTGAGTGAGAAGCACACTAACATGCACACACATACACACACACGCGCACACACGGCAAGACAAAGAGTGAGAAGCAATGGAGTTCTTAGACTACTTTCAAAAGCTCATACAAGCTCAAAACTATTACAAGCCAGCCCAAAAATGAGCTCTCTAGCTCTATTTATAGTTTTTGACTAGCTTTGGCCCTGTCCAGACCTAGTGTCCGGCCTAGTTAAAAATTAGGTTCCAGGGCTTATTTGAGGGCTCAAACGAGATCTAAAAAATATGAAAATTGATAGGCAACTACTTCTAAGGCTCCTCAAGCTCGAGGACTCCTCGGCTTGTACAAAATGGAGCTACAAAAAGGTGAAATGATATTTACAAGGGTTTTTAGTGATAAGAATCACTTTTAAATGGTGTAGGGGTTTGGGAAAAAATGAAGGGTTGCCTTAGTGCTAGATCTGCATGTATGCCCGTATTTGCTTCTTCCCGTATACTGCCAACAGTGGGTATATTTCATGAAAGAGAAGAGTGAGGTGTTCACTCACTTCTAGATTTTTAAAGCTATGGTGGAAAAGCAGACAGGGAAGTATATTTAGACATTAAGATCTGATGGAGGAGGTGAATACATGTCAAATCTTACATCCTTTGCTTGCAGCCATTGCAATGAATTTCCTAATGGTTCTCATCTTTACCATATGCTTGAATGTATCTTCAAAGTCAACTGCATAGGTTTGTATAAAACCATTCACCACCAATCTTGCTTTGAACCTAGAAATAGATCCATTTGGCTTGCTATTAATTTTATGCGCCCACTTCTTACCCATTACCTACATGTTCTTCTTCTTGGGAACTAGAGTCCATGTTTTATTCTCCTCAAAGTGCATCAATATCTTGTTGCATTGCATCTTTCCATTTGGTGTACCTCCTTGCATCTTCAAAAGATTCGGGCTCATGATCTTCAACTAATTTGTTCGTATATGGATAATGAGTTTCCATATAAGACTCATAGGTAAAATGTTTAGTTTGATATAGAACCCTAAAAGCCTTACATTCTTTACTTTTTGGAGTAATAAACCCCCTTCTCCTTGAATATTCATCTCTTTCTTTTATATGGCTTCGCTCTCCATCATATGCCCTTCATCTTGTTTAACTTCATCATGTTCCATGCTTGTGATAGATCTTGTACTACATGCAAAGAATCATCTTCAATCAGAACCCAACCGATGTCCGTGCCAAAGAAAACCCTCTGAGAGTCATTCAACTCTCTATCTGCTCTTCTAACTTCCATATGAGGAAATATTCCTCCATGATGCCAAGTGGTTCCGATTTGATATCAAGAATGTATTTCTTAATGTAGACTTGGAGGAAGATGTATGTATGGAGCAACCACTAGGTTTTGTTCATAAAAAGTTTCCACATCATGATTATAGGTTGAAGTAGGCACTTCTGGCTTAAAGCAAGCTCCAAGGGTTTGGAACCAAAGATCAGTGGAGTATTTGATCAATTGTGGTTACAATCAATGTAAGATAGATCCATCTCTCTTCATTAAACAAATGGGGGAACGTGTAATCTACATATGTTCATATGTATATGATCTTATCGTTAGATATAATGATACAAAAGGCATTGAAGAGATCAAGGAAAAGAAAGAGATTAAGGAGACCCACCTAAGAGACAAGCATAGTCACAACCACAACCAGAACCATAGCCACAAGTATAACCACAACCACATCTAACAAGCACAACTCACAACCACAACCATAACTAATACAATGGCCATAATCATAGTTGCAAAGACCATACTTCATGCCATCTATGTGTTCTATGTACTCTTGAGAGTCAAGGCACAATATAGAAGGGAAATCAGAGTAGCAAGATATTGATCATACCCATGTCAGATATTTGGAGCCCATGATGAAGATATCTAAGATTAAGAAACGATGCTAGGGATGAAGAACAACAAGATGAAGAAAAACTTGATCAAGCTAAAGAAGAAACAACCCTATCATTAGATGAACCACCCTCATAATCCCACCATTACTTCCATGAACCTCTACAAATGCCATATTCAAATTATTAATCTCCAAACATTTCCACCCATACTAGTTACTAGATGTACTTTGCTTTTTACATTATGTCTTTGGTGAAGTAATGTGGGTACACATATAGAAAAATCTAGAATCGACTTCATTAGAGCCCAACTTGGGTAATTAGATACGGTATGAGCAAAACAATCAGCTATAAACCATGTGAGAGAAATCATAGGACCAATTATTACCATCACAACAATGAAACACTAAACCTTAAGCAGAATTGGATAGTCTACAAACAAAAAGAAGTGAAGAAGAGTAAAAGAGACTACAACACACTACATCAAAGGGTTAACTAATTACATAAAGAGAATCATGGTATAAGATTAAGAAAAATCAAAGTAGAGGAGGTATGTGAGGAAACAAAAGACTCCTTGTTTGTACATCAAGAAAGTATACAGTAGTTGAAGTTTGAAGTTAATGCCAGAGACCAAAGAGTGGAGAAAACACAAGTGGAAAATAAATAACTGAGATGAGATCGCTATGTAGAAGTACGATAGAAGGCCATGATAGAAAACTTATAGAAAGGAATATGTTGGCCTCAGAGGAAACATAAAACCATTATAAATGTTAGATTATCAATGCAAAACTTCACAATCGTGGATTTTATAAGTTCTGCCTGGGCTAATTCTATTCTCAGGGGGAGAGCCCATACGTTATCAGGTGGGTCCCAAAAATTCTTCAGAATTTACAAGTTAATTGTTGGTTCCCACATGGAATGCTCTTGCAAACTTTTTTGCACCACTGGGATATGTGAATCCACACCAAGAAGGCTACTGAAAGTGTTGCACTATTCTGTGTTGATTTGTGAAAGTGTTGAAGTTGCTACTAGGCTCTTGTAATTACTGAGTTCTACTATACATGTAGTGATATTGTATATGGATGAGTGTTGTTTCTATATCAATTCCTTGGATTGGCTGCAATGGTTGCTATTATGCTCTGCATAGTTCCATACGGAGTACTCTAATTTGGTTGCATCACTTTAATGATGATGTGGCAAAAGGTTGTAAAATAGGTAACCACATCTCTTAGTTCCTCCAAAAAGTCAGCTTATCAAAGCGTCTGGAGAGCTATTACGAGCGCAATTTTAAAGAGAACTTGAAATTCATAGAGGGCACAATTAAGAACAAGAACAACATCATTGATATAGAGAAAGGGATTCTAAAATTTCTTGAGAAGAGGCCGCAATGGAAATCTTCAGAAGATGCAGTGCACGTGACCAATGAGATCCATCCTACAACACGCAAAGAGAAAAGCGAGGCTCTTAAAGTAAGAAACGTATTGAGAAAACTATTGAGAGGTCGTTTATACTATCAGGTACACAATTGGTTTTTTTGTTTTCTTTCCATTTGGATATGGCAAGAGATTTCATGTATACAATTCAGAGGACCTTGAATGGATATTACTCACATGTATGGATATGTGGGTCTTTAATTAGATAACTCACGCGCTTGTGAGGATATATTATCCCTACTAAAAACTATTGAGTCAAAAAAAAAATGAGGATCCTAGCACATTTTTTTGAACTGAGGTATGTTCATCTTGGAGATCATAACTTGGTGGAAGGCCTGAAGATGAAGTGAGTCCACTAACCTCGTGCAATGAACACGGGATGAATGTATGTAATTGAGGCGTCCATCAATGAGATTTTGCACATGCTACATGTTGTCTTGATGCTTTTCATCCAACTTCTAGCTTTTGGTTAAGACTTATAATGGTTTTTGTGGCTCACATTCACATTGGACAAAGGAGAATCTACTTAATTTTTTTGGAGATATCATAGGTGATAATATTAGTGCATATGAGACCATAAGAGAAAGAGGAAATGGAGATTACTTGGAAACCATAAGTTATTGGTGCTTATATTAACAGAAAAATAGTCAAGAATGTTTTTTTCTAGATTTTTCCATAAGATTGCCATAGTATAGAGAAGTGCTCAAGTCACAAGAATGGATGATAATATTGCTCAAATAGTTCAGGATAAGCTTAATAAGGATAATTAGCACATTTTTTTTTATAGGATGGAAATCATGTGTAGTGATTAGTTCTCAAAATCAAGGAAGCCCTTGTTGGAATGCTCAAGTACTTCAAAGAAGTAAAAAGTAGAATTTCAAGAGTTGTTTCTAAATGAATTATCTTTGGGTTTACCGTGTTGTAGGAATATTGAGCACGTGATCAAAATGGTGTGAGAAGTGAGTGTGACTGTTTAGTCATCATTTCGCATGAGTTTGTAAGAGGAAAATGAAATAAAAAAGGTTGTGGATGAGTACTTGGAGAAAGGGCTAATTAGACTCAACTATTCATCTTTTATAGCACAAGTTCTTCTAGTAAAGAAGAAAGATGGGACTTTATCAAATGTTCATGGACTATCGAGCACTCAACAAGATTACCATCAAGCATAGATACCCCATGCCTAGAATACATGACCTTCTTGATGATATAGGTGGAGAAATCGTTTATAGAAAAATGGATTTGAAGAGTGGCTACCACCATATTAGAGTTAAAGAGAAGGATGTGTTGAGATATTTAGGTAGTGATGTGTGTGAACACACTAGGATTACTGGGGCACTTTTTTCCTTCTTTAGGAGGTTTTTGCCCCTCGGCTTGTATATATGCCTATAGCTCTAATTAGTAATACATTTAGTATTTTGTGTTGTGCTCCAAGCTTCTTCTTCTTCTTCTTCCTTGTTCTTTTAGTGTGCTTTTGTAGACCTCCAACTCCAACAGTTGGTATCAGAGCAAGTCCCCATTTTATCTACGGCATCATCGACACCCCTCCAGCCAAAATCTTAGAATCACACGAAATTTGGTGAGCATACTCAGGGTGATTAGGAGTTCAAAATGTAGTATCGCAATGCTTGTGCAAACAATTTCATCTTTTTGTGCCAAAGATATATACAGCTTTCGGTTCAGCAGTATAAGATTCTTAAAGCTTGCTATAGGTTTAGCAGAACTCGATAGGGTAGTTCTGATCAACATTTTGAGATACATTCACTTTTTTGCATGAGGGTATTTTAGTCAGTGTCCATGGCTGAAAGTAGTGATGTATTTTGTATGTTGGTTGTTAAGGATAAGTTGGATGGTACCAATTACCCATTATGGGCTTATATGATGCATCATGTATTGGTTGCAAAAGGATTGTGGAATATTGTGCAGGGTGTTGAAACATGTCCTATTACACCTACAAATATAGTGATTAAAGGTGGTGTAGATGGCATTGAAGATGGTGATATTCTTTTGTTCATGTTCGTGTTGTGATTCTTGTTGCACCTACTATAGAGAAAATTTATTGGGATGGTAGAGATGCTCAAGCACATGCATCGATAGCTTTGTCTGTCAAACGTGCCATTATTCCTCACATCGCTCTTGCAGAATAGCGAAGGATGCTTAGGATACACTTACCACTTTATACCAGGCGAGGAATGAGGCTCGTGTTGCTTACCTTCAAAAACAATTGTAGAATGAGCACATGAATGAAGGAGATTCCATGGAAAAGTTTTTGACAAAGATCAAAGATTTGAAGGAGCAATTGATTTTTGTTGATGAAGTCTTGCTTGACAGTTCACTTTTGCATACTATTCTGAATGTTCTTCCAAATTCATATCAGAGTTTTGCTTCTACTCTTTGATTGATGATGAAAGCCAATCCAAATGCCTTAAATTTTGAGGAGTTAGTCTCTATTCTGTTGTAGGAAGATTACTCTAGGCAGAATAGGTCCATTATGCATGTTGCATATCAAGTTTTCCTCGCTAGTCAGAAGGGCAAAGGTAAATGGAGCTCTTCTATTAGTAAACAAAAATTTGCTAATTCTACACAATCAAAGAAGGATGATAGAGACGAGAAGAAAACAAAAAAGTAGGAATTTCTTTGCAAATATTGTAAAGCAAATGATCATGTCATAAAGAGTTGTCCAAAAGTGGCTACAAAAGAGGCAAAGAAGAAAGAGGCTCGGATGGTTGTAGCAGAGGCCTCTACATCAAAAATAGAGTCTGTTAATCTTGTGCAGATTGAAGAATGGGCATTTGCTATTGTTTGCAGTTATGTCCATCTTCACATGAATAGTGTATGTCTATAGTAGACTAAAATGTTTGGTACTTTGATAGTGGGGCAACCAAACATATTACCTCACAGCATAGTTTCTTCACTTCACTTGAACCTACCCCTACATGGAATACTGTCACATGTGCCAACAACTCCGCTTATCCTATTATGGGAGTTGGTGAGATCATTCTGACTACTACTAGTGGTAGTTCTTTTACACTGTAAGATGCTATATTTGTGCAGGGGATCAAGAAAAATTTGTTATTAGATTCAACATTAGCCAGGATTGTCTTAGTCATGAAATTTGTTGATGACAGATGTATAGTTCATGAAGGCTAAATCTCATTTTCCACACAAGTGCATATAGTGGGGAATCGAAACACGCTTATTTGTCAATCCGATGAACCGACCTAACCAAGCATATGAGGACATGTGCACACATGATGGAAAATGAAGTGGATCAGCTCACATGCATGAGAAAAGACTAACCTACCTCTCTAACTCGCTTAGATACTGAAAGTGTCTGTCATGTTACCACTTACAACAATTTTCACTAAATCGAGGATTTGTCCCAGCTCTGAACTCCAAATATGGCCAATAGCAGGTTCGTTTCGAAGGTCTCGATGAGACGCGCATCTATTGGAGTAGTTTCACTCGATTCTGGCAATCGTGCTTCAAGTTATGACCAAAATAGTGAATGGCGGGAAACACCCACACTCACTCCACGACTCCTACTAGCTCACACACACACTATAGTAGCTCAAAAACAGTGGGGAGGGGTAAACAATAGTCCTACACACACATTCCAAGCATCACACACACCTATAAGATCAAAGAGAAGATGAAAATCTGCAAGAAAGAAGCAATTTCGAAATTCAGGAACTCTCCTTCTTCACACTGGCAAAAAGTCCTTACAAAGAGTCACAAAGTGACTTATATACATGTGCCTTAAAATTGGTCCTTTCACACAAGAGACTGGCACTTTATTAGCTAATCTCTATTTTCCTACTATTTTACAAGAAGTATATTACAATGATTTGGGATTATGCATCTAGAGGACTCCTCTAGTGCATTTACATGGCTTGAGGGAATTTCCTAAGACTTTGAAGAAGAAAAATATGCCCATTAATTTTGAAAATTTTGGGGCTCCTCTTTCGTGCCTCTTTGCTCTGCAACACTCTCCCCCTCTTTGCCATCCTCTGATGCTTGTCGGTGATCCGCAAAGAAGCTTGTTTCATAAGCCACCAGCCGTGCATTAAGATTTGAAGTCATTTTTACAAAAAATTCTGAATCAATTTCAAAGAAGCCTATGAAAAATGCTTCTTCAAAAGTCTGCATATACGCGCTTGGTAAGAACATAAGCCGCAAATAGTATGCCATAATTGTTAATCGGCTTAGGATAGTTGAAAGATAAAAAACAAGTGCTTCGGATCCCTGTGTAATGCCGATGAAGTTCAAAAATGTATATTTGGCATGTTGGAAGACTTTAATCACTGTAAGTAGCATGCTGAGAATCTTATTAGTCATTTTGACTGCCAAATACGGTATAGTGGCGTATCGAGCAATCCAAAATTCCATGGTTTTCACCATGTATTCTTCCGTTGGTAGATAATTATGCAGTGGACTTGGTAAGAGTGGATAATTGAGCCATTGATTATTAATGCTACCCTGGCCCTGTCCTTCCCAAAAATGCAACCAGGAGCGTCGGCGTGGTACTAGACAAAAAGATGGGTTTACCTGAAGGGCATAAGGCGATGATTCTGTAAGACAATAGTTACGCAATATAACACAGAAGCAATAGCAGAGAAGATAACAGATATAGGAGAATCTCAACAATTTTCTACTAGCAGCAAGTACAAAGATGATGGCGTTGTCCACCCGTGCGCTCTCAAGGTAGAGCTTAAATGGTGATCTAGAAAACTCTAGATAGGGAGATACAAGGTAGAGGTATGCTGGCTCAACTCAATGTCTTAGGTAGTGCAGAAGTCATGTATATATAGGATCATGGGTGGCCTGCCATGGACGGCTATACATGGGCGGTAGAGCGTGGGCGGCCACCGCCCGCGTAATTGCCATACACGGCTTAGACTGGTTGAACCGACCTAACAAATATAAATGATTTTTGACTCCGACAGGGAATATTCCATGGAATATTCCCTTTACCGTCGCGCTGGGGGCGCTGCCCCCGGACCCCCACTAGGGGGCCCGCTGGCCCCCTGGGACCCCCCAGCCAGGGGGCCCGCTGGCCCCCTTGGACCCCCCAGCCGGGGCTGCTCACCGCTGCCCCGGACCCCACAATTGGGGACCCTGGTAAATCCCTTTCCTTATAATACCTTACATGGTCCAATATGACCTTCATCCAACATTCAAGTTGGGATTCCCATCAATTGGGTAATGCACGCTTGGCTTCTCCTCATAAAGGGGGCCTTACAAAATGTGCATACAATCATGAGGGGTAGACATTGATCATATACTAACAGATTCCCATTGTACCCGTAGTGTAGGGTTTTTTTCTAGAACTTTTCTCCTCCATATAGGGTCAGCTCTTTCAAATTCCTCTTGAGTATAGTTGAATGTGTTATTGCTAAACTGGAGGTTGTTGTCAGGCTCCTTATTTGTTGTGGACCTTATGTATTGCCGTGTCTGCTCTTTAAGGAGTCCATATGGTACATTAAATGGTTTCAATATCTGTTCTAAATTTTTTCTTTCAATCTGAGCTTCCTTCATGACCTTTATTATTTGATCTTCAAATTCCGCAGTAAGTTGGGATACCAGTAGTGCCCTCTCATGTCGGCTTAGTTCTCAATCTCCTCAGTAGCCGCTGTGGAGTGTGGAACTACTGGTGTCCCCCCTGTCGTCTTTTGTGCCAGCTGATCTTGCAGTTGCTTTATCATCTCCTCTTTTTGCTTAATCTCTTCATTGGCCTTCAAAATCGTTTCCTTATTCTTTTGGATTTCTTCTGCCACGACAACGACTTGATCAGTGTCTTCTTTACATTGCACTAGATATCTATTTTTGGCCTTTTTCCATTTTGTCCTTAGTGTTGCGGTATCATCCATATACCTCTTCTCCCATTTTGCAATGATGGCTTGCTCTTGCTTGAGCTGATCTTCATACCTTGCTATCTTTTCCTCCAATGTCTTTGTGTCCTTTTTTGGAACTTCCTGAACTCCTATAGGTTGATTACTTAAAAGAGCTTTCATGAGCTCCTTGTTTCTGTTCCTTAAGTTCTCTGCCTCATCCATGTATATTTTTATTTGTGATTTTAATATTTTGCTTCTTGTGTTCATCCGTGTCTTCTCGATCTCACTAGCCTCATACTTCTTCTGTAACTCTTGTAGTTGTTCTTTTAATTTTGCATTTTCTATCTCTAAAGTTTTGCATTGCTGCTTGGCCTCTTGAACTTCATTCTCTTTATGTGTTATGTGCTCCTGTGCTAGCCTTAATTGTGTGGAAATGTTCTTACCCATTTCATGAAGTTCATGCTTTTCTTGCATCGCTTTGTCATAATCAGCATCAGCCTCAAGCATCAATTGTTGCATATCCATAGCAGTTTTGATCATATGTTGCACCACTGGCTTGAGCTGAGCAACGTCGACATTCAACCATGTTTTTGGAATGCTTGGAGCATCCCCTGTTTGTACATCCTTTCCATGCTCCACATGAATAGTCTCGTTATGTGGTTGTCTAATTTGAAGCTGCACTTCTGGTTCTTTGCTTTCTTCTTCTAGATTGATGATCTTCGTGGCACTCTCTTGAAACGTAACATCCATGGGGGAGGGTTTTGCTACAACCCTTATTGGTGTGAATGGTTCGGATTCTTCCCCCGTAGCTTCTTTTGGTTCTTCCTTTGGATTCTTCAACGAACCTTTCCTTCAAGCTAAGCCTCATGGAATTTGAATGTTAGGTGTGTCATTCATTTTGATAACATGTACCCCTTCTTGGGATACCTCTTTGTCTGCGGTGTTGTGATTAGGGTTGATGGGAGTGTCATTCACCTTCATGTCCTCTTCTTCAGCATTGTAGTTCACTTCATTTAATTCCTCCCATTGTCCATCATCTTTCGACTCACTTCAAATGTCCGTATTTAGTAGGGAGTTGTATGGTTCCTCTCGTTCCTCCGAAGATGAACTCGAATTTACTAACCCTAATTCTCTGTACTGATGCACCTTGGTGAGCCTCTTTTTTACTTCCACATCTTGGTGGGCTTGCTGGTAGTGGTGTCCTTGCACTGGTAGATTAACTTGACCTTCAGTGTATTTATGTGTGTCTTCCGGGGCTCTTGTTAATTCCTCTTCGATAATTGGTTGGTGCTCTTCAATTCTTGTTTTGGGAAGCACATGTGCCCTTTTTGTGGCTGGGACTTCTACTTCTGCTTGCATCACCTCTCTTAGTCGTTTTGTACCTCTCATTTTAGGTTGGGAGCTAGTTTCTGCCTCCTCGATGATTTTGACACCTTTTTTCTTTCTCGGGATTGTAGCGACCTTTGCATATTTGGCCATGGCTTCCGATGATGGCATTTCTTGCAAGTGCTCTCTAATGCCCAAGGCATGATATATCAATATGGTCAGAGCTACACTACCGTTCAAGAACTTCTTGTGGTTCCATTGCTTCTTTGCTTCGAATAGCCTCTCTTGAATATAAGGAGTCATATTAATTTGATTCCCAATTTGCTTAATAGCATGAGACAGCATCTGTACTATGATTTTCTGAGGAGCGGTGTATCTATGCATGTTAGGAAAACAAAAGTGCTGATGAATGAGTCTGACTTCTTCTTCAATATCAATGCGATTAATGTCAGTGAAGGTCCTAGTCTTTGCTCCACGGCTTTCCTCTTTCAATACCGTGTTGCCATCTTTTTCCCACCCAAAAGCTTCCTTAATCAAGTCATGTGTAAATTATATAATGACCCATTCACCTACTGCATCCATGACACTAGCCTCTGGCACCAATGGATCATGTGGCGTTGGCTGTAAGGTATTCATAACTTGCGTGCACCTTTGAAAGTCGGATTTGTAGCTTGGCAATTCAAAATATTTGTGGATACCCACTTTCTTCATGATTTCAGTGGTAGACGAAAGCTCATGCACCACTTTAAAATCTTGGGACATAATCGGGAATTGATGATTTGTTTCCATGATTTTGATGATCACGAGGAAGAGATAATCCCTAGCCGGTTGATCTTCTCTAAACCAGTGGCCCTTTGCTTTAGTCACGCTCTGTAGAGGAAATTCCATCACTTGCTCTTGAATGGTTGCTTCAGAATCTTCGGAGGCCATCTGCACTTGTAATGAACAGAGCATTAGCTTCAATAGGAAATATAGCAATTGTGCTGTGTATTGTAGTGACATGTCATTAGTTTCGTCACTCCGTTCTCCTTGCTTGCATAAGTAAGATCTTTTACCGCATATTTTTCATTTACTTTTCTGAAAGAAAACAAGGATTAGCATAGCTAAAGCATTTATTTATTTACATAGTAGGTCCATTCCTAGGAAGTAGAGGCTATGACCTATTCCCCATTGGAGAATGTGCACCACTAATTCTCTTGAGTACATCATGTGCCGAATGCCTGGCCTTGTATTGTGGCCCTATCATGCATACTTTAGGTGCATTGGAAGCTTCATGAGTGCAACAAAAATCTTCGTGGTTCTGGTGCTCCATGGGTATCTCTTCTCTTTCTGGTTATCGGAGGTGTGGGGTTTCTTCTCTTGAAGTATCTGTGACAAATTTCGTTAGTCCTTATGGCATTGTTGTGTTGATATAATGTTTCCTCTTGCTTGTCCATCTCTTTAATGGCTGCTTGTCTGACCTTCTTGGGAATCCACATTTGTTGCCGTACTTTTTGAGCTTCAATCAAAGGCCTAGGAAGCCATACTTGCAAGAGTCGTGTTGGTTTGGATTTTGGTGAAGAAGAATTCTTGCGCACTTTTTCCTCCTTATGAGCTGGTGTTGCGATCTCTGATTCTTTCACTTGGTCCTTGCACACCCATTTGAAGTTGGCGTTTCCCAAATGCAAGTATTTGAGGGTGGTTTTCCATGTTGGTGATCGTTCTTTTGTGTGAGAAACTCTAAGAGTATTGATCTCCTTGGTTTCTTTCTGTTCATCAACCGGTATAGTGAATCCTCTTCACCCTTGGATATATTAGGGTTTGAAATCTCTTCTCCTTTCGGACCTGCTTCTGAGTGATTGGTGCTAGAATCATTTTCTATGTGCTCTTCTATGCTTTGTTCCGCACTTTCGATGACTTCTGGTCTCTATGAGGGTTTTTCCCCTAATAGACTAAAGATTTCTTTGTGCCCTACCTTGGCTAAAATGTATCCTTGCGCTAGGTGGATGCTTACCTCATTCTCAATGATCCAGTATTGTCCTAGTATCAAGTTTTCTATTAAGTCTTCATCTCTACACACTAGAACTCGTTGTTCCATAGTTGAATTTCCTAGGTGGAGGGATAGTATGGCTTCTCCAATACATGTTATGGCTTGACCTCCAACCCCTATCATATGTGCTTTTGTGGGTGTCATAACCGTTTGAAGATCTCGGGTGACCGTATTTCCTATGCAACTGAGTCCTGCTCCTGAGTCTATCAAGGCATCTATCAGCCGGTACTCCGTCGTTCCAATTCCTAGGTTTAAATAAGGCTGGGACATGTTGACATTGGTAGTGTCAGACTTATGAACCTGGTAATTAGCCATAGGAATAGGCTCTTCTCCGGAGATACCGTTCATCTCTTTGCTTTATCCACTCCTTCCGTTTCTTAATATGCTCCATGGCTTCTCATCGTGCCTCCTCTCTAATCCGTTCTTCCTCTTTCTTCCTATTTTGCGCACCTACGAGGCGTGCTAGCGTTTCATCCGTCAATGGCTCCATCAATCGTTTGACTCGGCATCCACTTATGTAATTAGGAAGAACATCTCCATCTAGAGTAGCTAGATTAACTGCTCCACTAGTGGAGATCCTATTGATGATTAGAGGTCCATATTCTCGTTTTTGTAATTTCTTGGCATGTTGCTTCAAGGTGTAGACTAGGACCAAGTCTCCTTCTTTTAGTCCCTTGTCTTTTATGTGTGCATCATAATATGCCTTTTGTTCTTGCTTAGCCGCATAAATACCTGCTACCGCTTGTATTCTAGTCTCATGTAGCTTCTCAATTTGGCCTAATTGCTTGGATAATTCATGTCCTGTCCATTCATACTGCTCGGCTACTCTCAAAGTGGGTACTAAAAAATCAATTGGTAGGATTGTGTTCTATCCGTATACTAGATTGAATGGGGTAGTTCCAATGGTAGTCTTGTAAGCGACTCGAAAGACCCAAATTGCATGATGCAATTGTTTGTCCCAGTCAGACCTCCCATTATTGACGATCTTTGTCAATACTGTGCATAACACCTTATTGGAACTTTCCGCTTGACCATTGGCTTGGGGGTGGTATGGGGCTGATTTTTTATGGATCACTAAGAACTCATTCATTAAAGACTCTATTACTTCATTAATGAAGTGCGTTCCTCGATCACTCACAATCTCAATTGGTAATCCGAAACGAGTGAATATATGCTCAAACAAAAACTTAGCAGTGGTTTGAGCATCGTTTCTTCTAGTAGCCTTTGCCTCTACCCATTTTGTCAAATAATCTATGGCTACTCGATTGTAGGAAAGTGAATTGATTCCCCCCAACAACCATTCCCACCTTCATTTGAATTCAAATTCAACTTATAAAAGTCGTGGAACACTCCTAGAGTCTATATAAAGACTTGAAATCACTTGTACATTACATGGAAGCAATATACATACACTTGTGACCATCATTGTATTGCTCCTTCAATTCTTTGCATCATCTTCTTCGCCAATAGTAATCTTGCAGAGGCTACTGCTCTCTCTCCAGAGCTCCAAATTGAGTGCAAGATAACGCATTGGAAAGGTATAAGTGTCTAGTTTATGCCTATAATTTTGCAAAGCATTTGGTTCAGTAGATTGGGAGAAATCTGAGTTTTTCTGTCTCGGGGTCAATCTCTGCATATTCCTGAAAAATAGGAAGTACCACCGGTGAATGTCGCATTCATTCCTATAGCATATTTTGCTTATTCCTTATAATTTTGTGCATTCCATACACTCAACCCTATGTGTATCACTCCCATAAAAGAATTTTTTCTAATTGTAATCACGCTGGTCGCTATGGGCATTTGAAGTTCATTGTCTCTTCCATAGATAGTAAGTTTTTTGAGCTAGTCGACCCGCAAACCTATCTGTTTTGTATCGACTCATTCTCCTTGATGATCCAAAGTACATAGTGTGTTTCTTTGCACTTATTGCATGCCTATAAGGTCTATTTGAGTCTCCATAAGCTCAAGGGCTGGTCTTGTGCCGGTTGTCTTGACCAAACTTCGTCGCTTCGAAACACACTTTTCTACCTTTGACAAGCTTCTCCAAGTTCTTTCAGTGGTATCAGAGCTAGATCAAGATGGGTGACGGCTTTCCCTCAATGATCGAGAAGCTTGATCGACACAACTACGCGGCCTGGCAAATCAAGATGGAGGCCTATTTGCAAGGTAGAAATCTTTATGGAATTGTAGCAGGTGATGAAGTTATGCCTATTCCAAGATCCAAAGGGGGACCTACACAAGAGGAGACAGATAAGCTCATACTTTGGTGCGCAAGGGATGCTCAAGCAAGGTCGTACATACTACACTCTATCTCTGACTTTCTATTACCACATATTAGAGGATGCAAGACATCTCAAGAGACTTGGGATGCCCTCGAGACTTTCTTTTCTGCTAGTACCAAAGCAAGAAAGAATCATCTTTGGAACGAGTTCAACCAAATGAAGAAGACACCTAAACAAACCATCACAGAGTTTGTTACCAAGGTCAAGGAGGTTGCGGATCAGTTAGCATCCATTGGAGAGCTGATTGAAGAAGAGGTCATCATGAGACAAATTCTCAATGGCATTCAAAGTGATAAGCAATGGCAATCCTTCACGACGGCTTATGATCTCATCATGGATGTGCAGACTCCAGACTTCAACATTTTTCTTGGACAACTCTTCAATCAAGAAGCCAACAATAGCATAAAGGAAGGTAACTCTTATCATGGTAATTCATCTAGTGCTCTATATGCAGATAAGAAGGATAAGAAGCAGAAAGGCAAGAAGAAGGAAGAAGATGAAGAAGAGACTTATCGAGCCAACTTTGTAAGCAAGAGCAAGTGGAAAGGGAAGAAGAAAGGACCAAAGCAAGACAAAGCCAAGGGTCAGAATGTTCAACCTTGTGCCATATGCAATAAGACCAACCACACCACTCAGAATTGTTGGTTCAATGGGAAGACCCAGAAAGGAAGTGGAAGAGGTGGATATGGCAGCAATAGAGGAAGAGGTGGACACAACTTCAACAATAACAATAGAAGCTATAATAGAAGGGACTACAACAATTATTCAGAAGATCAGCCACATGAAGACTCATTGCTTCTTATGAATCTAAGCCACAAAGAAGGTAAAGAAGATGATCATTTGTTCTACATAGATTCAGGATGTTCGAATCATGTTGCAGGCAACATTGCTCTTCTATCTGACTTGGAAAGTCCAAAGCATAGACATGAAGTGCAAATAGGGGATGACACGAAGCACAATGTGGAGAAGATTGGTAATGTCAAAGCTTCCAATGTCAGGACAAACATTCTGAGTAAGGTTCTCTATGTACCCACTATCACTAAAAACCTAATAAGTGTAGGCCAAATAGTTGAAAAAGGCTTGCAAGTTAGGTTCACCCAACATGGAGCTTTTGTGGAAGATCCATGTCAAGGCTTCAAGAAGATAGCCCGAGGTGAGAAGCATGGTAGGGTCTTTACTTTTGAAGTAGGAGAAACCAGCAACATAGCTCTAGTCAACTTTGGGTCTCAAACCCTAAGTGAGCTTGAAGTGTGGCATAAGAGACTTGCTCATGTGAATGAAAGAACCTTGAAGGATATATGCAGGGATGAAAGTGTTTTAGGACTGCCAAACATATCAAAGCAACACATGATCAACAGGTGTGATGCATGTCAGATTGGGAAGGCACAAAGACAACCATTCAACCACAAAGGCTACATCCACAACAACTTATTGGACTTAGTACATATAGATGTATGGGGACCAAGTCAAGAACCTTCATTCGCAGGATCAAGGTATTATGTCTCATTTATTGACAACCATAGTAGATGGACTGTTCTATACTTTATCAAGAGTAAGAATGAAGTGTTTGATTGCTTCAAGAAGTATCTTGCACATGTGGAGAATCATACAGGTAGATCACTAAAGAAGCTCAGATCTGATGGAGGGGGAGAATACTTCTCCAAAGACTTTGATGAGTTCTTGCAGGACAAAGGTATAAAAAGGGAAGTGACTACTAGGTACTCTCCTCAACGAAATGGAATTGCAGAGAGGAGAAACAAGACATTGGTTGGATCAGTGCGAACTATGCTTGAAGAGAAGAAGTTGCCACATTATCTATGGGCAGAAGCTATTTCAACTACTGTGTACCTTGTGAATCGACTACCATCCAAGTCACTTCAAGGTATGACTCCTTATGAAGCATGGCATGGAAGAAAACCTAGTCTTGGACATTGCAAGGTTTTTGGTTGTTTAGCTTATGTTCATGTACCATCACAAATAAGAGGTAAGCTAGATGAAAGGGCAACAAAGGCAATGTTTATTGGATATGATTCAACTCAGATGGGCTATAGGTTCTACAAGTAGAGATGTTGTGTTTGAAGAACACAGGTCTTGGTATGATGAAGACAAACAAAAGGTAACACTACCATATGATCTTGATTCTGACTCTCATCAATTAGGAAGCAAGCATGATACACAGGTCCAGGATCCAAGAAGTGATACAGACGATGACCAAGATGAAAGAGAAAGGGATTACAAGCTATGGAAGTCAAGAGGCAAAGCAAAGATGCAAGAGGTTGGAGAATGCTCCAAACAAGCACCTAGAAGATCAGCAAGAGAGAAGAAACAACCATAAAGGTATGGATATGATTCCACATTTGTTACGAAGCATTCAATCTACTTGGCAAAAGACTCTATTTCAGAGGAACCCTCAACCTATGAAGAGGCAAAGGGAAACCCTAATTGGGAAAAGGCCATGAACGAAGAGATAGATGCATTGAAGGAGATGGACACTTGGGATTTAGTTCCAATGTCACCGAATCAAAAGGTAATTGGTTGCAGATGGGTATATAAAGTTAAAAGAAATTCAGATGGATCAGTTTGCAGGTACAAGACAAGATTAGTTGCCAAAGGATGCTCACAGTATATGTAGATGATATTATTGTGACAGGTGATGATCTAAATGGCATTCAAAGGATCAAGAGACACATGCAAGAGGAGTTCAAAATCAGTGACCTAGGTGAGCTCACATATTTCCTAGGTATGCAGGTGATATATACAGATGAAGGAATGTATTTGACTCAAAGAAGATACATTCAGGATTTTCTTCTCAAGTTCAAAATGGAGAACACTAAACTTGCAGGTACACCTTTGGAGATGAATCATAAACTAAGTGTTTATGAAGGTGAGAAAATTGAAGACATAAAAGAGTATCAAAGCTTGGTAGGTAGCTTGATATATGCTACTCATACAAGGGCAGACATCTCATATAGTGTGGGAGTGCTTAGTCAGTTCATGCACTCACCGAGAAGACCACACATGGATGCGGCTAAGAGAGTACTTAAGCATCTCAAAGGTACAATCAACGAAGGTATATTCTATCCTTACTCTTCAGATTTGGATATCAAAATATACTCGGATGCAGATTGGGTAGGAGCTAAGGATGATAGAAAAAGTACATCTAGTTACTTAGCATTTGCAGGTTTGAAGCTAGTGTGATGGAGTTCTAAGAAGCAACCAACAGTTGCTTTGTCTTCAACTAAAGAAGAGTACAGAGGCTTGACCATAGCAACTCAAGAAGCAATATGGTTAAAAGCATTGTATACAGATTTGGGACTTGTGAGTTCCAAACCTCACATATTTGGAGATAATGTAAGTTCCATGCATCTAGCGGCAAATCCTATTTTTCATGCAAGAACCAAGCACATAGAAGTCCATTACCACTTCATCAGGGAGAAGCTCATGGCAAAGGAGATTGACATTTCTTTTGTTCCTACTGAAAAGCAAGTAGCAGATATGATGACGACGGCACTTGATGGAGTAAAGCTTTGTAGATTCAAAGCTATGGAACGTATTCAACCTATCAGAGAATGAAGACTCAAGCATACTTTAGCTTGAGGGGGAGCTGTTGGAACATCAAGCTTACACTATGCTTGAGGTGGATTTGATCTACATCAAAGGCTATCGCGTCGAAAGAATATCCGTTGGAGAGTTCTTTTTCATATGCTCATTTATTGTATTTTTTTTGAGAAATTTTTGATGGTTCATTTACCGTTGTAAAAGCCTTGAGCTTTACACATCTAAAGGTAGAAAGATAGAGACCAAATCCCACGAATTTGTGGTGGTTGAAGTTGCATTCAATCAAGCAATCAATCACCTAAAAGTAGATCAAAGTAGATCTTCACTTTTCCTAGATCGTAGGAAAGTGAATTGATTCCCTCCAACAACCATTCCCACCTTCATTTGAATTCAAATTCAACTTTTAAAAGTTGTGGAACACTCCTAGAGTCTATATAAAGACTTGAAATCACTTGTACATTACATGGAAGCAATATACATACACTTGTGACCATCATTGTCTTGCTCCTTCAATTCTCTGCATCATCTTCTTCGCCAATAGTAATCTTGCAGAGGCTGCTGCTCTCTCTCCAAAGCTTAAAATTGAGTGCAAGATGACTCATTGGAAAGGTATAAGTGTCTAGTTTATGCCTATAAAGTTGCAAAGCATTTGGTTCAGTAGATTGGGAGAAATCTGAGTTTTTCTGTCTTGGGGTCAATCTCTACGTATTCCTGAAAAATAAGAAGTACCACCAGTGAATGTCGCATTCATTCCTATAGCATATTTTGCTTATTCCTTATAATTTTGTGCATTCCATACACTCAACCCTATGTGTATCATTCCCATAAAAGGATGTTTTTTAATTGTAATCACGCTGGTCGCTATGGGCATTTGAAGTTGATTGTCTCTTCCATAGATGGTAAGTTTTTTAGCTAGTCGACCCGCAAACCTATCTGTTTTGTATCGGCTCATTCTCCTTGATGCTCCAAAGTACATAGTGTGTTTCTTTGCACTTATCACATGCCCATAAGGTCTATTTGAGTCTCCATAAGCTCAAGGGCTGGTCTTGTGCCGGTTGGCTTGACCAAACTTCGTCGCTTCAAAACGCACTTTTCTACCTTTGACAAACTTCTCCAAGTTCTTTCAGGAACCAAGTCAGAGCCGTTCCTGTGAGGGTGATTCCGAAAGAATCATACTGCACAAAGAAGTCGTCTACTTGTTCAGCTCTTAATACATGTTTAAATTCAGCAATGTGGTCGTAAGGTTTTCCCAATCCATCATAGTGATTCCTCACACATTTGGCCACTTGGATCGGTCTCAATCTTCTCATTGGCTCCGGCTGTCTAGGCATTACAGGGAAGGCGCGGATTGTTGGTCTAACTGGGGGCATTCTAGGCTGCACTCCTATTGGTGTTCGTGGCCTTACTGGTGGTTGGTATTGATTTCCTATTCCAGGGTGGGTCTGATTGTGTGTCTGCACTCCTGGAGTCGCGAATTGTATATGAGCACGGTTAGGAACGCTCCGTTGGCTTGTTTGTCCCGACATTGTGTGCTCTACCTCTTGTTGTGTTTCGAAGGGGTTCTGAGAGGTGGTTGCCTATTCTCGCTGAGGGAATACAGGCAAACCCATATACTTTCATCGAGATCTGTATATGGCATCAACTAGACAATACCTCCTTTGATTTTTGTCCAGATATGTTACTCTAGACTCGTCTTCCGGATCCTTTAACTCATAAAAGGTCATCGGACTTTCTTCTCTTCCTTGGGCCGGTGAGTCAGTTTGTAGTAACAAGTCCAAACCATGGATCAAATAGACTTCCAATAAGTAGTCGTCTTGAGGTATCAAGTCCCCTCTCAAGACTCGCGTTATTGTTGACTTGCCTCTAGGGGTAGTCACTAACTCCTCAGGGTTTGGTCTCCCTAATTTTTCTTGTCCCACCAACTCTCCCCTCTCATTAATCAAATCAGGATATTCAGTCACTATGTAGATGTGACCCAACTTGTCCATGTATGCTCCACCTTCATACTTGACAGCCAGTCTGGGCACAATTGTTGCATCCATGGAAGTCACCATCCTAGCCACAGATCTGTTTAAACCGTCCAGGTAGATGGGGATTGTTGGAGAAACAATCACTAATTGGACATATATTTGAAGGTCAAATCTTAGGAAGAAAACCCCATGCCTATGTGAAGGGACAAATTCACAAATGTATCATATTTGTAAAGTTAGTTCACTTTAGTTCTAGAAGTTTTTTAAAATCACGAGAATACGAAAATCTATATAAGTTAGTTTGTATCAACTGACGCAGAGAGAGAGAGAGAAGAAGTAGAAGAAGGAGTTCATTTTATACGACTGAGTATAGTCGGGCTTCTCTGAGTGAGAAAGCATCTGTAAAACTTCTGAGTTTCCATAGCTATGAGAAAGAACTGAGTAAAGTTCTGTGTATGAGTCTCTCTCCATCATCTCCATGCTTGCCTACTGTGTGATGAATTCAAAAGTTCAAGTTTTCTGAGCGATTCGATGCCTGGCATCGAATCTTGGCTGATAAGTCATTGTTTTCATTCTCTGTGTGTTAACTGTTGTTGAATCTTCTAAAAATATGAAGTTTGTGGAGCAACTCGATGCCTGGCATCGAGTTCCAGCATAAAATGGATGCCTGGCATCGACTTCTAGCATATAAGTCATCTTCTTCATGTGTGTGTAAAATAGAGTGTTTCTGGTGCAGAAAAATAGCCAAAAAAAGCCCAAAGTCGATGCCCGGCATCGACTTGGACTGAAATTCGATGCCAGGCATCGAATTTTTTATTTTTGGACATCAGGAATACTAAAACAAGAAAAAATTCCAGTTTTGGAAGGTCATACAGGGTCATCTTGTGAGGGCCACAACTTGAGTTCTAGAGCTAGGTTTGATGCATATGATAGCTTGTTGGAAAGCTCTACTCTTCTAGTTTCAGCCTATAAAGTTTCATGGAGAAAGCATACTTGAGCTAGGAGAAAGTAGCAAAATACTGAAGGTATGTCATTTCAGTGACTAGGAATTTCTGTAGAAGCAAAGTTCTCACTTTAAGCTATCATTTCTCAAAGTTTGGAGTGGCAATGAGTTAATGGTGACCATAGAGGTGTTCTAGTGTCACATTAAATCATTTCTTGTGGTGTTTTATACATCAACAAGTGGTATCAGAGCAGAAAGATTCTCGAGAGCAGAAGACGACAAAGGTACGAGAAGTTTTGTAAAGTTTTCCATTAAAGTTTGAAAGGTGAAGCATTTGAAGACACAAGGCATCAAAAGATTACTTTCAAAGTATCCTCATACACAAAGAACTTCAAAAGGTATTATCCTTTATCCTTTAAGCTCACAGGTTGCAGCAGAAGGAAAGAACTATGGCAGATCATATCTCCATTGACAAACTGGATAGAGATAATTACCCCGCATGGGTAATGAGAATGGAAGCCTTACTTATGAGTAAGGATCTCATGGTATATGTAACAGGTGAAGAAGAGAAGCCAGTATTTGAAGATGAAAGCCGACCAAAGAAAGAAGAACTTGATGCTTTAAAGCATTGGCAGAAGAAGGATGCAAGTGCAAAAGCATACATCTACAATACAATCTCTGATCATTTGCTACCACACATCAGAGGATTGGAATCATCAGAAGATATATGGAATGCATTGGAGTATCATTTCCAAAGTACTACTAAAACACGAAAAGCAAGTCTATGGTCAGAGTTTACAACATTCAAGAAGAAGCCAAGTCAAACCATTAGTGATTATGTCACTAAGATGAAGGATCTTGCAGATAGTCTTGGATCCATAGATGAAGATGTTGAAGATCATAGATTGATTGCTCAGCTACTTGCAGGTTTGAGAGGGGATGAAAGGTGGAAACCTTTTGTCTTATCAACAGAACTTTCATTAAATCATTATGTTCCAGATTTGAACCAGTTGCTTGGTTTGATGCTCACATATGAGCAAGACTTGAAGGGAGATGGAGATAAAGGTCAAAGTTCTGCAATGTACATGAAGAACAAAAAGAAAGGAGATAAAGGTAAAGCAAAGGATGAAGAGGAGTCTAGTTCTCAAGCTTATTATGCAAGAGGTAAAGGCACTGGTAGAGGAAGAGCAAGAGGTTTTGGAAGAGGTAGAGGTAATCAAAATAATAACAAGAAGGCTTGCTGGATCTGTGGATTGAGTAATCATTTGGCTCATGACTGTTGGCACAACCAACAAGGATCACACCAGAATCAAAACAACAATAGCAGAGGTCGAGGTGGAAGATATCAAAGTAATTTTCAAAGAGGTAGACAAAGTCAAAGAGGAGGCTATGGTAGAGGTGGAGGAAGAAGTTGGGGACAGAATCAATCCTACAACACCACCTACTACAACTATGCAAATGACACACAGAATGAAAGTCATACATCATTGATGATGATTTCAATCAGCACATCAGATAAAGAAGATCTAAAGGTATTTTACATTGACTCTGGATGTTCTAATCATTTGTCAGGAAACATAGAATTGATGTCAGAATTGGAAAAAGGCATTTCTAGTCACACAGTTCAAACTGGTGATAATACAAGACATAGTGTACATTCAATTGGAAAAGTGAAATGCAAGAGTGGAGCAGATTTGCTAACCAATGTTTTGTATGTTCCTACAATACCTAAAAACTTGATTAGTGTGGGACAGATAGTTGAAAAAGGTTTTCAAGTCAGGTTTACAAATGAAGGAGTATTTGTGGAAGATCCAGAAAATGGATATAATCAGATTGTCTCTGGTAAGAAAGAAGGTAGACTCTTTACTTTAAGAGTGCAAGGGAACATTGGTCAAGCTTTGCTCACACATGGTGAAGCAGTGATTACAGAACTTGATCTCTGGCATAAGAGATTAGGTCATTTCAATGAAAGAGGAATTAATGCTAATCAGTCTGTACTAGGATTACCAAATGTGCAAAGTCAACATATGGTTTATAAATGTGAAGCATGTCAAATGGGTAAAGCACACAGGTTACCATTTCAGAAGAAAGGATTCAAACATGATGGAGTACTTGAGCTCATTCATACAGATGTATGGGGACCAACAAAAGAAGGATCTATCAGTGGCTCAAGGTATTATGTTCTTTTCATTGATGATGCTACAAGATGGATAACATTATATGTTTTGAAGGAAAGATCAGAAGTGTTTGGAGCTTTCAAGCATTTTCATGCATATGCAGAGAGAGTCACAGGTCAAAAGCTTAAGAGACTGAGGTCTGATGGAGGGGGAGAATACTTCTCCCAAGAGTTCAATGATTATCTTTGGAATGCAGGTATTAAGAGAGAAATAACTTGCAGGTATACACCACAACAAAATGGTGTAGCAGAAAGAAGGAACAGAACTTTGGTTGAGTTTGCTAGAGCTATGCTAAAGGAGAAGAATTGTCCAAATTATCTTTGGGCTGAGGCTGTGAATACAGCCACATATCTTGTGAATAGATTACCATGTGCAGCTCTCAATGGAATGACTCCATATGAAGCTTGGTGGGGTAAGAAACCAACACTAGATCATTGTAGAGTGTTTGGATCAATTGCATATGCTTATGTGCCATCACAGCTTAGACATAAGCTTGAACCAAAGGCAGAAAAATATGTGTTCATTGGTTATGATGAAAAGCAGATGGGTTACAGATTGTGGAATCCTCTAACCAAACAATTTATTATTTCTAGAGATGTTACATTTGATGAACAGAAAAGTTGGTATGCAGATCAAAGTCACACAGCTGAAGAATTTGAAGAAGAGGTAAGAAGATGTGAGAAAGGAAAATCAATTGTGCAGGTAAATAGAGATGAAGACTATATGCAAGCAAGTACATCCACAAGTGGATTAACAAGAAGAAATGAAGAAGCTCCTATATTTGATGAAGAAGTGTATCCAGACACATATGAAGAATGTGAACCAAGAAGGTCAAGCAGGACAAGGAGACAACCAGAAAGGTATTCTTATGATACTTCTTACATAACTCAGAAGAACTATGCATATATGGTCAAAGATGATGAAGAACCTCAGAACTATGATGAAGCTAAAGGTAAGAAGCAATGGGAAGAAGCAATGAAGGAAGAGTTCAATGCACTGGAGGAGAACAAGACATGGGAACTTGTTCCTAAACCAAATGGTAAGAAAGTTATTGGAAATAAATGGGTTTATAAAGTGAAGAAGCTTGCAGATGGAAGTATAGCCAGATACAAAGCTAGATTGGTGGTGAAAGGCTATGCCCAGACCTATGGCATAGATTATGATGAGACATTCAGTCCCGTATCTAAGATGTCAACTATAAGGACAATCATTGCTATTGCAGCTTCAAAAGGATGGACCCTAAGTCAATCGGATATAAAAAATGCATTCTTGAATGGATACATATCAGATGAGGTATACATGGAACAACCTCAAGGGTTTATAGATTCCAGGTATCCAAATTTTGTTTGCAGGTTGAGAAGAGCATTGTATGGATGGAAGCAAGCTCCAAGAGCTTGGAACTATAGACTGGTGAAGTATCTCAATGATCTTGGATATCAAAGTTCAAAAGCAGATTCAAGTCTAGTTATCAAAAGAACAGAGGAAGGTACAATCTACATTTGTATTTATGTAGATGACATTATAATCACAGGTACTTCAGATGAAGGAATCAAGGAGGTAAAGAGATTACTTGAGAAAGAGTTTAAGATCAGTGATCTAGGAAAGTTGTCATACTTTCTTGGAATGGAAGTTACTTATACAGATCATGGCATATATGTGTCACAAGAAAGGTATCTTCTGAACTTGTTGAAGAAGTTTGATATGGAAAATTGTAGAGAAGCTTCAACTCCACTTGAAGTTAATCACAAGCTCAGTAAATATGATGGTGCAGAATACAAAGATATGAGGAAGTATCAATCTCTTGTGGGTAGTTTGATTTATGCTACACTAACAAGACCTGATCTTAGTTATGCAGTGGGAGTTTTGTCACAATTCATGCATTGTCCAAAGGACCCACATTGGATTGCAGGTCAAAGAGTTCTCAGATATATCAAAGGAACTATAAAGGAAGGATTATATTATCCTTTTTTTACATCAGATTTGAAGTTGAGAGCCTACAGTGACTCAGACTGGGCAGGTAATCAAGATGACAGAAGATCAACTCATGGTTACATGATATACATTGGTGATAAGCTTGTAAGTTGGTGTTCAAAGAAACAACATACAGTAGCATTATCATCAACTGAAGCAGAGTACAAAGGACTTGTGGAAGCAGCTAAGGAAGTCATATGGATGCAGACATTGTTCAAGAGCTTAGGCATTGATCAAGGTACACCTACAATACATGGAGATAATATGAGTTCACTTTATCTTGCAGCAAATCCAGTATTTCATGCAAGGACAAAGCACATAGAGATACAATATCATTTTCTTAGAGAAAAGGTAATGGAGAAGGAGATTGAAGTGGAGTACATTTCTACTAAAGATCAGTTAGCAGACATAATGACAAAGAGCTTGGATGGTGTGAAGACCAGCAGATTCAAAAGCATGGCAGGAGTAAAAGAAAAGAAGATGATATGAAGAAACAGGGAATGTCAATTAGTGATTGAGGGGGAGCTATTGGAGAAACAATCACTAATTGGACATATATTTGAAGGTCAAATCTTAGGAAGAAAACCCCATGCCTATGTGAAGGGACAAATTCACAAATGTATCATATTTGTAAAGTTAGTTCACTTTAGTTCTAGAAGTTTTTTAAAATCACGAGAATACGAAAATCTATATGAGTTAGTTTGTATCAACTGACGCAGAGAGAGAGCGAGAGAGAAGAAGTAGAAGAAGGAGTTCATTTTATACGACTGAGTATAGTCGGGCTTCTCTGAGTGAGAAAGCATCTGTAAAACTTCTGAGTTTCCATAGCTATGAGAAAGAACTGAGTAAAGTTCTGTGTATGAGTCTCTCTCCATCATCTCCATGCTTGCCTACTGTGTGATGAATTCAAAAGTTCAAGTTTTCTGAGCAATTCGATGCCTGGCATCGAATCTTGGCTGATAAGTCATTGTTTTCATTCTCTGTGTGTTAACTGTTGTTGAATCTTCTAAAAATATGAAGTTTGTGGAGCAACTCGATGCCTGGCATCGAGTTCCAGCATAAAATGGATGCCCGGCATCGACTTCTAGCATATAAGTCATCTTCTTCATGTGTGTGTAAAATAGAGTGTTTCTGGTGCAGAAAAATAGCCAAAAAAAGCCCAAAGTCGATGCCCGGCATCGACTTGGACTGAAATTCGATGCCAGGCATCGAATTTTTTATTTTTGGACATCAGGAATACTAAAACAAGAAAAAATTCCAGTTTTGGAAGGTCATATAGGGTCATCTTGTGAGGGCCATAACTTGAGTTCTAGAGCTACGTTTGATGCATATGATAGCTTGTTGGAAAGCTCTACTCTTCTAGTTTCAGCCTATAAAGTTTCATGGAGAAATCATACTTGAGCTAGGAGAAATTAGCAAAATACTAAAGGTATGTCATTTCAGTGACTAGGAATTTCTATAGAAGCAAAGTTCTCACTTTAAGCTATCATTTCTCAAAGTTTGGAGTGACAATGAGTTAATGGTGACCATAGAGGTGTTCTAGTGTCACATTAAATCATTTCTTGTGGTGTTTTATACATCAACAGGGATCTCCTGGGCATTCGTAGAAACGTACTGTAAGGAAGTGCGGTATTCTCCTTCTATGGCAGTCATGAAGTTTCTCTTGGGGGCAGGACCCTGCATGTCTTCTGAAGCCATGGGTATCTCCTCCTCTGAGTCACTAGAGGTGTCTGAATAGATAGAATGGTGACTGACCTGAGCGGCACTTCCAATGAAAGATATGACACTTCTCTGGCTACTTAGAACCCTTCCTGACCTCAAGTTCATTCACCATCCTGGGGCTCTCTAGATCTCTAACACTCTCCCTAAGTGGTTCCTCAAATGCCTCAAATTTACCCTTGAAAATGCTCCAAATGTTCTAGGTGATACCACCTTTGGCGATACTGCACTAGCCGATACTGCAATAGGCGATACTACTCGTCAAACGATACAATACCACTTTATGCACGATACGATACTTGGAAAATCCATGATACGATACCAGAGAACTAGACGATACGATACCACTTCTCTAAACGATACGATACTATGGCAATAGATGATACGATACCGCTATTGAGCACGATACGATACCTGAATCTATGGCGATATGATACTTCAAATCTAGACGATACGGTACCACTTCTTGGATGATAACAAAATGGGTGGCGATACGATACTGGACTTCTCACGATACGATACCTAGGGAGTCCACGATACGATACCAGAAAACTGGACGATATGATACTATGGTTTCAGACGATACAATATCGCTTTTACAGACGATACAATACTACTACTGAGCCTGATACGATACTGGAAACTGCACAATACGATACCAATGCAGTTGGCGATATGATACCGCCAATTTGCACGATACGATACTAAAATGGTATCGTGATACGATACTAGAAGTGAGGCGATACAATACCAAAAGTGGACCCTGATATGATACCACTTTGGTAAGGTGCAATCACGATACCAACTAGGTGATATGATACCAAAATGGTATCGTGATACCACGGCTGGTAATCGACGATACGATACTTCGGCGAGTATCGCGATACAAGGGAATTTTTGGTATCGTGATACCAAAAACTCAACCGATCACAATACTCGAGCCAAATCACCTCCAAATTTAGAAATTTTTTCAGCCTTGCTCTTCTCTCACCCCTCTTCACTCCTACACCCCTGTTTCACAAGAAGAGATCCTCCAAACACTCTGTCCCCCCCCCCCCCCCCCCGATACCGATTGGGACTTTAATCACGTGAAAATGCAAATTTTTAGAATTCTTAAGATTATGTTTGATTGTAGCTTACCTTTAGGTTGCAATGCTCAAGCTTGAGGTCACTAGGCAAGTATGAGGGCTCAGTTTGCACGATACCAACTTGGCGATACTCGTCGCTGTGCTCAGATGAGACCAGATGGGCTCAAAAACAGTGGGGAGGGGTAAACAATAGTCCTACACACACATTCCAAGCATCACACACACTTAGAAGATCAAAGAGAAGATGAAAATCTGCAGGAAAGAAGCAATTTCGAAATTTAGGAACTCTCCTTCTTAACACTGGAAAAAAGTCCTTACAAAGAGGCACAAAGTGACTTATATACATGTGCCCTAAAATTGGTCCTTTCACACAAGAGACCGGCACTTTATTAGCTAATCTCTATTTTCCTACTATTTTACAAGAAGTATATTACAATGATTTGGGATTATGCATCTAGAGGACTCCTCTAGTGCATTTACATGGCTTGAGGGAGTTTCCTAAGACTTTGAAGAAGAAAAATATGCCCATCAATTTTGAAAATTTTGGGGCTCCTCTTTCGTGCCTCTTTGCTCAGCAACATTATGGTATTCATCTCTCTGATTCGCCTCTTTGTCAGAAGATGACTCTATCTCATACTGGATCTGAAAAGAAGGGAATCCACATATTGGCTAATCTCTAGCCAAATCATTCTAATATTACTTAACTTTGCACATGAAACATTAAATCAAGTGCTAAGTATATACAAAATGATTAGGGTGGATTAAAAATCCCTGCCTAATTCAATGTTTCTCTATGTGCAAACTCTGCATCCAATAGTACAAACATATGAAGTAGGTGGATTATAACAATCTCAAACTAATTTTCTATGTAGATCCATTTCTATGCATTACTCAGGTATTGACAGGCAAAATAGAGGTATTTCTGAGAAGTCATCTTGAATTGAGGTTGACCAAAATATCTAAATAAGATATTTTTTACTATTTTCTACTTCTTAACCAACATCTATTGATCACTTTTCCATATAGAGGACCACCACATCCTATTGTACTTTAGAGTCAAGGTAGAATGTAGGAAAGAAGTGATTCAATTCTTTGGGCAACCAACCTCAAAATGCTTTTCCCAAGACCTTCTCAAAAGTCTTGACTTGTTTGGAATCTTTAGAATCTATAAACAATTCCTAAGATTTTTACTCAAACTCTTTTAAGATGATTTTTTAGATTCTTCATCCATTGCTCTTAAAGTAATATTCAATGGATGAATGAATTCTCTTAAACTTAAGTGTCTTTTGAAATTGAAGGGGATCTATACAAAACATCCATCTTTTTATGTTTAATTTGGTTATCCATTCCATCTAACTAAACCTTATCTAGGAGTGACTTTGAAAATTCCTTCCAAGTCAAATCCAAGGTCTAGAAAAGCGAGAAGGAAGAACCAAAACTCGATGTAACTAGTTCAAAATCTGAAATACTAAAATGATTTGAGTCGAATCAGATGAGACTCAAAACTTTAAGCATTTAATCTAGCTGATGGTTTGAAGCATTGTTTCTATCTTTATGAATTTGAATCTAAATTCTCAAGAAGAGCCTTTGGGTAAGTTTAAACCATCATCCATCTACTAAACTCTAGCAATATAAAATATCAATGTCTCGAGCCACCGAGTTTTGATGATGTTCAACTTTATTCTCATTTATGATGCTTCAAACATCTTAATTAAGAATTTAGTCCCTTTCAATATCTTGAGACTAGAATACCAAGTCTAGTATGGATCTCCTACTTTAAGAGATCGATTACCTTGTTGTACTATCAACAAGATGCTTTGGACTAACTTAGTCTAACTTCAATTATATAGATAAGTAAGTCAATCCTTTTCATTATTTCTTGATACATTTATACTAAAAGGCATAAATTTGAGTCAAGATATTGACTCTCTTAGTTGTATTTGTCAACTAAGTGTTTTATCCTAGATTGAATCAATCAAACTTACCTTTCTTAAAAGGATCCTTTCAAGTTCTCTCTCTAGAAATCCATGTAGCATTTTTTATACAAAATCCTTAAAGAAACTATACTAGTCTTACTAAAAATCTTTATGAAGGTCTAGAAAGTGATTTCACTTCATGATCTTCAAACTTTCTCAGTTATTTTATATGGTCATATTCTTGACCATTCTATACTTCATTTTTATCTATGAAGTTTCATTTTCCATTGGGATGGAGTTTCACTCCAACTCATGAGCCGAAAACTAAAAGATACCTATCACATCAAGGTTTTATGTCCCATACCATCATTACTACATTAATTTGAATATAAAGTATAGTGTCCCATACCACCATAATTTATTCCTAACACTAATGTGTGGATGATATTTATCTTAAAGTCTAGAAGCTTAATCTAACTATAGAGTACCCTTCACTTAGATTCTTCTTGCTAGAATTTGAAGTCAAGGAATTACTTCTATCTCTTCTATTTTACTTAGGATTTTAGGGCATCCAACTCAAGGAAACTCTGTGATCTTAATTATCTAGACTTAAATTGGAAAACCATTTGATGGAATAAAAATCCGTAGTGATGGAATAAATAGCTCTCTTGATGGAATAATCATCAATCCTTTATTTCCAATGTTCAAGTGTGATTCCAAGTGCCTTGGATCCAAGATTTACTTAGTTTTTTCTCATCTAAATTGTAGTGACAAGAGATTATTGTTGCCTTTTAGATTCCGTTTTTTATCGAAAGTTTTCAAAAAGCCACCCTAGGGTTTTCTAGGAATCTCATTTACTACTTAAGTTTAAGCATCTTCTAATGCTTTTGGATTTCTCTTGAAATCCCTTTAAGAATAGGTGAATAAAAGTTTCACTTCCCCATACTTAAGTATCATGTATCAAGGTTGCAAACTCTGTACTTTCTATATTCTCTCCTTCTTACTTCCCTTTAGAGAAGTATAACCTTTGGCATGCTTTATCCGAGCTCATGGTTTACAACCACCTTTTTTCAAAATCTTTGTGATCTTGATGGGATCCCAATTCTAGATTTAGCATGCCATGAAGTTGCTTTCTGAGCAACTCATTGTTTTCCAAACATCTTATGTATAAAAAGATGTTCTTTTATCTCATTATCTATATTCTAAGTTTCTATTTATGGAATTAATTGTACCAATTTTTGATAATTTTGGTACTTTCTTCCCCCTTTTGAAGAGTTTTCATCCTCAAAAACTGTGAAATCTATGGTTTCATTCACACCTAGAGAGTTAGTACTATGGCTCCTCTCAATATTGGACTATTCAAGCAGTCTTATACTTGTGTAGAACCTGAAAATTTTATAGAAGATTTACTAGAAAGGAATTCTAGTTTTGGTATCTTTTAGAACATCTTCTAGAGGTAGCTCAATGACCACTTGTCCTAACTTGCCCATGTCCTTCCTCTTGACTTTATGGGAATGCTCATGAGTTCTCATGTTTTGCAACAATGCAATGTTCATACCTATCTGTGTTAGGAGGTGGCTTTAATTTTCAATGATAATCAAAGTATATGAGTTTTGAAGGTACTATGACATAAAATATTTCCATTTCATCATTGTATCTAAAGAGCTTTAAGTTCCTTCCATTAGGAACCATTGAATCTCTTCAAGAAAACCTCACTTGGTTTTCTTCTTGAGTTGCAAAAAATCGTGAGTGAATGAATCCCTAAATTAACTATGAAGTTCTTCTAAGAGAGGGAGTTTTCAAATTTTCATGATGCCTTGAATACTTTTCACCGTTCTTGTTGATGAATGCAAGCTTTGCTCATAATTGCTTTCCATCATTGTCTTTGATGGTGTCAACTTAATAGAGCTTTGCATCGTAACTCTGAAAACCATCTAGAGTGTCTTCCTATTTAGGATATCTCATGTAGAACTATTTTAGAACCTTTTTTAATTAACTATCTCTAAATATGTCTTATACTTAGAGTAGCAGTATTGTAGGTTCTATGAAGTAATGAAAGAGTGTGCCCCAAAGAAATATTTTAGGAAAATCATCTCCTTAAGTCATCTTATTGAGATTCTTGTCTTGGAACCATCTCTAAGTATCTCTTATACTTAGAGTTAGCATTTAGTATGCTAGGTTCTCTTGACATTGGACTTAAGCCGCAATGAAAGACTTTTCCCAAAAACTTTCTAAGTTATCAAAGAACTTGGATATTTTTGGTTACAAACTCTTTCATGGATGCCAATTAGTGAACCTCTTACTTAAGTCCTTGGCTTTGTTGATTAGGCATGCCATGGATTTTAAGGAACCTAAATATCCATGAACAAGACTTGAAGCTTGAGGCTTTTTATATTTTTGTTAAGCTTTCTTGGCTTTTGGATCAAGCCAACATATAAAAAACATAAAAGAATAATGGTCTTTGATCATCATACCATTAAACTTTTATGCTTTTGACTTTATGTCAAGACCTCATTTCCTAACTTAAGCTTAGCCTTAATTTTCATCTTGTTTCATAAAAACCATGCATATGGAATGCCATTAATTGATTTTTAATACTTACCGTATGCCCAAAATATATGCATCTTTACTTGGAGATGCTTAGCATGCATAAGGTTCAAAATTTTGAACCCCTCTTTAAAGCATGCATGAAATTCACACTTGTAATTCAATTCTATGTTTGAATCTATATACAACATATGCTAAGAATAAGCCATCCTATGAGGGATGTTATGTATCCATCATTATGAATGGAGTCCCTTCCATGCATCATGCTAATGCACATGCTTTTGTGTGTTTAAAATTATTTCTCATAAAACGAGAGCTTTGGAGTTGAACTTTGTGCATTGAAATTATTCTTTTGATAAAAGAAAATGCACATACATCCATTCTTTTCAGTGCATAAATGCATGTAAGTACTTGAGGTACTTGATTCTCTTTCTATCCTATGTGTTTGCCTATTCTTAACTTCACAATTGTAGTTAAGTGCTATAAAAAATTTAAAGTTCTATATGATGCTTCAATTGTGTAAGCATGCAAAGATAGTGGTAATTAAGGCAAACAAACATCCAACATAAATTTGAAAAGTACTTAGCTTTATGATAAGCTTTGTCCATCCCTTGATTCTCATGAAGATTCATCCTTCACCTTTGAACCTTGAACTCCTTGCAATGAATTTGAGATGTCTTTGACGAGTCCATAATGCTTTTTTGTTGATGTACCACCTCCATCCCTCATACCTCCTTAAATACTTATGGCTGCCATCTATGCAGATGATAGAGAAAAGCAATGGGGCAAAACTAAAAACTGATGTGTGGGAAGCTCTAGATGAGAAGATTGTTCCATACATGATAGCTTCAAATTTGAAAATGCTTCTGTTGATGCTGCAGCTAGAAAATGAGCTTTTCTACCTCACACAAGCGACTTAGCTCTCCTTCTCATGAGTAATCACGGGAAGCTTGGGTAGGTCTGTGAGCAAACTAAGGATCTCTTGGACAATTGATGAAGAAGTTGTATGGGTGCCCAAAGGAAAATCCTTTTACAAAGGTTGAAGAGATACGTTTGCATGACCTTGAACTCTGTGTTGAGTCATGGAGATGATATATCCCACATGCAAAATTTACTCTCCAAATACAAGAAGTTTTTCTTATACGATACCTGGGAAGTTCTCTCATGTTCTTGTGACTCGTGAGGACAATACATCATCCCAAGTGGCTGTTACTATGAATGCCTCCTTGGAGGTAGGGCACGCAAAATGTAGGTCCTCTAAGGAGGTTCTCATGGGGGGTACATTGTACTCTTGTGCAAGATAAATTGCTCACATGATCTCACAACGGCACAACTTCTGCAAGGAATTGAACCCACAACCTCTTATTTAGGAATGTGATGGGCTAACCACTTTCCTGAAAAGCCATGGTTGAAAATTATTTCCTAATCCTCTCTCTTAGGGTGTAGTTCAACCATCTCCTATCTTTGAAGGGTGTGGTTCAACCATCTCCTACCTATCACTTTATTACATTCTTTCCCCCTTGTTCAATCATTGTCCTCAATGATATGCTCTTGTATGACTTTAGCCTCGGTGATCAGCCCCTTGAACTCCCTAGGTACCCTTGAATTGATGTCCTCAACCTCGCAGAGTTTCTTGAACCTTATTTGCAACCTTGGTCTCTTAAAACCTTGCTCTCAACCTCAATCTTGAACCTTGTTCTCACCCATGTTTGGTATCTTGAACCTCAATCAAGTGCCACCCATGGTTTTCCAAGCACTTTATAGTTTCTAGCTATCTCATTAGATTTGGAAAGTTCATTTTGAGAGCTTTCCAACGGTATATTATATGCCTTAATTCGACCTACAGATTGAGAGATACACCTCAATCTTTGTTATGCTAACTTGTGAAAGCAACGTGCGCTATGCAAGGAATTGAACGCACAACCTCTTGGTTAGGAATGTGGTGGGCTAACCACTTGCCCCAAAATCCATGGTTGAGGATTACTTCCTAATCCTCTCTTTTAGGGTGTAGTTCAGCCATCTCCTATCTTCGAAGGGTGTGGTTCAACCATCTCCTACCTATCACTTTGTTACAACTTCTGAGGTGAGTGACAGTCGGGTCATGTGGGTTGTGTGTCCCCGATGACAAAGGAACTAAATGCACACTTTGGCTCTGGTACCAATGTTGTAAAACAACAACTACTACAAAAGAGAGTAACCTAAGCAACTCTAAACCCACAAGAGTGAGAGATGCACATATCCACTGAACTAACTCCACCCATATATATACCTCAAGGCCAAGGGGGGGAAATGTGAGGAGAGCTTTTCGAGTGTCCTCTCCACATGGATTCTAAATCAAGGCCTTCTAACCTTGGAAATCACATGGAATCACATGGATTCTAAAAGGATTTCTCCCAAGCTTGTAGTACAAGTCTCTAGGCTTGAGAGGCCTCCCTAAGGGATAAATACCATAGCCTTAGGAAATATCAATCCTAAGGGTCAAAACCCTTCAATTAGGAGTAAATAAATCCAAATAACTCAAGGGTTCAAACCCTACTTTTGGAGACACTTTCCCAAGGCTTTCCCAATAGAATCCAAGGGCTCTCCAAGTGGTTTTGGACCCTCAAAATCCATGTCTTTGGCCACTTTGACCCATAGTTATACAACATATGTACTTGAATAAATGTATCAAAATGTATATGCTAATGAACATATGATACAAGGGAAGTATAGTGGACTACATATAGGTAATGTGAGCTCAATGTATGCTCACTTAACTAGCTCAATGCCTCTCAAAATGGCTCACATAGCCCATGGCTAAAAGCAAGTCACCTAAAAGTGATCCTACACTTTAGGGATAATTTAAATTGATTTTTCCTACCATATGAGTCGTGATTTTAGTTCCGTAACTTCACGAGATTCTTCCTCTTGTATTTTTCCATTTATCTAAAGTAAATATGCCCAAATTGATAAGCATGTGATCATATATGGTTCTCTTTGTAAAGAGCTAAATGAATGTGTAGTCCCAAGATTTTAGCAATGCGCTTAGACTTGCTAATTGCATCAACAAAATAGACACAATTGTGATGTGATCATCACCCTTGTTTGCATATAATAATTGATCTACATCATGCATAGAAAATCCCTGTGGTTTTGTGTAGAAATGGCATGAAAAACGTGTGCAGGTTGAAAAAGTCATTGTATGGTTTGAAGTAGGAACCACATGCTTGGTATGAAAATATGCATGTCTACTTGATTGCACATGGTTTTGAGAACAATCCAACTTAGAGCACCTTATATGCTAAGTGTGTAGATGATGTACTTCTCATCATTGTTGTGTATCCTGATGAAATGTTGCTCATTGGTCCTAATAAGAAGCATATTTCTCAATTTAAGGCTGATTTGCATGCCTCTTTTGAGATGCCAAATTTGGGGTATTTTCATCATTTTTTGGGCATTTAGATTATGCAACTTGATGGGGGAATATCTTTGTGTAAAACGAAATAAATTGGCACATTATTACAAAATTTTGGCCTTGAAGACTACAAAGCTATAACCATTCCTATGGAAACCGATTTATGATTGAGTCTTCATGATGCTAGAGATGCATTTGATATTGTTCTCTATCAACAGGCTATTGGATGGTTGATTTACTTTAAACTAGATCTTCACTTTTCCTAGACTGTAGGAAAGTGAATTGATTCCCTCAAACAACCTTTACTACCTTCATTTGGATTCAAAATATACTTGTAGAAGTCATTGAGCACTTCAAGATTCAATATAAAGACTTCAAATTACTTGGATATTACATGGAAGCAATATACATAGACTTGTGGCCATCATTGTCTTGATCCTTCATTTTTTTACATCATCTTCTTCAATAATAGTAAGCTTGCAGAGGCTATTGCTCTCTCTGTAGAGCTTTAAAATTGGATCATGAGCACTCATTGGAAAGATATTAGTGTCTAGTTTATGTGTAGAGATTTGCAAAGCATTTGGTATAGTATATTGGGAGAAATCTCAATTTTTCTATCTCGGGGTCTATTTCTGCACATTCTTGAAAAATAGGAGGTACCAGTGTTGAGTGTCTAATTCATTCCTATTGGGTGTGTGTAGAAGTGTGAGAGGCACACGAGAAGCACACATAAGGAGCACAAACATAGCAAGACACATGGAGAAGACAATGGTTGGAATAGCTCTCTCTATTGATAATGAACTGAATTGAAGTAAGAGCTGAATAATATCCCTAAATACAAAGTACCACCACATATGAGAGTATCAAGTATGTGGTAACATGTGGAAAAAACCTCTAGCCAACACTTGAGTAAAAAGTGCCCACGTATAGGGAAAAGGTTCACATCAAAGCTACTCGAGGATCACATAAGTGTAACGAACCCCCCTGGAGCGAATGATGTGAACATATACAGGGAGTGACAGATCAGCCCCCACAAGGTAATAAGCCTAAAGCTTTGTGAAAAGCTTCAAACTTTTCCCATGGAAGAGCTTTGGTGAATATGTCTGCCACATTATCTTGTGTAGGCACATATACCAAATCAATATCTCCTACATGAAGGCACTCTCTCATAGAGTGATAATGCACCTCAATAAGTTTGGTCCATGCATGAAACACTGGGTTTTGTGCAATAGCCAAAGCACTTTGACTATCAGTGAGAATATGTGTAGCAGCATCAATCTCCATGCAAAGATCCATCAATAGGCATCTCAGCCATATACACTCCACTGTAGCTGTGAAAACTGCCCTATACTCAGCTTCACAACTCGATGTCGCCATTGTAGGTTGCTTCTTACTCAACCAAGATATGCATGAGTCTCCAAGGAAAAAGCAATTACCACTAGTGGACACGCAAGTATCATAACAACCAGCCCAATCACTATCTGTAAAAGCATGCAAGCATGGCTGGACATCTCTGCCATAAAAGAGACCTAAGCTCAAAGTGCCTCAGGGATATCTAAACACACATTTCACCGCTTGCCAATGCTTAGTGCTAGGGCTATGCATGAATCAACTCAACTGGGAAACTGCATACTGTATATCTGGCCTTGTGTTGCATGCATATATAAGACATCCCACAACTTGCTGATAAAGAGAAGTGTCAAATACTAGAAACCTCAATTGAGAACCTGAATCCTGTTTCAACTGGTGTGGAAATTGGCTTGCAATCCTCAAAGTCAAAATGTTGAAGTAGTTTTTCAACATACTTTTCTTGATGCATAACAATTTCCCCCTCAACGGATACAAATTGGATGCCAAGATAGTAGCTCAAAAGACCAAGATAAGTGAAATCAAAAGTATGCTGCAAATCAACCATAAGAATGTCAAGTTTTGCATCACATGACCGAGTCAAGAGTATGTCGTTGACATAAAGAACAAACACTATAAGATCAGCCCCATTTTTGTGTACATAGAGTGTGCTTTCAATTGGACTACATGTGAAGCCAAGAACAATCATGTGCTTATTGATTTTGTCATACCATGCACGTGGAGCTTGCTTGAGACCATACAAGGCTTTATGCAAGCGACAAACCACATGCTCTTTCCCTTTCATAGAAAATCTAGGAGTTTGCTTCACATAAACCTCTTCTTGCAAATCACCATTCAAGAAGGCTATTTTTATGTCCAACTGATGCACTTTCCAACCTCGATGGGTAGCCAATGCAACCACGGTAGAATGGTAATCATGCCTGAAGTAGGTGCAAAAGTTTTCTCAAGCCAGTGCCATATTGTTGCACATATCCTTTGGCAACCAATCTACCTTTGTAGTGATCAATGCTACCATCAGATTTTCTCTTAATCTTATAAACCCACTTTGTACCAATGTCAATTCACATAACTCCCAAGTACCATTCCTATGTATGGAATCCATTTTTTATTGCATAGCACTCATCCATTGTGGATCATCATATGCATCTTCAAAAGAAAGTGGCTCTTCATTACATGTTGTAGCAATAAGAGAATAATCCGCAAAATTATTTGATGCATGGTGAGAGCTTGATCTTGTTCTACCAAGTAAAGGTGCACTCAATTTGCTGTCCTACAAAGTTTGTTTCAGCCACTTTGGCATAGATTACATGATTGCATGGTCTTCTATGAACAATTGGAAATTGTATCAAATGGATGTTAAAAATGCATTCTTGAATGATAAATTGAATGAGGAATTTTATATGTAGAAAGGAGAAGGTTATGTGCATCCAAACTATCATGATTATGTATGCAAATTGAAGGAAGTGCTTTATGGATTGAAACTGTCATGAGGAAGGAGATAAGCAAGAGAGCTCATACACACACACACTCTCACAATCAAAGAGGAGCACACACACAGATTGAGGCAAGGAAGAATGATCTTCTTCTTATTCTTCTTCTATTACATAAAAGGAATGTACAAGAATGACCTAAAAAACAAAAATACAACAAGCTCAATATATAAAGAGCAGTACATAAGGAAAATCCTAATGTCTGCGAATGAGTGCACTGGCAAGAAACGAATCTAGTAAAGCTCGATGAAGTATCCTTGACATGTACCGATGTGACCACTATACATGTTAGAGAAATGAAAAAGTGATACATGTCATCTTGGCTCATCACATGTTGAGCTTGATATCTCAACACTCCCTCTCAAGCTCAACTTCATTTCCTCTAATCCAAGCAACTTCCAAAACTTCTTCAGCTTCTCTATTCCAAGTGCTTTAGTGAAAATATCAGCAACCTGCTCATCTGTTTTCGCATACACAAGATCCATATCACCAACTAATACCTTCCCTCTGATGAAGGATAATGTACCTTTGTTGAAGGCAGGGAAATCTGGAAAAATAAAATAAAAATAAAAAGAAAAAGATGGCTATGATGAGATTAAAAAAAAATGACACATGAAGGAGAGAAGTTAAAAAAGGAAGGCGCGCGACAATCGTGGAGGAGAAGTTACCAGAAGGAAGAGGGCGACAGATCGAAAAGAGAAGATGTTGTGTTGAACCTCTGGAACCCTCAACACAATTTCCCCAGTAGGATCTGTCGCCCTCTTCCTTCTGGTAACTTCTCCTCCACGGTTGTCGCGCGCCTTCCTTTTTTAACTTCTCTCCTTCACGTGTCCCTTTTTTTTAATCTCATCATAGCCGTCTTTTTCTTTTTATTTTTATTTTATTTTTCCAGATTTCCCTGCCTTCAACAACCTTGATATGCTTTGTTCTAGCATGAAAAACAGGGTTCGATGGTAACTGTATGGTGCTAAGATAATCATAATAGATGATGATAGGATTTTGCACTTCCACACCTAAATTTGTAAGTAGCATCTCTAGCCATGATGCCTCACATGATGCACCACCTCTATACTTAGCCTATGTACTTGACAAAGCAACATTGGGTTGCTTCTTACTGCTCCATGTAATAGCTCCACTCCCAAGTGAGAATAGAAAGCCACTAGTAGATCTTCTATCTGGAATGCTACCAGCCCAATTTGCATCAATGTATCCATGAACCTGCAAATCTACACCAGCTTCATAAAACAATGCATAATCCAAAGTAGCACTCACATAAAGTAGAGTGCACCTTAGAGCATCTAAATGTGCCTTCTTGGGAACCTACATAAATTGACTTTCAATTCCAAAAGTGTAGCTTAGATCAGGTCTTGTAATTGTGAGATATATCAAACTTCCCACAATTTTCCTTTACATAGTAGAATTTTCCAATGCTTCACCTGATGTAGTATCCAACTTCAAATTCTGATCTAATGGCATAGAAATTGCCTTATAATCAGCCATACCATACTTTTGCAACATTTTCAAGGCATATTGCCTTTTCGACATCTGTATACCTCTTTTTGTATGTATAAACTCAATGCCTAAGAAATAGCGCAACACACCAAGATCTTTCATGTCGAATTCCTGCATAAGGAGTTGCTTTACATCTTTAATGCTTGCTTCATTCTCACCTCCTACAATCAAATCATCATTATAAATAGCCACAATTGTGATGCCATCATCACCCTTCCTTGCATATAATGAATGATCTGCATCACACAAAAAATCCAACAGTGGTCAAATAATCAACAATCCTTGCATGCCAAACACGAGGGGCTTGTTAAAGTCCATACAAAGCCTTTTGCAACCTGCAAACATATTTTGGATGCTTTGAATCTTCATATCTTTGTGGTTGGTCCATATATACTTCTTCGTGTAACTCACCATGTAGGACATTATTTTTCACATCCATCTGATGCAAAGTCCATCCATTTACTGTAGCTAATGCAACAAGTGTTCTAACAGTAGAAACTTTAGCTACAGGGCTGAATGTTTCCTCATAATCAATGCCATATGTCTGTGCATATCCCTTTGCTACCAATCATGCTTTGTACCTGCTCATGCTACCATCAACATTGTGCTTTACCTTGTAAACCCACTTGCAGCATATGGGTTTCTTTCCTTGCAACAATGGAACCAACTTCCATGTATCATTTCCATAAAGTGCAGCCATCTCCTCATCCATAGCTTTTTTCCAATCTGCATTTCCAATTGCAACTTCAAAACAAGAAGGTTCAGCAACTTGTATTACCTAGGTCATGTAGGCACAATGATGAGCCATGTAATTGTTATACATCAATCTTTGTGCTGAATTCCGTATCCTCCCAGATCTTCTTGGTCCTAGGTAACATCTCCGTGTATCATCTGCATGTGCCTTTCTTACTCTCGGATTCTTCATAGAGGGGAATCCAAGTTCCTCATCAAGGCTCTTTGCTGAACCGCTTGAATCTACATCAATGTCTTCAAAACCTATAGGTGTTTTACTACCAGTAGAAAGCTTTTCTTTACCTTTCTTGGATGTATTTGATGAATTTGTTGGACTGAAATTTCAACCCAGTTTTCCACTCCATGGATTTGAGTTCTAACTATTTGGTGATGCATCCAGTCCACTCAAAACTTGAGATTCTCCACTTGATTTTTCAACATTTTCTTTGTATTTGGTTCAAGATTCAGTCCTTCTTTGGCATCTACATAGAAGCTTGACATTTCATCAAATACCACATCTCTCCTTACCTTCACCTATTGTGTGAGTGGCTTATAACATGTATATCCCTTTTGCTCAAGGGAGTACCCAATGAACGTACATTTTTCTACCTTTGGATCAAGCTTCATCCTAAACTCATCTGCAATACAACAAAAAACTTTTATATGTGATAAGTTTGGATTTTTACTTGTGAACTTCTCTTCAGGTGTAACTTGATGTACAACAGCAGTGGAGATTTTGTTCATGATGTATATAGTAGTGTGCACAGCTTCTTCCCAATAACAATGAGGCACATTCTTCTCATCCATCAATGCTCTTGCTATTTTTGCAACATGTTTATTTTTGCGTTCAACAAAGCCATTCTTTTGTGGTGTGTACGTGCATGAAAACTGACATCGAATTCCATGACTTTTGAGAAATCTGTTGAAATCATTTGACATGTATTTGAAGTATTTCGATGGCGTGCACCACACTGCACTCTCCTTCTCGAGAGCTCCACGAGGATATGCTCGGAGTAGAAAACGGAGCTCCTTATGCCACACACAGTACTCCGCACAGATGTTGTAGAATACTCAGAAAACGCAGTACACAGGGAGCACGAAGACATACTTCTTAGGTCTTACAAATGCGGTCGAACTTACAGTCTGTGACTGACCAGGCCACTATATGTTTTATTAAAGAACATATACAAAGAAGTGTCCGGTGGCCATTTGGCCTTTCACATGGACACTAACGGTAACAATCTCCCACTAAAGGCCAATATGGCCAGAGTAACTATGGGAGAAAAAAGAAAGAATGATAAAGAATACCTGAGTGTAAGTATACAAACTATACCTCCCACCTGATGGGCATGTTACACAGTATACAAGTGACTGCGTAAGATCAAGAATCAAGTAACCCCCATCAAGTGACAACAGTGTCGAAAGCTATCCTGTGGTAGAGCTTTAGTCAAAGCATCTGCAGCATTATCTCGAGTGTGAACCTTCTCAAGAATAATGCTCTCAGTGGCTAAGCAATCTCTAATGAAGTGATACCTCACCTCAATGTGCTTGGTCTTTGCATGATAGACCGGATTCTTAGCCAAAGCAATGGCACTCTGACTATCACTGAGCAAGTGAGGTACATGCTGAGGCAAACCCATATCACAAGCAAGATGAGAAAGCCACAATGCTTCCTTACATGCCTCACTTGCTGCAACATACTCTGCTTCTATGGTGGAAACAGCTGTACATTCTTGAAGACGAGATCTCCAAGAGATAGCACCTCCAGCAAAATGAAAAATGTACCCTGATGTAGACTTACGATTGTCTACACAACCAGCAGAGTCAGAATCTGTGTAACCAATAATGGATGCTTTCCCTCTACCTAAGCATAGACACTTGTCCTTAGTGCCACTCAGATATCTCAAAATCATTTTGACCGCTTCCCAATGTTTCTTGCCAGGATTAGACATATATCTGCTCACAACTCCCACTGCAAATGCAATGTCTGGTCTCGTAGCTACCATAGCATACATGAGACTACCAACAGCAGACTGATAGGGAATTTTGGTCATGAATTCCTTTTCCTCATCTGATTTGGGGCAGTCATCCTTGCTCAATTTCACATATGTGGGTAAAGGTGTACTCAATGCCTTTCCACCCTGCATATTGAATCGATGAAGTACTTTGGATATGTACTCACTTTGAGACAAGTATATGCATCTTTTACTCCTATCACGAGTAATGCGCATGCCAAGAATATGTTTGGCATCCCCCAAATCCTTCATATCAAATGTCTGACTCAACTTCTTTTTGAGAATTGACAAATCATAAGAGGACTTCCCAGCAATCAACATATCATCGACGTAAAGTATCAAGCATATCAAGCTGCCATAAGAACATCTCTTTGTGTAGAGACAATGATCCTCATTGCTCCGAGAATAGCCTTGGGACTTCATAAAAGCATCAAACTTTTGGTACCATTGTCTAGGAGACTGTTTAAGTCCATACAAGCTCTTCTTGAGCTTACAAACTAGACTTTCCTTGCCAGGAACTACATAACCCTCTGGTTGTTCCATATAGATCTCATCTGTAAGATCTCCATGCAAGAAAGCTGTTTTCACATCCATTTGGACTAGCTCTAAGTCCTCCATTGCAACGAATCCAAGCAACATGCGCAAAGTAGTCATCTTGACCACTGGAGAGAAGATTTCCTCAAAATCAACACCATGTTGTTGCTTAAAACCCTTTGCAACAAGTCGTGCTTTATATTTTGGAGAAGCACTATCTGATGTGAATTTCAGCTTATATACCCATTTACATGGTAAAGCTTTCCTGCCCTTTGGCAAAGGTACTAAGTCCCAAGTACCATTCTTGTGAATAGAATCCAACTCACTCTTCATGGCATGCTCCCACTTGACATGATCCTCTGTCTGCATAGCCTCTTTGTAGCAAGAGGGCTCACCGGCATCTGTTAGCATAACAAAATCTAAACCTGGAACATATCTATCAGGTGGATATGAGACACGTGCAGAACGTCTCAATGGTTGCTGAACAGGAACATGTGCAGACTGATCTGAATGGACATTCTCTTGAACATCCCTATGTGCAGCATTTTTATGCATGCTAATCGGAGGACTAGTATCCTCAAACACCACTCTTCTCACTTTAACCTCCTTAATCGGTTGTTTATGCATCTTAGACTCATTAAAAATGACATCACTACTTCTGATCACTGACCGTGTTTCAGGATCCCATAAGAGATATCCAAATTGTCCTTCTCGACCATATCCAAGAAAAATGCATTTCTTTGACTTATGGTCCAACTTCTGTCTAAGATTCTTGGGTATATGAACATATGCTTCACACCCAAAAACTCGAAGATGATCATAATATGGTGGTTTCCCTGTCCATAACTCTTGTGCCACTTTCAGACCTTTGGCAGTACTAGGTGAAAGGTTAATCACATGAACTGCAGTCAATACTGCTTCTGCCCAAAAACCTTGTGAGAGGTTTGCATGATGCAACATAGAGACTACTCTATCTTGAATAGTTCTATTCATCCTCTCAGCTACACCATTCTGTACTGGGGTATAAGGAGCTGTAAACTCTCTACGAATCCCTCTACACTGACAAAAAAGGCTGAATTCATGTGAGGTATACTCACCCCCATTATCTGAACGTAAAGCCTTAAGCTTAGTTCCTTTTTCAGTCTCAACTGAAGCAAGCCATTTTCTGAAAGTAGGGAATACATCATCCTTCGATTTGATAGGATATACCCAGACTTTTCTAGTAGCATCATCTATGAAAGTGACAAAGTAAAGAGAACCACCTAAGGACCTAGTGGGCATAGGACCACACACATCTGTATGAACAAGATCTAAAGGCTGAATTGAAGAGTCAATGTGCGTGTTATGCACATTTCTGGTTTGCTTTCCATATTGACAATGCTCACAAAATGAAAAATCAGAGAAAGATAACACAGGTAAGTAGCCAGAACGAGAAAGATTTTCCATTCCACTACGAGATATATGGCCCAAACGACCATGCCAAATACAAGCCATAGGCTGTTCAGTAACAGCTAACAAGTGTTCTTTCTGTGATACAAATAAAGGGTAAAGTGAGCCAACTTTCCTTCCTTTTGCAATAACCATATTGCCCTTTGATATACGAAAGGACTGAGCATAGAAGACCACCTTGTAACCAAGGTCATCAAGTTGACCAACTGACATCAAACTGCGTGATAACTGAGGTACATGGCGTACATTATGCATAGTAAATTTTGAACCGTCAATGAACTGCACAACCACATCTCCAATCCCCACAACATCACACTGGTAAGAGTCACCAAGTCTCACGGTACCAAGAGACTTTGCTGCATAATTAGAGAACCATTCTCTATGTGGTGTCACATGGAAAGAAGCACCAGAATCTAGCAGCCAGGTGTGGGAAAGAGAATCAGCCATAAGTGCCTCAGATGGCACAGTACTATCAAGTGTCAACACATCAGCATCATCAGAAATAGCATTAATTTCTTCAATCTTCAAAGTCAAAGTAGATGGTGCAGGTAACTGTTTAACATGCCCATCAACATTCTGTCCTTTACCTTTAGCATTCTTTAATGCATAACAGTCTTTCTTCATGTGTCCTTTCTTATGACAATAATGGCATTCAATATTCCTCTTCCTTGATTTACTTCTGCTCTTATTCCGTTGACCATTCTTTTCCTTGTTCTTGCTCCTGCCACGTTGTTGATTCTTTCCTTGGTAAGAATCACGAACATTATATGCATCTCCACTCTGAGTGCCAACCATAGATTTTCTACGAATCTCCTCACTCAAGAGTGCTCCACATATGTCATCATAAACGAGTTTACCACCTGGTGCACTATTGCTAATAGCTGTGCAAAATGTATCCCATGACGATGGCAGGGTGCATAACAGCAATACTGCTTTCATTTCATTATCCATATCCATTTTCTGAGCCTGTAACTGGGAGAATATGGCATCAAACTCATTTAGATGAGCAGCAACACTATCTGTGTCCTTCATACGAAGGTCGTATAATTTTCTCATCAGATATACTTTATTTGATGCCGTCTCTTTTTCATATGTATTGCATAACTTCTTCCAAAGCTCCTCTGCACTTTCACAGTCTAATACTGTAAAGTAAACATTATCTGCTAGGTGCAAGCGAATGGTAGACCTGGCCATTTCATCTAACTCATCCCAATCATCTTCATCCATGTCAGCAGGCTTCTTTGAAATCCCATTTACTGGCTTCCATTGCCTTCTTTGAATCAGCACATCTTTAATCTGATTCTTCCATAGAGCAAAGTTTGTGCCATCAAATTTTCGGATCTCAAAATGGTCTTTGCCCTGCAAGTTATAGCTCCTCCTCGGAACGCTAGCACTAGACCCTGATCCACCGGATGTGCCTGAGACCTCTGATGCCATGATCGTAGAGAACTGAATAGAATGATAATGGAGCTAGAAGAGTCCAAACACCAACAAATAAGTGTATCAAGGAGTAAATCGACCACTATATAGTTGACTAAACCAGAAATCTGGAAAAATTTTGCTAGAGTATCCTCTGCAAAATTAGCATATGACCAGTGTCAAAGTATCATAAAACTGCAAGTACTAACATGTCTACCTGCATAGTGAATCACTAACTCCACTGCATATAATCAGTTACCCAATAGAAGCCAACTAGGCTTATCGAGCACCTATGAACAACTATCATACATCTCCTATGGCGAGGCTGGGTAAGTCTTCCACCTGCATCACCGAAGAGACCCCGACATCTAGGTGTCTCCCAGTTAAGAAAACCTCACCACGACCCTCTTTATCAAACGTAAAAGGCTTTATGCAAAGAACGTAACCGCTATATCAATGCCCACATGGACGTACATAAGCGGTATCCACAGAAGCGTACATGGTGTGTATGTGCTCAATATATGCAGTAAAATGACACTGAAAGGCTGAATACACAGCCCAAAAAACTAGCCAATAACACCTGCAAGTGTCTGTCAACTCTGATGTTTTAGGCTTTAAAAACCTGCATAAATTTGCAGCGACTGCTCCCACCAAAACTGAAAACCCCTCGAGAAACCTGTAGTTTTACGAGTGTGGCTGAAAATACAGCCCCAAAGGTTGATATTTATTGTCTGAGAAGTACAAGGAACACTCTTCTTGATGTTCTTGGACCTGTGTGAAGAGAACTACGTGCAAAAGTACTCCGAAATGGCTCCAAAAACACCCCAAAATTGCTTCAGAAATAGGCTTTAAAAGCAAAAATGAAGCTTTGAGGGACCAAAACTTGTTCAAGGTAATGTCAACCTTAGTCTTTCCCCTTCTTCAAACACCACAAGAGTGTAGCTTAGTGGCAAGAGATTGCCACGGTTAAGCGAGCTCTGGGGGGAACAGTACTGGGATGGGTGACCTCCCGGGAAGTACCGGGAACCTCTATATTCCTTGATCGTTGAGGTCCTCCCTCGCGCGCAGCCAACGGCGCCAACGGTGACTTCGGTGACTCGGATGACAAGGTATGCCAAGGTCTATGCCTTGGTCGCCGCCTTTGTCGAAAGCCTTGGAGAAAGGTGCTCGGTTCGCTCGCACAAAAGAGTACACAGGGAGCACGAAGACAGACTTCTTAGGTCTTACAAATGCGGTCGAACTTACAGTCTGTGACTGACCAGGCCACTATATGTTTTATTAAAGAACATATACGAAGAAGTGTCCGGTGGCCATTTGGCCTTTCACATGGACACTAACGGTAACAGTATTCACCTCCTCCATCACACCTTAATGTCTGAATATACTTTCTTATCTGTTTTTTCACCATAGCCTTAAAATTCTATAAGTGAGTGAACACCTCACTCTTCTCTTTCATGAAATATACCCATACTTTTTGTGTATGGTCATCAATGAAAGTAACATAAAACCTGCAACCACCCATAGATGTGGTCTTTGCATCTGTGATGCATTTATTCAATCAAATAATAAAAAAATACCGAATATGTTCATTTAATTCATGGTTATCTGAATAAACACCAAAAAAAATAGAGACGGATATTTTTTCGATCTAAATGCTTTCGATCGAAAAGCATTTGATCAAAATTTTTTTGATTGAAAAGCATTTCGATTGAAAACACTTTTGATCAAAAAGCGATTTCTAGCAAAAAAATATATACTTTTACATTCAATCAAAAATCTCATTTTGCACGTGCTCCATTGGTATTATAGAGAGCTTTAATTGTGAAATTTCTATCATAGAGAGCTTCCTTCACCGTATCATTGAGCTATTGATCTGATTTTTATTTGTTGTTTATTTTATTGTTTTGTTCATTGTATCATGCATATTGTATGATTTTCATATGTGTCTCTCTGTGATTGTCTGACTCGCTACATCTATTCTTACTCTCATAGTAGTATAGGACACAACAATAGATCTATTGAGATTGTTTGAATTACCACCTTGATTCCTACTCTCTCAATAGTATAGGGAGTGTGTAGGGACTATTGTGATTGTCTGAGTCTTTGACTCTTACTCTCACAATAGTCATTTAGATTTCAATGAGAATACTTAGCGTAGGTCACAAGGTGTATAGAAACTATTGTGATTGTTTGATTCCTTGACTCTTACTCTCACAATAGTCATTTCGATTCTGATGAAAATACTTAGTGTAGGTCACAAGTTGTATAGGAACTATTGTGATTGTTTGATTCTTTAACTCTTACTATCACAATAGTCACTTAGCTATGAGAATACTTAGTGTAGGTCACAAGGTGCATAGAAACTATTGTGATTGTCTGATGCTTTGACTCTTACTATCACAATAGTTATATACAGTTATGTCACATAACTCATACATAGTATAGTGAATAAATATGAACTATTATAAATGTCAGATTCTTTGACTCTTACATTCTTAATATTTACATAGATTCACTTCAAGTTTATAATTACACTTTCTATTTAATTGTAAATCTACTTATTTAACTATGCATATGTCTATCATTTGTGTACACATACTATTGCTTTATTTATCCATACACTTACTAATAGTCTATTTTTTATTTTTCCACATATGGCAGGTAAAATAAACAAGGAGGAGCGAAAATTTTTGGAAGAATTTGTGTGCTTCTACATGTATCGAATGAGAGAAGATGAAATCACTATAGCCATGTACACATCTACTTACAAAGATTTCATTGCACAATTATCTAGGATATCATTTATTAATATTGAAGATAAATTTGGCAATGTGTTCGGTGGAGCACAGGTATTAGATGAGCAAATGTCGAAAGAGCTTACACATATCTTTGGACAAATCATCAAAATAGCAGATTCATTGGCGGTGGATATCATCAGTATGTCTGGATTCATTGATAAAATTAAATTTATTGATTTACATTATCAGACAATGAAGAGGAAAGAGATTAAAATCGAACACGAGTGAACACCTTGTGAGAGCACATGTAGATACAAATAGAAGAGATGCATATGTGAAAATGGGAGATCAAACATCAAACAGTCTTTGTTTGCTCCCATATTCCTCTATTCTTTTTGAAGATGCAGCTCTCGTGGGGGAAGGACAATATGGAATGATCCATAAAGTAAAAATATCCCACCTGAGATTCAGCAATGAAGTATTTGTTGCCAAGTTACCCAAATTACATGGTGTTGAGATATACAAACACGAGAGAATGAAGCCATAAATGAACCCATAGTGTTATCTATTACGCATAGTGGAATTATTAGTCCACTTGGTTTAGCTAGATACCATAGCAAAAGCCCGTGCCTTATTTTCAAATTTTGGAATGGTGGTACATTGGACATGTGACTAGAAAGAATGAAGAAGGAATACCTAAATGTACCATGAAGTAGAGGTGTGAAGGACACAAAAAGAGACATAACAACCATGAAAACAAACATTTGGAAGCTAATGAATGGCTTATTACAAACAATATCAGTTTTACATACTTGTAATATATTTACCAATAAAAAAATGTTTTTCCAAAGCTACCTAATTTAGAAATATCAACTAGAAATGAGTGGATTTGAAAGTACTAGTGGATTGCACCCGAATGCGTATCCACTAGTCCTCCACCTTTTAATAACACTCATGAGATATTTATAGTTTTGATACTCCTGTTACAAATCTTGAAATATATACATTTCAATAGTTATCTCGTTGATAAGAATGGGGTTTAAAAGTTCAAATATGCTTACGAATGAGCTTCTGACAAAGATGTATCAAAAAGAGTAGATGCATATGAACTGCGTAAAGTATTCTCACATCTGACTCGATATGGTTTAAAGATATCCATGACGGGTGGATTAAGACCATATTGAAAACGATATGTATTGTTTGAACTATCTGGATTAAATGATATAGATTCATTTGCATTAAGTGGAGTAAATGGTATGGATTTATTTTGTTAAGTGGTTGAAATGAAGTGTAATCATTTGTAATATGTGAATTAATGATGTAGATTTATTTGAATTATGTGGAGTAAATGAAGTGGTATCATTTGAGTTATGTGGATTAAATGTTGTGGATTCATTTAACATATAAATTAAATATTGTGGATTTATTTGAATTATATGGAGTAAATGAAGTGGTACCATTTGAGTTAAATGGATGAAATGAAGGTGTAATCATTTGTATTAAGTGGAGTAAATGTTGTGGTATAATTTGAGTTAAGTGGATGAAATTAAGTGTAATCATTTGTAATATGTGGATTAAATGATGTGAATTTATTTGAATTATGTGGAGTAAATGAAGTGGTATCATCTGAGTTATGTGGATTAAATGTTGTGGATTCATTTAACATATATGAATTAAATATTGTGGATTCATTTGAATTATCTGGAGTAAATGAAGTAGTATCATTTGAGTTAAATGGATGAAATGATGTGTAATCATTTTTATTAAGTGGAGTAAATGTTGTGGTATCACTTGAGTTAAGTGGATGAAATGAAGTGTAATCATTTATAATATATGGATTAAACGATGTGGATTTATTTGAATTATGTGGAGTAAATGAAGTGGTATCATTTGAGTTATGTGGATTAAATGTTGTGGATTCATTTAACATATGTGACTTAAATATTGTGGATTCATTTGAATTATGTGGAGTAAATGAAGTGGTATCATTTGAGTTAAGTGGATGACATGAAGTGTAATCATTTGTATTATGTGGATTAAATGAAGTGGTATCATTTGAATTATGTGGATTAAATGAAGTGGATCTATTTGAGTTATATGGATTAAATGAAGTGAATTCATTTGAGTATATGGATTAAATGTTATGAATTCTCTTGAGATAAAATTAGTGTTTTTGTTTTGCATATTTGAAAGTAAAACATGGCAAGGATGCCAGATATGAATGATGATCTTGATCATATTGAATCTCAAAGGATTGTATCTGAGCAGAATGCTCAATTTGCACGATTAGGATTAGAATTTTTACTCCATCAAGATTTAGAGTGAGAGGGATTAGAAGGAGAAGCATTGTCAATGAAAGAAGTAAAAAAGCTATGTCCAAATTATTTTGTTCGTGATGTTCTCTTTTGGGTTAAAGGAAGGGCAATAGAAACAGCACCCTTAAAGCTTTCAGACTTACAACATAAGGATTAGTAGAAACTCTACTTCGATGCTTTGTGCAAGTTGAGAGATCATTACCAAATAATAATCAAATAGCATTATATTTCATTCAAAAGGTTTTTCTACAAGATATTCTTCATCGACGTGTAGATTTGGATGATCATCAGACGAATGCAGGTATCAATTTGGGTCGTCCTCAAAATCGAGCAGAATTTCATAATCAAGGAAACGAATGTCCTCTTCCTCGAAAGCGGCCCTACATTTTGCTACTTGAAGAACATAATCTTATACATGATTTTTCATCACAAGGAGTAGAATTATACAATCAAGGATTAACAATTCCTGCATTATGAAGAACAATAGATGATTAACAAAAGAGGATTGATGATCTAGAAAATCAAGTGAAAATTTTACAAATTTTTGTGGATGTATATGAGAGCAAATATGGAAGACTCTGAGAGGCATCATCATCTTTTGATCAGTTTACTACCAATGAGTTATTGAATCAAGAAAACACTGAATAGGCAAGATTTTTTTGTAATGAAAGACATGACTATTATAAAACCACCGCCTTTTCAATTGAATATAATCATAGTATTCATAGTACATCATTTTCTTCATTTTGAATATCATCATCTATGATAGGTACCATGTCATCTATTTCTTCCATGTTTGAACCATCATTGTGATCTACATCTAAATCTTGTTAAACTTTCATGAGTTTGAAATTCTCCAAAAGTTTGTTGTGCTGCTATAGAAGCTATCTTGGTTGGATCATGTAACAAATGAATATTACAAAACACATATACCAAATCATTAGTACATGATACACTTAAGTGATTTCTTAGTTTTCAATGAAGAAAATCATTGGCACTCCAATTACGTTCACAACTACCACTTGAAGCTGCTACTAAAAGCACTCTCATAGCTATATGTTGCAACTCCACTACTTCACCTCCATACTCTTTCCACCAAATAGGAGGTGGATGCTTTTGAATCGCTTCAATGTTCCATAGATCTCCAATAGATCCTTCTCGATTTTCATATGCTACTCTTTGGTGGAATGCATCTCGAGCATCTGTACCTAGAAGTAATAACTAACATGTGGTTTTGAAGTTTGCCATGACTTCTTTGTTTGACGCTTGACCATTAAGTTGAAATGTTGGATCCAAAATGAATGTTGTTCCATGCAAATGAGTATGCATTTGCGGCCATCTCTTCTTTGCTAATGATATAATCTGTGTTTTCTCTTGTAATGAAAATTGATTAAAGTCTTTTACTTTTTAAATAGCTTCTGACATAATCCAATAAACTTTTCCAATCGCAAATCTATCAATATCAACCATTCTTAAAAGTTCCACAAAAGGTTTAGTGATACCAACAATTTTTTCAAGATTACGCCAAAAAAATTGTGATTGTATTAAACACGTATACTTGGATGCTACAATTTGATGAGAAGGATACTTCTCTAGCCATGCCTCCCATCTTCGATCAGCAATCATTTCTACAAGAGCTAGCTTAACTTCCAATAATCCATTGAGCACAATGTAGGCAGTTGCAAATTGTGTGGCACAAAAAATCTGAAGTGCTTTATTGGGAGATTTTGATGGAAAGAACGAATACAAAAATTGATGCTCTCTAGTAAATTTGACCACATGATTTGCATCTAATAATCTTTGTTTAATGAAAGATAGTCTACATATATCTTTCAATAATAAATTTAATGTATGAGCTGCACATGGAACCCAAGTAATGACTTCATACTTGTTTTGAATTGTAATTCCAACACTTTGAAAATTAGAGGCATTATCCATCACTATCACAATCACATTCTTCGGACCACCCATGTGGGATATAGCATGTTCTATACCTTTACAAGAAAAGTTGAACTTTTCTCTTTAAGAGAAGTATCAACAACTTCTAAAAACATGTTTCCTTTTCGACATATAACCATGAAATTAACCAATGGTTTCTTTTGACAACTTGTCCATCCATCCAATGCTATTGTTCATCCATACATGTGTACATAATCAAGTAATGTTTGCTTTAGAATAGCTTCAGTACTTTTTTTCACTTTGTCTACATACTCTATTTGCATTTTGTTATAATTTGGTATGGTGAAACCTTTTCCTACAATTGACATCAAAGCATCTTTGAAAATGGGATTATGAATAACATTGAAAGAAATCCCACATGCTAAGAATGCTTGAGTCCATTTAAGATGAAGCTTGAGGCAATCTTGCTTTTCAAAATGTGATTTATTATGGACAAAGCATGGTGACAGAGTATTAGATCCACCAGTTTTACTACATTCACCAACTCCACTCTTTTTTTATGTAGTTGGAGAAAATGGAGTACATGTATCTTGGTTATTCTCAAAAATAGTTTGAGAGACTTGAGTAGAAATATCTTGATGATCCTCTATTGTCATCGATGCATCTACTTATTCTTGCTCTACACTTGGGCGACTTCGAAAGTGCTATGAACTACTCATGCTTTTGAATCTTTTTTATCTAATACCTTGAGATTTACATTTATTTGCATAACTTGCAAAGTATCACTATTTGGATTAGAGCATCCTACCACATTATTACATGTACTAAAAAGATGCTCTTTTATTCAAGTTGCATTTCCTACATAATGATGCCCACAACATTTGCATTGTATTGCAGATACTGTTTTACCCTCGTGATGAAAAATCACATATGACCATTCTTTTCCCTTTCCCATAGAGCTTGCAAATTGCTTTATGAATACTATACCTACAAAAAAACAATATAAAGCAATATCAAATAAGATATTTCGATCAATTTTGAGTCAAAAAATTACGATAGAATTTAATTCTTAATCGTACACACATATACAATTACGCATACTATTGTGAAGTAAAAATCATTGTTGAGTTAAACAATCACAATAGATTTTAATTATCAATCATACACACATATATGTTTACACATACATATACTTACACATACTATTGTGAAATAGGAATCAATATTGAGTCAAACAATCACAATATATTTTAAATTCTTGATCATATGCACATACACTTAGACATACTATTGTGAAGTAAGAATCAATATTGAGTCAGACAATCACAAAAGATCTTTCATTCACAATTATACACTCATATGCATACACATACTCATATACACACATACATATACTATTATGAAGTAAGAATCAGTGTTGAGTCAAACATAATCTACCTATATCTTTCAATAATAAATTTAATGTACCACAATAGATTTTAAATTCCTAATCATATGCACATACACTTACACATACTATTGTGAAGTAAGAATCAATGTTGTATCAGACAATCACAATAGATTCTAAATTCCTAATCATATGCACATACATTTATGCATACTATTGTGAAGTAAGAATCAATATTGAGTCAGACAATCACAATAGATTTTTCATTCACAATGATACACTCATATGCATACACATACTCATACACACACATACATATACTATTATGAAGTAAGAATCAATGTTGAGTCAAACATAATCTACCTACATCTTTCAATAATAAATTTAATGTATGACGATAAATTTTAAATTCCTAATCATATGCACATACACTTACACATACTATTGTGAAGTAAGAATCAATGTTGTATCAGACAATCACAATATATTCTAAATTCCTAATCATATGCACATACATTTATGCATACTATTGTGAAGTAAGAATCAATATTGAGTCAAACAATCACAATAGTCTAAATTATTTAGTATTTATAGCAAAAAATTATACATTGTTCTCTCTCCGACACTTTAATTTTGTAAAGAAAAAGTAGTTTTTATGAAAAATGAGTAAGAATCAATCATAATAGATTTAAAATTCACATACATATACTATTGGGAAGTAAGAATCAATGTTGAGCCAAACAATCACAATAGTTTCAATTATTTAATATAGCAAAAATTTATACCTTATTCTCTGCGATACTTTAAGTTCATAAAGAAAAAAGTAGCTTTTGTGAAAAAATGAGTATAGTTCTACTCTTTTATAAAATATTATTCAATCGAATTTTTTTCGATCAAAACATTTTTCGATCGAAAGCTTTTCGATCGAAAAAATTTTGATCGAAAGCGCTTTTGATAAAAAATTGTCGAATTCCCATGTAAAAACTATTCGGGCGTGCCCGAATAAGCTGATGTGACACCGAATAATTCGGTCAAATAATAAGAGCTTACCACAAAATTCCATAATTATTCACGAATAAACGAATTATCAAATAATGAATAATGCAACCTAGCTTTGCATGAACCCAAACATCTGCATATACTATTTTTAGCACATTCTCACTAACATGCTTGTCATGTGGAAATGATGCTCTTGACTGTTTACCAAATTGACATGCTTCACATACCTTTTGCATTTCTGCAACTTTGAAATTTGATTGTCCATTGACAATCTCCTTGGACTACATCAATTTCAACTTCTACAAGTTTGCATGTCCAATTCGTTTATGCCAGCTCATTCCATCCACATTTGCCATTTCTATAGCAATTTACAACACTCCAAAAACACTGCAAACTATACTTTTTCTTGAACACTATCGCCCTATGACGTGACAATTCGATGTAAAAAAACATAGTTTTCGTGTCAACAGTACATGGAATTGCTTGAAATTTTGGATATGGAATATATGAGTGTTTCCAAATAGGACGCAAGTTATAATTATGCAGACTGACCTGGTTTTTCTGTGGCCTCCACCTTGTGGGCCAAGGGACCCTGAAGGGTTAACTTTGAAAAACATTTTGGGGCCTTCTACCTTCACACCAGTTTTCATAGCAATCTGAGGTCATTTGTGAATCGCGCTTTCTCCATGCCTTCTTTCATACTCTTCACCGTCCGCCTTTCTCCACAACCTCTCTACAACCACATTGGCTCTAATACCATGACACGAGGAAGGAGATAAGGAAGATAGCTCACACACACACACTCTCTCAATCAAAGAGGAGAACACACACAAATTGAGGCAAGGAAGAAGGATCTTCTTCTTCTTCTATCACATAAAAGGAATGTACAAGAATGACCTAAAACACAACAATACAAAAAGTGCAACATGTAAAGAACAATACATAAGCAAAATCTTTATGTCTGCGAATGAGTGAGCTCGCAAGAAACAAATGTGCCATCACTCTCCATAAATAAATCCATTAAAGCTCAATGAAGTATCCCTGACATATACCGGTGTGACCACTATGCATGCCAGGGCAAGAATGCACATATATATTTATTTCATTTTATATTCAAACAGAATGAGCTTGACAAGGAGATTTTATGATGTGGCAAAAAGTTGTAAAATAGAAAATCAAGTGAAAACGAATGTGCACAATCTATGACATGTAGCACGGGATGTTTTCTCTGTGCCAAGTCCTCTCATCATGTAGCACGGCAGCTCCGACAATACAACATTTATATCCAGTTCCTGTAGTGATGATCCAGTTTCTGTAGTGGCCGGTACTCTGAATGAATGAAACTATTGCCCAGCTTGTCTCAGTATTTGCTTAGTGATCTTCTTTTCTGCCTACTTGAGCTCTTTCGCCATTTAATGTTGTTAGGACTGCTACGAATCACCCGCTTTTACGAGGCAATAGATGAAGTTTGGTGCAGTAGTGTCGTCACTGTTATCTCTTGTATTAGTGCGTTTATATGAGTACGCTGAGTAGCGGTGAACAAGTGCTATGGTGAGCCATTGAAGGATTATGAGTAAGCTTAGTAGCAGTGAAGAAGTGCTATGGAGAGTCATTGAAGTAACTAACTTATGTAGAAGGAAGTAGAAGGGACAAACGGCCACTTGGTAGCACGAGTGCCCACTTCATTGAGCGACTACCTCTCGGACCCAAATCCTTTATATACAGTGTCTAGAAGTTGAACCCTGTGTTCGGCCGAACCACAAACAACATGAATCCAAAATAGCTATTGCTCTCAGGGTGCAGAATCGCTCATCAAGAAATTAACATGGCGTCAGACCTTTGCTGTGTGTGTGTGTGAGAGAGAGAGAGAGAGAGAGAGAGAATCGGTCATCAGGAAATTCACATGGCGTCAGACTTTTGCAGAGAGAGAGAGAGAGAGAGAGAGAGAGAGAGAGAGAGAGAGAGTACGAACATCAAAATGCGCCACTTACTCCGATCTTCATCAGAAAATAGAAAATATTAGAGTTTGGATATAGTTAACGTCAGGGATACAACTGCTTATGTACGGGGAGCCGCGTCAAGGAACATGGAGTCCCTCGATCATCCAACGGCTTCGTATGATTTATCCGTGTCCGGACGAGGTATTGTATTCACGAATCACGCATGTACATGAGGAAAACGACTGGCTGCTGCCCTGCTTCCAAGGTAAGTCATAGGATACTCAGAACAAGGAGATGCATATAGATCTGCAGCAAAGGCGACGTGGGTAGCTTTATTGTAAGTATGCATATGCTTCAGAGGGCGTGCGCGTTAATTTCAATGGTGGCGATGGGGAGGCGGATGAGGGTGGTGCGCAGGAGGAGGCGGCGGGTGGTGATGATGTGGAGGTGGAGGGTGAGGCTGAGGTCCGTGATGAGGGGGAGGCGGCGGAGCCACTGGACCTCCATGGTGAGGAGGAGCTGGGTGGTGAGGCGGAGGTGCTGGGTGGTGAGGAGGATGACGATGATGAGGATCCATTTCTGTGGTTCTCAACGAAGCTCAATAACGAATGCTAATCTTCGTTCATGATTCCAGCTCATAGCTGATATTTATGGAGGCACGAAGGGACGTGGCTCTAGTAAATTGCAACACTTGGGAGTATTGGCAGTCGCACGGCTGTAGATTTCTGTCTGCGTAGAGAGAGAGAGAGAGAGAGAGAGAGAGACCGGCAAGGCTGAAAGCAGGCCTGGTTTTGTACGAAAAGCAAATTACGACACGGAAGCGGAATGGACACTGATAAGTCGTGAAATTGGAGTCTTGCACGCCTGAAGAACTACATGATAATGCAGTCCATTGGCATCAATGGTTGGGACCGAAGCATAACCGTGACATCATACATAACATCTTTCTTTGCTGATTAAGCTCTTCAAAGGGTATCCCATGACACATGCTAAAGCTTTTGAAGAACAATCTACTAAAATGAATTATTTTTTAAAGAAAGCTCGATCATTGAGATGTACTCTACTCTTCTTCATTATATAAACCTTCGTATGTTTAGAGTTATCCGAACTTATAAACTTAACGTAAAAAAACACAAACACAACCACAATAAAAAAATCAACAAATCAAAGTAAGAGACTACACAAAAAATAAGATCAATATAAATCACTAAAAAGACAAACAAATAAGCAAGCCAATACAAAATGAACAAGAATAAAATTTAATAAAGAAATTATCTCTCTCTCTCTCTCTCTCTCTATATATATATATATATATATATATATATATATATATATATATATATATATATATATATATATATATAAGCACATTTTAAATAAAAACAAAACAAAACAGAAATTGCATCTTCAACTTCAATGTCTCTTCGAAACAAGAAATATTAGAATTAAAATTTGTCATGAATAGCTTGAAGAAATACCCTTGACATCTCTATTCACGCCATCAGTGCTCTAGAGTAGGTGCACACTTCACAAAGAGTGTTTCTAACAAAATGGCCTCTAACAAAGTCAATGAGATGAGTCTATATCACTTCCAAAAGTGAAGGGTAAACTCAACCACGATAAAGTCTTGCACAAAGGAAAAACCAATAATAATAAAAATAATAATGAAAGAGCAATAAAATGAAAAGAAAAAATAAAAATAAATAAAAATAATAATAATAGTAATCAAGCAAACAAAAATAGAAAAAGGTAATAATAATATAAAAAAATTAAAATATTTAAAAATACTTAGAAGTAATTATAAATAAAAAGAAAATTAAAAAATTTAAATGGAATAAAAAATTAATAACTATAATAATAATAAAATGATCAATTAATTAATTAAAAAAGACTAGAATAAATCTATAAATAAAGAGTGAAAAAACCCCCAAATATCTATCATTAATGAGTAGAAAGTTCCTCTTTTCTATTGAATTTACCAATGATCAATTTGAACACATGAAAAGAAGAAAAACGATAAATGAGCTTGTTACGAAGTAAGAAAGTCCTACCTTCTTTAATTTTTTCTTGGATAGATATCCTTTTTGAACAAGCAAAAATATTAGTTGAGAACAATGGACTACACATGAAGGCAACCCTGAAAAAAGACAAGAACATCTAAAGTACTGAGAGCAAACAACACCATAATTTGCTAAATGAGAAATATTTGAATCAATATGAGGTTTTTGAATCATGTTAATGCTAACAAATTCTAGTTCTAATCTCTTTTCATAAATATCTACTTCTAAAACAAAAGGCGATTGAAATACTTTTAGATCTAGATACACACAAGAATCACCATGTGAAGTACAATTCAGCTCTTAAAAATCTTTGGGATGAATATCACCACCAAAACCATCACTAGTCAAATACAAAAAATCTTGAAAAGAAATAAAATTTGAAACAAATAGATAATATATGAACCATCTAATATTAGAAAGTTTTTGTATAATGAGAAGACAAGTATTAACCAAAAAAAGCCTTCTCATAAAAAGAAAAATAAAGCAAGAAAAACAACACAATTTATACTCAATGGAACTCCACTACATTCTTTGAATAAATTAGCACCACGAACTAATATATACAATTTTTCTAGAAGAGAATCTAAGCAAAAACGAATGTAACTTTCATCTACTATTCTAGTGTCATGTTTCTTTCTACTATCTATATCTAGGGACTTAGATTTCAACCATAAATAATTAAAATGCAATGCAAACATTTCTATCAAAAGAGACTTACATACATCTATCTTGGTGAATTTAAAAGAAAACACTTTCCTAACTAAAGAAGAAATCTTGTGTTCAAATCATTCAAGTCTAACTTTGTATACAAAGTGGTGAAGTCAAAAGTTTGAAGCCCCAAGGGAAGAATTTTTTTCTCTAGAGTTCTTGAAGAGTTGAGAGACTTTATTATAGGGATAACATCTAGGGAATTATCTAAGATTCAAGTAGAGTAAGTAGGAACATCTTCTTCTTTGAATAACCCCTTCCAAAAACTATGAAGAGTAGGTAAAATGATGTTAAAATGATTTCTTTGCCGTTTGGGAACATTGATGAGAGATGTATTACAAGAAGCAACTATAAAAATCTTAGTTTGATGGGGTTCTTATGGAATTTTGAAACTATACATAAAAATGGCAAACTTGGATTTGAAACCATAAGATTTGAAAAAATCTTGATGATTTGAAATAACTTCTCTAAAAGAGACATTGCAAACACAATATGTAGGGGAGTGAATTTCGACCATAAGGCACTCTACATAAAACGTTTTTCAAGTAAGAACAAAATTACTGATACATTTGTCCACATAAGAAATTACAAAGTTTTTATGAACATTTTTAAGTGAAATGGATCATTTCCTGATAAGCTATCTAATGAAGGAGAATTTCTCTCTAAAGCTGAATCAATCTTCTTACAAACTTTCTTCATTACTATTAATTTTCACTCATTAATAGTATTTCTTTGGGTGCTTGAATTTTCTAAATATGAATTCTAATTTTTTTCCCTTGAAAAAAATGTTATTTCAAACAACTAGCAGGCAATCAAAAAATACCATGTGAACAAAATCCTTGTTTACAAAAGTGGAAAAGGAACCAATATTGCAACAATAGGTTCTTCTAGAAATTGACAATCTATCTTGCTCTTTCATATTAATAATATTATTGTAACTCAAAGCTTTTTGATCTAGAGTTTTCATATATTTAAATGTAACCAAAGGATGGACACAAAGATTTCTAACATAAGAAGGAAGAGATTCTACTTCTTTTTATTTAGAAACAAAGTTCAAAGTAACTTTATCTATATCTGGAGAAGTCAAAATAGTAATCATAAAAGCTCTCTTGAAATCCAAGGATTGGGAGAAAAAAAGGAAGACTTTAAAAATTTTGGTATGAGAACTTGAAGCTGAGAACTTTGGGTTTTTCTGAGACTTAATCTTCATGAGAAAACTTTTCTAGGATATATAGAAGTTTAAAGGCAACTCTTTTGCTATATTTTTCAAAGATTTTGAAAGAAAAAAAACCCTCTTGCATAATTCTATCCAAGAAAAATAATCTTCTTATAAAGTCACTAATATTTTGAGATTGATCATTGAAAGAGCTTTCCAAAAGGTCACTAGAAAAGGATGATAAGAAATAATCATTCACAGAGCCTAAATCTTGTATAATCATTGGTCCAAGTAGCAAAAGATATGGATTTTGAGGTTCCAAAGTCACTTGGAGAATCCTTGGAGTGTATTGAGAAACCCTCTTCCAAACCATGATTTGAAAGCTTGAGCTATTTGGATTGATATGCTCAGAATTGAAGGGTTTTGACTCATAGGATTAATATTTCCTGAGGGTATGGTATTTAACCCTTGGTAGGAATTTCAAGCCTTTGGATTTACATTTACAAGATTGGGAGGAATCCAATTACAATCCTTGCAAGAGAGCCTTGTGATTCCCAATGCTAGTCCATGTGATAGGGACACTTGGCAAGCTCTCCTCACATTTCCCCCCTTGGCCTAGAGGTATATATATGGGTGGAGTTGGTTGGGTGGATAGGTACGTCTCTCACCACTTGTGGGCTTGGAGCTTATACCCTTGATTAGTTAGATTATTCCTTAGGCTAGGCTACTTCATTCATTGAGTAGACTCATCATTGTGACTGTGTTTGACCATCACAACGGTCACTTATCATCGTGGTGATTGGCTCACACCGTCACGATCGCATCACATCATCGCGACGGTGACTGACCATCGTGATGGTGCCTAACAATCGTGATCTGGGTGACAATCATGGTCCTGATCATCACAGATTTCCTGACCATCACCACTTGATCGTCGTAGTCTGACCATCATGATTTGATCATCACGATGGTGACACACCATTGTGCCTTGATCATCATAGCTTGACCATCGCGATTTTCCCTCATCATCGTGACTTTGACTGACCATTGTGATCTCTGACAATCACCAGCTGATCATCACGGGTATTCACACCATCACGATGGTGACACACCATCACGATTGTCTAACCATCACGACTGTGAGGCAGAACGCTAAAATTATGGTTTCTTCAAAATTTTTCAATTTTTTGGGGTATGTTTGGCCATTAATTTTGAACTCTTGTGTGCTTGGCATAGGGCAAGGTGAGAAGCGGCCAGTCTTGGGAATTCTTGGGCAAATGTGAACAGCCTCTTGAAGAGTCGAGGAGAACGCTTAAGTGGAATTTCAGTTCTAATTTGGTACCTTTTGTGGGTGAATAAACTTTGTGATAAACGGAGTGTCTTAGGACTCCTATAGTACTAATGATTCACTCTAGCATAAAAAGTGAAAAGTGGTTGACAAAAGAGAGAGAGAGAGAGAGCGGGTACAGGGATCTAGCCCCAAAAGAACCTTGTGATGCAATCACGCTTTGCTAAAACAAATCAAAATTGAATATACCAAAACGATTCCTCTCGATGAAGTTGGAAAAGATAAGAAACTTAAAAGAAAAATCAAAAGAACTAAGTGATTGAACTAATGAGAAGGGTGAGTGTGAAAAGGTGAAATAAGGATTAATGAACCTTAGATATGGGAAATACTTAGGGAAAATTGATAAGAGGAGTGTTCGATCTTCTAAGGCTAGCGTGAGAACTACAGCATGATCGTGGGATCAAGAGTTAGGCAATTATCCATACAAGGTTAGTTGAGACACGAGCACCCTACAAGACTCAGTTGGATTACATCTGCACGAATAGATTGGGCACTCGAGTATATGAAGATGGCCTTCGTAGGTCAGTAATCCAATTGCATAACCCAGACAAACCCATTGGATTGGAACATCTAGCAGTGAAGTTTGAAAATGAGGCTTACATAGACAAAGAAGGAACCATGTACATAGTCACGAGTAAGCCCGACTCAATGAACAAATTTGGTGAGGTGGTAGAAACTGCAGACTTAGGAGCGGAAGAACAAGGGAAACAAGTCGAAGAACCTAGTATGCCTAGAGTCAAATCAGTGTTAACGAGAGTGTTGAATCCTAATTAGATGCCCCAGGACAATAGGAGCATAGAGCTGTTTTGGAATAAAGAAACTGATGAAGTGTTTTGGAGAAATGAGCTAGAGCACCCTACGGTTGGGAGAGTAACAACAATTTATGAGCTGAAGACCCAGAGGTCCTAGGGAAAATATTATACTTAGATGATGCTTCAGAAAGGGTGTATAAAGTCACAGAACATGTTCGTCATGCATATATGGGGAGGAGAACTAGTTTTTCCACTGTTGAGATCACATGTGTCTAAGGAGAATTCGAGTATCAGCACATCTCAAGGACATAGAGAGAAAAACAAGGAAAGACCAAAGAATAGTTTCATCAACCATGCAGGGAGAGAAAGAACCACTACAGAAGATGGGAGAACAGAAAGGGATCAAATTAGGACCATGGAGCTCAAAGGGGTAGGGACGACTTTCCCCTACCAAGGTGTTGGAAGCAGTCAGAGGCACAGACGCCACGGAAGCATGTGAAGATGAAGCAGGGAGCCAGGCGGATCAATTTTTTAAACAAATATATTTCTTATTAATTCTCCAAACATTCAACAGTGATTGTTATCACTAATTGTAACATATGTATCATAAGAAAACCCCATTTTGTAATCCATAGCTCCATTTTGTGCAAGCCGAGGAATCCTCGAGCTTGAGGAGCTTAGGTAGAATACTCGTACCAAATTTCGTTATTTTTAGACATCGTTTACCCTTCCAAATAGCCTCTAGGACCTAATTTTTAACTAGGCCGGTCACTAGATGTGAAACCGGTCAAAACTAGTCTAGAAACTATAAAAAGAGCTAGAGAGCTCATTTTTGAGGTTGGTTCATTTTGGTTAGTGTGAGCATAGAGCTAGTTTGAGCTTGTAAGAGCCTTCTTGAGTAATAGAGTTAATTTCCCACCTTCCATTGTGTCTTGCTTGTCTCTTCATTGTGTGTGTGTATGTGTGTGTGCATCTTTGGTGCTTCTCACCTTCACTCTCACATCATCTCACGTTCACGATCTTCATATCACTCCTACCTCTCCCTCGGATTGACATTAAGGAGGTGAAGCTTCTTAACGTGGTTCTCACCATTGTGCTAGAGCAACACCAAATTTGGCGCCGTTGCCGGGGATCGAGTCTAGGACGAATGTGTGATGGTAAGAGTATAGCAAGAAGTGGCGTTGGAAGGTAAAAATTTCAGTTTTTGTTGTTGTTTTTACTTAGTTTTTAGTGTTTTTCACCTTCCCCATACTCCATCTTCATCATCGCATCATCATCTCCATTTCCAAAAAAATCAGAAAATTCACCATATCCACCCATTCACCTCATTTCCCCTCATTTGTGCATGCGAGAGAGCGAGAGAGAGTTTTTGCGCTTGTATGCACTTGTGTTTTCTTGAGTTTTCTTGCAGGTGCAGAGCTTCAGAGCATCAGGAAAGCTTCCAAAAGGTAAAAAATGTACTTTCTGTCAGAAATTTCCGACTGTGTCGGACCATCGCGATGGTCCGCCAAGTTCGGATTTTGAGGTAGGCGACCACACCACGAGGTAGGCGATCCTTGCGCACACACGGCACCATAGTTGCATTTCAAAAATTCGTCATTTGGTGGACCATCGCGATTGGCTCGGACCATCGCGATTGTGTCACACCATCGCGATAGGCTCACGCCATCGCGACGGCTCGGCCGGACCATCGCGACGGTTCGCTTTTTCGGACCATCGCGACGGTTCACTTGAGCCATCGCGACGGTCCACTCGGACCATCGCGACTGTCCAGTTGACCCCGCACCATCGCGATTGGCCCACGCCATCGCCATGACAGTGCCACGTGTCACGATAGACCATCGCGACGGTTCAACCTTCAGACCATCGCGACAGCCCAAAATCGGACCATCGCGATTGGCTCAAGCCATCGCATTGCGGACCATCGCGACGGTTCACTTCGGACCATCGCGATTGTCCACCGTTGACCGTTGACCGCGCCATCGCGATTGTCCGCCCGATCACGCCATCGCGACGGTTCATTTTTTGGACCATCGCGACGGTTCGACCTCACGCCATCGCGATCGTTCACTTCGAGCCATCGCGACGGTTCACCTTTTCGGGCCATCGCGATTGTCCAAATCTCACGCCATCGCGACGGTTCGCTTGGACCATCGCGACGGTCCCAGACCATCGCGATTGCCCACCCCCATCGCAAATTTTGGACTCCAATTTTTGACCAATTTTGAGGGTATTTTTGAAAAATTTTTGGACCATTAGACTCATAGGAGACCCCTTAGCTTATATTTAAAGGGAAACTGGATTGTCAGTTTTTACCCCCCAGGGCCTGAATGCTCATAACTTTTTCATCCGAAGTCCGTTTTTTGAGCTTAATAGCTCGTTAGAAAGCTCGTGACGAGTACTACATGACCTCAACTGTTTTTTTCATAAAGAATACATCTATTTTTGGATAAGCTATTTTGAGGTTCACCTAGTTTGGGACTAGAAAGCCAGGGGGCACACATTGGAAATTTGGGCAAAAAGGGAAGGGATTTAAAAGATGTATGTGCTCAAGTGTTTAATCATCTTGTGAATTGGTCTAACATTGGAATTTTCCAGGTCTAGCAAGGGCAATCCAAGGCAAGCAAGCAAGGCAGTGGAGACAGCAGAGCTTGGGAAGCACGGCTTCTTGGGCAACAGGGCATCAGAGCAACCAGAAAAGCCGACTCGAGGTTGGAAGATTACTCAACCCCCTCAGTCAATTCTTAGCTTAGGCTAAACGGTAGTTGTGGATTAACGACGATAGGAACGCCTCAAGTTCAAGATACCTAATTCTATCAAGTTTAAGACTTAAAGTAAAGGTGTGTGTGACGCGAAAACCTAAAGAAAAGAACATAAGTCTGACGGAACGATAACTCAAAATCATAACGAAAGTCGAATTCCTGACGCATAAATTAAGACAAGAATCCAGAGAAAATTAAAAAGAACCAAGAATTAATCACAAAGAACCATTGACGATCTAAGTGTGTAATTGAGTGTGCAAGGAAGAAAATTAATGAACCTTAGATCGGGCAAACATATAGGTAAGTCGGACAGAAGAAGCCTTAGATCATCGGAGGCTAGTGTAAGAACCACTGCACGATCTTGGGCTCAGCAATTGAACAGTAGTTATCCCTACGAGTTGAGCTCAGAATCAAGTGAATCAGAAATGGCATTTAGCACAGACAGACCAGCAGGAGGATCTCATGTAGCATACCTAGAAAAACCTGAAGGACCCTATAGAACGCAGCTAGAGTTTCTCCGAACCAACCGACTAGGTGCTCGCATCTATGAGGATGGTTTGCAGAGGCAAGTGGTGCAACTGCACAACCCTGATCAACCCATTGGATTGGAAAGACCAGTGGTGAAGTTTGAGAGAGACGCTTACATAGACAAAGAAGGAACAATGTATATCTTGAGTACGCAGCCAAACGATACTAATGAGTTTGGCACAATCCAATTAGAGACGGAAACGAAATTTCAAGGAAAAGAACCGTTAGAAGAACCTAGGACACCTAGAGGGAAATCCGTATTAACAAGAGTACTCATCCCAGAGTGGATCCCTCAAGATAACAGGAGCACCGAGTTGTTCATAAATAAAGAGACAGACGAAGCCTTTTGGAGGTACAGAAAGGAAAACCCTGGTGAGGTAGGCATCATTACAATCTATGAATTCAAGGACCCAGATACACCTGGAAAGGTTGTATACCTGGATGAGACTTCAGAAAGAGTCTTTGTGGTGCCTGAACGCGCTAAAAACACCTACACTTGGAGAGGTGAATTGATATTCCCTCCATCCAGAACGAACATGAATGCAAATCAACAAGGGGCAGGAACATCCTCAGCCCATGGAAATCAAAGAGAAGGAAATTACGAGAGACCGGAAGTAAGCTTCACTCACCCCATAGGGAGAGATAGAACAACCACGAACACTAATAGGACGGATGGACAAAGAGATCATGGAATACCAGGTGGTAGAGATGATTTTCCTCTACCTAGACCACGTGAGCACGCAAGAGTATTGAGGCCCACGCAATTAGTAAAATCAATGAAAAATTACTTTGATGGGACAGGAGATCCCTATGACCACGTTGCAGAATTCAAGCAAGTATTAAGAGCAGAACAAGTAGAGGACATGTTCACGCAGTACAACGCATTTGGACTAACGTTAAAGAATACCGCTTTAACTTGGTTCCAACCACTGCAACAAAGGCAATTTAGAGACATCCATCACTTTTTAGAGTCATTCATCACAGAATTCTCTAAAAGTGGGGTTAGACATGACACGTCTTCGCTTATTCATAGCTTTAAACAGACCCCTCAGGAAACAATAAGACTGGCAGGTCGTAGGTTCAGACAATATGTTGAACGATGTCCAATGCAAGAGCTACCCTCACAAGCCAAACAAGTATCACTGTTCTTAGATGGCTTGTTGAGCGCTAAACTACGCTCCTATGTGTACCTAAAAGAACCCAGAACGCTAGAGGAGTGTGTAAGAATATGTATAGACATTGAGGACAACCTAGGAGAGGAATTAGAACTCTCAAAGGTCTATAAGGACTCAGATTGTTCTTCTCTAGCATCCACAAAATTGTCTACTTCGATAGAGGACCTAGCAGAAAAAGTGGCCCAAAAACTAGGAGTTTCTAGTAAACAGGTGCCCAAGCTACCGATGAACGTACGTTGTTACACTTGTGGTGGGAATCATTTGGCAAACATGTGTCCCAATGCACCTCAACCTCAAGCCAACCCTAGTGGCCAATATTGCACAATTGAGAGAAGATACACAAATCATACAGCTCAGGACTGCCCATACAACAAACAAACTGTGAGACAGAACTACCCGCAAACATACCAGCAGCCAGGTAGGTATCAAGGCCAATACAATGCTCAGCCTTATTACTATAGGCCTCCTCAGAACTACCCATACCAGGCTCAACAGAGACCTCAACCCGTCTTAGCTCAACAGCCACCCCCACCAGCGAATGTCATCTCAGTCAAATATGCGGCTGCAGAAGAGAACCTAAGTAGGGCCTTAGTGCCTTCTTCACCCCTGATCACCGAAAGTGACCCGAACTCAAACAGTTTTGACTCTACTCATGTAACTAGTCCACCCGCTTATTACACGGAGTCACCAGAACACGTGGAGACATATCATTATGATAGTCCACCAATGGAACCTAGTTGGGAGCCAGATTATACTAATGTGATGTACACAAACCCAAACCCAAACCCACGGCCCCAACTGAGACAACAGAGACCACAGGGCCCTAGAGGACCATGCTTTAGGTGCCAAGGAGATCACTTCATAAAGGACTGCCCACATCCCCCAATAGCAAGGCAATCACAGTACTATAGCATCCAAGGCTTTTGTGCCGACTGTGGCAAAGAGCACGTAATCAAAGATTGTCCTAAGAACCCAGTTAACACTACAAATGTGACACCAATCAACGTGATAGGTATTGTAAACAATGCAGATGGATCCAACCCTACATACGTGCCTATCCAAGCTATAACCAGAGCCCAGGCGCTCTTACAAAACCAGCAGCTTAATCATGAGAAAATAGCCGAAATTAGTGAAGTTGCGGAATCGAGTAGTAAAAAGACGAAATCTTGGAAAGATTCCAGAGAAAGAATAAAGAGAAAATGGAGTAAAAAGATAAGTGAGTTGGAAGGAAGTCTAAGAGAATCTAGAGCCAAAATACAAGAATTGACTTCACAAGAATTAAATCAAGAAAACCCAGCTCAGAAATCGGGATCAGTCTTAGCGGAACCCATACCGGAAGATCTAGACATGATGTTTCGTGCATATCAGGCTAGAATAAAAGAAGGACCTCAAGTAACGGAAATGAGTAAAAACTACCCTCGAGCGGATCTAGAAATTGAGAGAACTAAACTTTGCATGAAAATGGTAGAATTAGCACAAGCTTTGTTTGAAGCCTCTAGATATCTTAATTGGAATAACATGGCAAAACCGGAATTACACTTTCAAGGACTAATGGAGAGGCTAGAACACTTGATTGAAAGCAAAGAGAGAGAGGATCAGCATAGGAACCCTATTATCCCAGAGACACAGGAAAGGAATGCACCATCCCTGTCTCAAGTACCCAATACAGAAAGTCAAGATAACCTATCTTCCATACAGAGGTACTCACATGAATTTTTGAGAGAAATACAAGAAGAGAAATGGAGAAAAGAACAAGGAACTCATCCTCCTATTCAAGAAATAAACGACTTGCAGGAACAATTTCCCCAAGACATCCCCTCTATATATGATGAGGTAGAGGTGGAACAACTGAGTGAACCCACAGGATTTGAATCTAATTCTTTACAAGAATTACCTCAGTTCACAGGACCTTGGGAAGCTAAGTCTATTAGTATGAGAGCACCCACGATAATAGTGAGGAATGAAGAATCAGTGATCCCTAGGAACACGGAAGTGATCAAGAATACTAAAGTACAGTGTAATCTCACTCTGGAGGAGTTGTTAAAGGTAAAACCAGAATTGTGGAAGCACGTAGCAAATCAATTCCCTGAGCTAGCTACCACACCCTCTCTGATAGGATCACATAAGAAGGTACCAGAGATACCCGTGGAAAAGATTGGAGACGTAAGCGAAGGAGAGGAAGGTAACACATATCTTCCAATAACCCATCAGGGCTACACCACGAAAGCCATCTTAGATTCAGGAGCCGGAGTAGCCATCGCTACTACCGCTTTGTGGAAACGTTGGGGTAAGCCAGCACTCAGACCCACCAGGATGAAGCTACAAATGGCTGATGGACACATAGAAAAACCATTAGGCTTACTAGAAGGAATATCTCTCATCACTTGTGGTGTAGAATTTGAGCATACCTTTGCCATTTGTGACTTTGCGAAAAATCGTGCTTATGAGATGATATTGGGACGACCCTTCATGCGTCAGCTGCAAATCGTACAAGATTGGGGAACTAATTCTTTGTACTTGCAACATTTAGGAGTGACTACCAAAGTCAATCTTAAAGACTATTCACACAGAGATGTACCCCCAATACAATGGAATACCATCCATAAGACACCAGCAGAGACGGAATCCGTGCACTCATTAGAATCAGATCCTTCTTGGTTGCATGAGGATACCCATTTATGGATGTGTAAAGTAGCCAAACAAGAGGAAGAGCGGTTAGAAGCCAGGACCTTAGGTGCGGAACAACATTCACGAACCCTTCAAGATCCAGCCTATGCACCTGTAGTATTCCCAGACGAAGAATTTGAACCCCATGGTTGGGCAGAAATACTAGCAACCATGGATGTAGCCATCAATGAAGAACAATGGACACCCCACTGTGACGAGGATGGCTATGACATTTCAGTTTTCACAATAGAGCCAATCATGTGCGACGCAGTTTTAGAAGAATGTGAAGCTAGCATTGATGCATTTGAGGATGCAAGCGATTTTGATTTAGAATCAATTATCATGGACTCACCCTTTGCATCAGAGGAAGAATATTTCTACGAAGTAGAGACTCACACTCAGAGACACGAGGAAAGTACGAATGAAGTGAGGTTAGCCACAAAAGTAACGAACAAGAGTGAAGGAAAGAAAAGGAAGAAGAAAGAAACCATGACAGAAAAAGAAGAATCTTTGTTTGAAGTACCCGAGAATTTCAAGAAATATGAAATCGACGATAGAAGAATCATGGTACGAATGCCCAATAGAAAGGCGAATGACGGACAAGTATATGATAACCGAGAGAAAACCAAGAAAATAATAGTTGCCATAGAAGGAGAAGAAGAAAAATGCACATACATAGGGCATGACTTGACGATTGAAGAAGAAGAAGAACTAGTTGCCCTATTGCGCAAATATAGAGATGTTTTTGCTTGGAGTTACAAAGATTTGAAAGGAGTAGACCCAGATATATGTTCTCATAGAATCCCTATGACTCCAGATGCGAAACCGACAAAACAGAAACCGTACACGTATAATGATAATTACGCTGCGAAGATTAAAGAGGAGATAGATCGCTTGATAGAAGCAGGATTCATTTACGAAATTGAGCATACCGAATGGGTATCCCCCATTGTGGTTGTGCCCAAGAAGAATGGAAAATTGCGTGTGTGTATTAACCTTAAAAAAGTTAATGCCGCAACGATTAGAGATAGTTATCCTCTTCCTATCACGGAACACCTATTGGAAAGAGTTGCGGGCAAGGAAGTTTACAGCTTTCTTGATGGATTCTCAGGCTATAACCAAGTAGCCATTGCTCCAGAAGACCAACACAAGACGGCTTTTGCCACAGAATGGGGCATATTTGCATTTCGTGTGATGCCATTTGGCTTAACAAATGCACCCGCTACTTTCCAGCAACTCATGTGTCATGTCTTTAAGGAATTCTTACGCAAGAGCTTGGAAGTTTATGTCGATGACTTATGTGCTCATTCAAATGTAAGACAGACACATATCCCAGAGTTAAGACAAATATTTGACAAATGTCGAGAATATCAGGTTTGTTTGAACCCAGAAAAATGCGTTTTCATGGTCAGACAAGGCAAAATTCTAGGACACATCGTGTCAAAAAATGGAATCTCTACGGACGAGGAAAAGGTGAAGGTAATTGCATAATTACCCAGACCAACTAATGTGAAAGAGGTACAGGCATTTATGGGCCATTGCGGTTATTATAGGAGATTCATACACATGTATGCAATCATAGCCAAGCCTTTGTACTCTCTTTTAACCAATTTTGAGTGGACAGATGAGTGTGAAAATTCATTCAATGAACTTAAACGACGTTTGTGTTCAACACCTATATTGACAACTCCAGATTGGAGTAAGCCATTCCATGTACATGTGGATGCATCCAATTACGCCATAGGATGTGTGTTAGCACAACCCACGAATGAAGGTAACATAGATCTCCCCATAGCTTACGCTAGCAGACAACTGAACGCAGCAGAAAGAAATTACACCACGACGGAACGAGAGGGATTAGGGATGATCTACGCTGTAAAGAAGTTTAGGCACTACTTGTTGGCCAACAAATTCAAGTTCTTTACAGATCATCAAGCCCTATTATATTTAGTCAACAAACCTTGTAACACAGGACGACTGATACGTTGGTTTCTATTACTCATGGAGTATGATTTTGAAGTGGTAGTTAGGAAGGGAAAGACGCATCTTAGAGCTGACCACCTCTCAAGATTAACCTCAGGAGAAGCTCCTCAAGGAGTAGCGGATGATCTACCAGATGCATACTTGTTTAACCTCGAGATAGCACCGGAATGGGCTAAGCCTATAGTCCCTATTCTCACCTATGGACCCAAGAATCCTAGGATAAAGATCAAAGAAGGAGAGATTACCAAGTCTCAGAGATATCAAATAATGGCAGGAAGCATATATAAACAGGATAATCAAAAGATTCTTGCTTGTTGTGTAGATGAATCAGAACATGCGAAATGGTTGCAATTAGCACACGTAGGTGCACTAAAGCAACATCATTCAAAACATAGAACACTACAGACTCTGCATAGATTAGGAGTATATTGGCCTACGATGGAAGCAGATGTCTACAAGTTGTGTAAAGAATGTCAGGTGTGTTGTGAAAAACCACCAGTAGAGCATGCTACACTCTATCACGTGTCTCTCACACCAGACTGGAGTGAACCATTAGTGACCTACTTGAGGACGAACACATTCCCTCAAGGAATGACCTTAGCTCGACAACGCAGTCTAGAGCAGGAAGCTCAAGGCTACTCGCTTATTGGCGATAATCTATACAAAAGAGGACGAGATGGATATCTAAGACAATGTGTTCATGAGAGCGATTATCTGAGAATACTAGAGACTGCACACCAAGGTGTTGCAGGAGGTCATTTTGGACCAGATAGGATAATCAAAGCCATCCTCTTTGCAGGATTATGGTGGCCCACTCTTCACATGGATGCACATACCTATGTAAAGAGATGTGACGTGTGCCAAAGAACTCAGTTTCCTACTCGCAGAGATGAAATGCCATTGAAACCCATGATGGGCGGACGTGCATTTTCTAAGTGGGGTATAGAATTTGTAGGACCCATTAACCCCCCTGCAAAAGGTACACATGCGGAATATATTATTGTTGCCACAGATTATCTTACAAAATGGGTAGAGGCGAAAGCCACAAAAAAGAATGATGCACACACGACTGCAAAATTCTTATTTGAAAATGTCTTTACAAGATATGGACTGCCTATAGAGCTAGTGAGTGATCGAGGTACTCACTTTCTAAACCAAGTCATTGAATATTTGTTACAGGATTTTATGGTGATTCACAAGAAATCTGCACCATATCATCCTCAGGCCAATGGTCAAGCTGAAAGCACTAACAAGATACTTTGTACCGTACTGACGAAACTCGTGAACAATAAACGTTCAGATTGGGACAAACAGCTACACCACGCTGTTTGGGCATATCGAGTGGCCTACAAGACCGTACTCAATGCAACTCCCTTTCAGATGGTTTTTGGTCAGAATGCAGTGCTTCCTTTGGACTTCTTGATACCGACCCTTAAGGTTGCACAAGAACATCAGTGGACCGGCCATGAATTATCAGCGAGAATATTGGACTTGGAACGATTAGGAGAAACCAGGCTGAAAGCAGCAGCAGGAATATACGCAGCGAAGAAGCGACAGAAAGCATATTTTGATGCGCATGTGAAAGATAAAGGCCTAAAAGAAGGAGATTTAGTTCTAGTATATACGCTGAAACAGCACGCACGCAAGTTAGAAAAGCGAGGTTATGGACCTATGATCATTAACAGACTCTCGACTAGTGGAGCAGTACAGTTAGCCACCTTAGAAGGAGATATAATGCCTAATTACATTAGTGGCTGTAGAGTCAGGCTATATCAAGAACCTCTTACTGAGGATATGCTTAGACGACTCACGTTGGCAAAGAAGCGTAAGGAGGAAGAAAATAGAATACGAGCAGAAGCTCAGGCAGAAGCCATAGAACGCATTAAGCGCATGAAGCTAAGAAGACAAGGACTAGGGAGAGAACATTATAACCATCTGGAAACATCACCCAGATACCCTATGGCCATGTGTCAAGTAAAGTCAACCACTCATCCTAGCATAGTGGACAGGAGACCATTCGTTACAGTTAGACTAGAGCACGGTAAACATAGCCAAGAACTCAAGGCTTTGATTGACTCAGGTGCTGCGACTAGTGCGATTAGATGGTCCCACTATAAGGATTCAGGAATAGAAATGCGGCCAATTGAGGCATACCTCATAGGCCTAGGAGGCATGGAAACCCCTTGCATGGGTGAGGTGGACCTTCCTATCCTCGTTAAGGAGGTGACCATGACAGCAAAGCTATTAGTGTGCCATGATGACGACCTGATAGAACCCCTAATCCTTGGCCAAGATTGGCTATACGATCACTCAGTGGACCTAAATCTTAGACAAGGCTCCTTACAGATTGGAACCTTAGAGGAGAAGCGAGTGATACCGCTTGACTTCCTTAACGGCATTCCGCTTGACGGTTGTGACCCTAGACCCTATGAAAAGCATGCGACGGAAGACCGGAAGATCTTTAATCCGACCAGTCACGTTACATCTACACCAACCCACTCGGGCTTGGCTATAGACAGTTGTCAGTCAGAAGAACGACAGGAGATCTTCCCTGGGACTTCCTGCAAACTAGAAGCGACAGTTACCCAAACGCAAGGACAGAAGGGCATAATCAGAGGTCAGGTGGGTTGCATCAGCGGCCAAATGAGCACGACACCCTACGGTGCTCATCCTTCCAAACTTGTTGCGGACTGGCCTAGATTAAAGTTACAAAAGGCATCACTTCCTAATGGGCAGGTCACGCAAGTGTTGGAACTCCCTTCTTTTCCAAAGCAGAGTGTCCATCCGACCTCTCAACCCCAGCAACAACAGAGTCAACCACGACAAAGGAACCCAGACCGACGACAGTATCAGAGGAAACAACATGGAAAGTAGTTTAGGCCTCCCAAAGGAAGCGGTACCAGACAAATATGGGTGCCAAAAGGACAAAAAGCACCAAAGATCTCCAACCAAGCAGAGATCAACAAGAAAAAGGCAGAACAGAAACAGAATCGATATCCACCATCCCCTCGACCTCCTTCTATAGGTCCGACCATTCGACAAATTTGGATCGCCAAGAAGTACCTTACCCATAGACCCATGCCCACGCAGATTTGGGTACCCAAACCATGTATCATAGCTCAACCCATATGCCATGTAATATATAATCCTTACAAACCTTTTCATCCCTCGACACCACCACACCCGATACCACCTTTTGCCCCTCAGCAGAACCCCACCACCCATTCAAAAACTCTTAGGAAATGGATACCGAAACGTGCCCAACCGTCTTCCCCTAACCCATTGTCTAACTACCCCCCGACTAACATACAACCTTGTACTAAATCACTAACCTTTAAACCTTGTATAAATTCACACACCGTCATCCCACATCACTCGTAATCTCATCTCATCAAGAAATGTATGCATGATCTGAAACGTATAGGTGTCTAGAGACCTGCACTAGTGCTGCAAGAAACATTGCATCCATCACATCACAGCACTTGGCTACACGGGTTACGCATCAGTTATGGAAAGGGATTGCGGTCTCACTTTAATGGGATCATGATTAATTTCCATGCTAATGTGTTAATCTTTTGTAGCAGATCTTTCTCACTAGCGCACCAGCCACCATGCAAACCGACGAAGGAACATCAGGAGCAGGCCCCAGTGTAGCGGCTGTGCCACTCAACGTGCTACGAGCAGAATCACACCCAACTGCTCCACCGCCGGAATTTCAAGGATTTCCAGGGCCCATGCCTATCGACAACCCCCCTATGGGCTACACCGAAAAGATACACAGGAACTCTCATTGGTTTCAGGGCCTTGCAGGACCCCTGGCGGACGCGGACTTTATTTTTGAATCCTCTCTGACATTTGATGACCGCACGTGGGGAAAGTACCAGTTTTTTTCCAGAGAGTTCGAAGCCCTACAAAGCACCCAGGATTTAACTCATGTTTGGGCCCGAGCAGGCTTCACAGAATATTTCAGTGATCCTCTGCCCAAACCGGATTTTTATAGGTGCTATTATTTAATCACTACCCTGCTGGCATCAGAAAATAAGGACATCCCAGGAACCTTTATATTGCCTACTCTAGTGGATGATCCACCTTACAAGAGATTTTATCTCTCTAAAGACTTAATCAGAGCAGCCATCAAGATTCATGGAACCCACACACCCATAGATCGAGAGAGATTAATTCCAAAACCGATGAAACGTGGGGATGTCACGAAGTGGGAAGAGATTTCGGCCATTACACCTGAGCTGTCAAAGCCACTAAGAATATGCATGCAACATTTCGCATTCCCAGCTCAGGACAGGTTTACCATGCCACACAAAAGAATATGGTTCGGATTATATTTGGCATGTACGGGACCTCAAACAGTTGATCTGGCAAGCTGGATCATAGACCAAATGTACCTGGCACAGCACAGATGGGAGCGTAAAAAAGTGCTTAACGGATGTTGTGCACTCACAAGAATTGTGTATATGTGTTTGGCTTATGACTTGCCCATCGAGCGTGCATTAACAGGAGAGGAATTGAAGGCATTCAAGGGCACAACGAAGAAAGCCAGGAAGCCCAGTAGGACACGGGCAGGTAAGCGCATGCGAGGCACCATCCCTTGCCTCCAAGTGCCAGAGTCGCCGTCACCACAACCCTCTCCCGAGCGACCACAGACAGAAGCTGCGCCCACTGTACAACCTATTCGCATACGGTTGTCCAGACCAGTGATTACAGAGGCCACCACTAGTACCGCTGCACCTCAGGCAGCTACCACCACAGAACCCCCCACCACAACCGCAGAAGCTCCCACCACTATTGGTGCGGAAGCGTTTTCTTTCCCGATACCACATATGGAGGCCGACCCCATAAACACGACATTTGATTTTGAGATGCCTGATGCATTCTCAAACGAATTCCAGTATTCAGAAGCACAACTGTTCTCCCAGGAATATGAACGTCCCAGCTACCCTACTACGCCGCGAGATTTGCCACAGGGACAAGCTGTGTCGGGCTCTGAAGAAGAAAGAACCGAAACAGACGACGATCAAGGCGACGATGAAGCCAGCCAGGGCTCACAAGAGGGACAGACAGATGGCCAAGGCCAACAGACTGACACACACGGCGACACCAGCACATATGAAGATGAAACTTTCGAAGCCGCAGCATACACGCTGGCCATCAAAAAATTATATCGTACCATGGAGAAAGTCTGGGCACGAAAGAAGTTAACTGAAGAGGAGAGCCAGGCATTAATTGAACAGGAACTCATCTCCGGAGGATTCGAAGACGCATATATCAGAGGGTTCAGAGAATTAGTCAAATCCGTAGGCTCACATGAAGCACTCAGGTTTTTACAAAGAAAGCAACTACCACAGTTTGATCCCCGCCGAGTGCGACTACTCTCAAAACCTGGGGAGTATATTCGTGTACCAACAGGAGCCCAATCTTCAGCACAAGCCAGGGAGGCACGCCTCGCCCCCGAACGTTCATTAACCGCAGAAACCATCCTTGTAGATTCGCCACCCCGTACCACCATTGTACATACCACTACTATCCTCGAAATAACATCCACCCCTTCGACTCCTCTCTCACCTCATCTTTCACCAACCCATCCCGTATCACCCGCACACCCACCGGCTTTCCCCACATCCACACCTGTACAAAGCAACATAGCCACAACCTCTTCCTTACCCATTCATACCACCCTGCCCACACCCAACCCTCCGCATCCATATGTTAACCCCTTCACCCCTTCATCCTTCCCAGCGTTTCCCCCACCTCTAAGACCCCCATTCCCCTTCCTAACCCCACTAACCTTCTCACCAGTCTCACCTCCCCAGCCTACCATAACCCCTATTTCCCCGTTTCACCAAGCTGTTCCAACCATCCCCCCTGTAAACTACTCTACGTTTGTAAATCCCGTATTCACACCTACACAACCACCCACAATCACACCACTTTTCACAGTCACAACACTAAACACGTCCAATGGCATGGACATATCACCATCCACCTCACCACCACCCACTCCACTCACAGCACCCTCATATTTAGGCACTTCACAATTTTCCACAATCACCACTGCACCCACTGTCCCAACCCCACTTCCCATTCCCACTGCATCTACTCTCACGGCATCCTCATTTAGCACTTCACTCATACTATCGCCCACCGTAGACACCGCATTTCAACACATGTTCGCATGCATGACGCAAGTCCGCGAAGAGTTTGCATCACTCGGCACCAATTATCAACAGCTGCAGGCGACAACGAATGAACTACAAACGCAGCTTCACTCACTATCAATTGAGAATGCCTCACTGAATACCCGATACCAAGATTTACGAGAGGCCTATCACAAGTTAGAACTAGAAAGTGAGGAGAAAACCAAAGAGGCCACCGCGGATTTGGATAACCTACTTAGAGCCCAGACTGTCCGCAATGCAACGCTTACTAGAAATATGGGCTTACTAAGAAGACACTTAGCCGCAGCAAAAGAGGAGAACCAGAGACTCCAAGAACAGAATAGAGAGAACTTGGAAGCGGCTTTAGATCATCCAGAACAGCCACTAAGTCCGAGCAGATTCAAGGCAATCCCATCTGAGTCGATGCGGATGCTGCTAGACGACCATGTCAGATTGCTCGAGGACTATGATCGTATGAACGAAGAACATCAAAAGTTAAAGGAAGACCACAAACTGCTACAACTCAGAGAACCAGCAACACAACAGGTACCAGTAGCAGCGGAATTACCAGCGCCTGTGGACCCTGCCCCTGAAGTTTTAGAGGAACTCAACGCACTCCGGGCCCAGGTAACAAATCTTGAATCTAGGATTGCCATCTATGAAGCACCACCAAGGCCAGACTCCCCACCTGAGCTACCAGCTGAGGAAGAAACCGTCACTATCCCGGTGGAGGAGACATTCGAAGAGGCATATGAACCGATACCCATCCCAGGCGGACGTGTCACGGCCGAAGGCCAGATGACCTACGAACTACCTACCCCCGCGTGGATGAAGACAGTTGAAGAACTCGGAACGACACACTCGACCAGAGTAGAGGCACAGCTACATGCCATGGCCATAATTGAAGAGAAAATTTTACAATCACCATTCTTTGCTCAAATGGCCCCGCGACGATACATATCTGGGCATGAGCTTCAGTATAAACCATACTTCATGTTAATGGCAGCATATCAGTTAACCATAGAGAAAGAAACCGGCATGAAACCAACGCATGCAACTCAATTCGAGCCAGAGGACTTGCCACCAAGGGCACAGAGAGGTGAAATCCTTCAACCAGACTGGCGCAAAGATTTATTGCAAAATTATCCAGAGATGATGAGCACGTGGGTAAAAGCGCCGCTTCACTTAAAATTTAATCCGTGCTGGGGACCAGTACCACGACGCCGCTCTTGGACTGCCTTCGCTATAAAGCTACAGAACAATAAGCAGTGCCAAGACTGGTTGAACTATCCCTACTTCAAGCCACCAGTCGCGTTACCCACAGTTGGCTACATGATGGCGACGATCCGCCACTGGCTCCCTCGATTAAAGCATATGGATGATATAGCCGCGCAAATGACTGTCAAAATCTTTGACATGATGCAGATGGTCTTTAAAGTCTTCCGGCGCATCAAGGCTCCCCATGTTAACACCCCGGGCTTTGAGCATGGAAACTTTGATTTAGTCTATGATATGAGCACAACGCCATCGCTACGGGTGTGTTACGCCTGGCACTGCAGGATCAAATATCTACCGGCATGTTACAAGCAAACATTCGAAGAAATGTTCACCACCGGTTTTTGGGAGTACCATTCCGAAGTATTCATAAGCAGGCCCACACACTTATTGCAATTATTCGCCTGTGAACGAATGGTGTACTCCACACATTATCAGCTCCCACCACCAGACGAGCCGCAACCTATCGACTGGGAGAAACTCGAGGCTGATCTAGCCCGAGGTATTCGTGTATCAGAGCACACCCTCGCTCAAGACCTCCTACAGAATTACATCCGGCAGACCTCACAACAAGGTTCTGTCAGGGACGACAGAAGCGAGAGGGAGGGGGGTGTTGGAAGCAGTCAGAGGCACAGACGCCACGGAAGCATGTGAAGATGAAGCAGGGAGCCAGGCGGATCAATTTTTTAAACAAATATATTTCTTATTAATTCTCCAAACATTCAACAGTGATTGTTATCACTAATTGTAACATATGTATCATAAGAAAACCCCATTTTGTAATCCATAGCTCCATTTTGTGCAAGCCGAGGAATCCTCGAGCTTGAGGAGCTTAGGTAGAATACTCGTACCAAATTTCGTTATTTTTAGACATCGTTTACCCTTCCAAATAGCCTCTAGGACCTAATTTTTAACTAGGCCGGTCACTAGATGTGAAACCGGTCAAAACTAGTCTAGAAACTATAAAAAGAGCTAGAGAGCTCATTTTTGAGGTTGGTTCATTTTGGTTAGTGTGAGCATAGAGCTAGTTTGAGCTTGTAAGAGCCTTCTTGAGTAATAGAGTTAATTTCCCACCTTCCATTGTGTCTTGCTTGTCTCTTCATTGTGTGTGTGTATGTGTGTGTGCATCTTTGGTGCTTCTCACCTTCACTCTCACATCATCTCACGTTCACGATCTTCATATCACTCCTACCTCTCCCTCGGATTGACATTAAGGAGGTGAAGCTTCTTAACGTGGTTCTCACCATTGTGCTAGAGCAACACAAGGCCTAGAGACCACCCTAGGACATTGAGGCCCATGCAACTAGCGAAGGCTATGAAGAATTACTTTTACGGATCCAAAGATCCCTATGAGCATGTAGCTGAATTCAAACGGGTGTTACAAGCTGAACAAGTCGAAGACGTTCACCCAGTTAATGGCTTTGGACTCACTCTGAAGGGTGATGCGTTGGATTGGTTTCGACCATTGCATTAGCACCAATTTAGAGACATCCACCATATGATGGAGGCCTTCATTATGGATTTTTCCAAGAGTGGAATCACGAACAACACATCATCATTGACACACACTTTCAAACAAACACCTCAAGAAATAGTGAGGATGGCGGGATGTAGATTCAGATGCTACATAGAGCAATGCCCCCCATTGGAACTACCCACTCAAACTAAACTGGTAGCTTTGTTCATTGACGGCCTATTGAGTGCTAAGCTTAGGTCATATGCATTCCCGAAGGAACCCAGGACCTTGGATCAATGCTTACGCATCTATGTAGACATAGAGGATAACCTAAGGGAAGAGCTAGAACTCTCTAAGGTATATAAAGATTCGGATAGCACAACAGAGGCCTCATCTAGACGTTCCAATTCTAAAGAGCACAGGTACACTAACCACACGGCTCAAGATTGTCCATATAATAAACAGGTGGTTAGATAGAGTTATCCTCAGCCATATCAGCCAGGTAGATACCAAGCGCAGTACCAGCCACAACAATACTATTGTACCCCCCATTATCAAGGTCCATATCAAGCACAACCTAGACCCCGACCTGTCATAGGACAACAACCTCCATCCCCTGCCAACGTAGTTTCTGTGAAGTACGCCACCCCAAAAGAGAATTCCGATAGGGCATTAGTACCTGCAACCCCTTTGATCATAGAAAATGACCCTAATGCGATCAGTTTTGACTCCATCCATGTAGACAACCCACCCGCATACTATATGGAGTCATCGAAAAACCTAGATCTATATTATGAGAATCCTGTGTACGAGCCAAATTGGGAACTTGATTATGCTCAGGTCATGTACACCAACCCCAACCCGCCACGAGAGGCTAGATAACCAAGACCCTGGGGACCTAAAGAACCATGTTTCAAGTGCCAAGGAGAGCATCTCATACGCGACTACCCACACGTTGCACCCGTTGTACAGTCACAATATTTCAATATTCAAGGATTTTGTCTTGAATGTGGGAAGGATCACTTTATAAGAGATTGCCCTAAGAACCCCACTAATACACCCACGAAAGTGACCCCCATCAATGTGATAGGAATAGTGCATACCCTAGTACATACCCATCCGGGCGGTAACTAGAGCCCAAGCACAAACCAGAGACCCCCGAAAGAATAGCTGAAGCCAACGAGGTAGGAGAATCAATAGGAAAGAAGAGGAGAACCTAGAAAGAGTCAAGAGAGCAACAAAAGAGAAAATGGATCAAAAAGATTATCTAGTTAAAAGAAAGCCTAAGGGAAACCAGAGCCAAGATTTTAGAAATGGCATCACAAGAGGTTGAACCGAATGTGGTAACCCTAACGCCAGGATCAATACTAGCAGACCCCACCCCAGAAAACCTTGACATGATGCTCAAAGCTTATCAGGCTAGAATACAAGAAGAACCACATGTAAGAGAATCCAACAAGAACTACCCTAGAGCTGACTTGGAAATAGAGAGAACCAAAGTATGCATGAAAATGGTAGAATTGGCCCAAGAAATGTTTGAAGCGTCCCAGCACCTCAATTGGGGATTTATGGCTAAACCTGAGCTACATTTCCAAGGATTACTGGAAAGGTTAGAGAAACTAGCATCAAACACATTAAAAGTTAGCTCTAGCACCCAAACTAGGCCAGAGGACCCCTTAAAGACAACTCTATCTGAAAGGGCTAGGTCAAACTTGGAAAATCATCAAATGGGCTACATGGATTCACACGCCATCTTAATAGAGATTCAAGAGGAAAGACGGAGGCAAGAACAGGAAACACGACCACCTATACCAGAGATTGATGACTCGGGAGAAAAGTTCCCTGCCAACATCCCATCTATCTATGGAGATCAAGAAGATGACAGGTCCAGTGAGCGCATGAGTTTCAAACTAGGATGAAGTTGCAGATGGCTGACTGGCACATAGAAAGACCCTTAGGACTACTGGAAGGAATAAATATGTCCACCTGCAGGGTAGAATTTGATCACACTTTTGCGATATGTGATTTTGGGAAGAATCAAGCATATGAAATGCTTCTAGGTAGACCTTTCATGCGACAATTGCAAGTGTTACAAGATTGGGGAACCAAATCTTTGTACTTGCAACACCTAGGAGTAACCACGAAAGTGAACCTCATGGACTACTCACATAGGGATGTACCACCCTTGCAATGGAATACTATAGATAGGAACAAAGATGAGGAGGAATTGGTACATTCCTTAGCATCAGATCCATCATGGTTGCATGAGCATACACACTATGGATGTGTAAAGTTGCAGCAAAAGAGGATGAGCGAGCGAAAGCAAGAACATTAGGAACAGGACAAACCTCTAGACCTATTAAAGACCCAGCATACACACCAGTAGTGTTTCCAAATGAAGAATTCGAACCCTATGGTTGGGTAGAGATTCTTGCGACGATGGACATAGCAATTAGTGAGGAACAATGGACCCCTCATTGTGAAAAAGATGACTATGATATATCCATCTTCATTGTAAACCTTATAGGGGAGGAAACTGAAGGGGATAAACTTGAATGTGAGATCTCAGAAAGGAGCAAACAAGTGAGAGAGGAAGAATGGGAAGTATATTCTAATAGACCCAAATGTTCATCCGAAGAGGAATTTTTAGGTTGGGTAGAAGCCATTTCCCCAGACCATGCAACCCTAGGAAGAGAAAGTATAATTCAAAACCTGATCAACAAAATCAAAAGGCGAGAAAGGATAAAACTATGAGGCAAGAAGAAGAGGAAGAACCATTAATGGAAGTGCCAAAAAATTTTTAAAAATACGAAGTTGAAGAACGAAAGATCATGATAAGAATGCCTAAGAGAGACAAAAATTCAGGAGAAGCCTATGATAACAAGTGGTGGCAATTGAGGGAGGAGAAGAAAGATGTACATACATAGGGCACGATCTGACAGATGAAGAGGAAGAAAAATTAATCACCTTACTACAAAGGTATAGGGATGTGTTTGCATTGAGTTACAAGGACCTAAAAGGGGTAGATCCAGATATATGTTCTCATAGGATACCCATGACAGCCAGGGCTAAACCCTCCAAGCAAAATCCCTATACGTATAATGATAACTACGCATTGAAGATTAAGGAAGAGATAAATAGACTCATTGAAGCCGGATTCATTCACGAGATAGAACATACCAAATGGGTATCGCCAATTGTAGTTGTGCCTAAGAAGAACAGTAAGTTGAGAGTGTGTCTCAATTTGAAGAAAGTCAATGATGCCACCATTAGGGACAGTTACCCTCTACCTATTACAGAACACCTGTTGGAAAGAGTCACAAGCAAGGGAGTGTATATCTTTCTTGATGGATTTTCGGGCTATAACCAAGTCGCTATTGCCCCCGAGGATCAACATAAGATGGCTTTTGCCACTGAATGGGGTATCTTTGCATTTCATGTGATGCCTTTTGGGTTTGCAAATGCACCTACAACTTTCCAAAGGTTGATGTGCCACATGTTCAAAGAGTTTCTGAGAAAGAACTTAGAAGTGTACATAGATGATCTGTGTGCTTACTCAATACTTAGACCAAATCATATACCTGAGCTTAAACAAATTTTCGACAAGTGTAGGGAATATCAAGTCTGTTTAAAACCTCAGAAGTGCGTCTTTATGGTAAGACAAGGTAAGATACTTGGTCACATAGTCTCCAAAAATGGAATTTCCACCAATGAGGATAAGGTACGAGTAATCAACAAATTACCTAGGCCAAAGAACGTAAAGGAAGTACAAGAATTTATTGGCCATTGCGAATACTACCGACGATTCATACATACATATGCAATCATTGTTAAACCACTATAAAACATGATAACTAGCTTTGAGGGGACATAAGAATGTGAGAGTTCCTTTAGTGAATTGAAATGAGGATTGTGTTCTGTACCTATTCTAGCCATGCCTGATTGGAACAAACCTTTTCACGTACACATAGATGCTTCTAATCACACCATAAGCTGTGTGTTAGCACAACCCACAGACAAAGGGAATATTGACTTACCCATTGCATACACTAGTAGGCAGTTGAATGTCGTAGAGAGAAATTACACCATGACGGAGAGAGAGGGGCTAGAAATGGTCTATGCCATCAAGAAATTTTGTCACTATTTATTGGCAAATAAGTTTAAGTGCTTTACAGACCATCAAGATCTCTTGTATTTAGTGAACAAACCCTGCAACACGGGTAGGCTAATACATTGGTTTCTACTTCTTATGGATTATGACTTTGAAGTGGTAGTCAAGAAGGGTAAAATGCACTTGAGAGCAGACCATCTCTCAAGGATAACTTCAAGAGAAGCAGCTATTGGTGTAGCAGACGAGCTACCAGATGCTTACCTGTTTAATGTTGAGATTGTTCATGAATGGGCAAAGCCATTAGTTCGAGTATTGACATATGGACCTAAGAATTCTCAAGTGAGAACCTAAGAGAAGGAGGTAGTGAAAGCGCAGAGATACCAAATGATCGTTGGTAGTATCTATAGGCATGATCATCAGAATATCCTTGCTTGTTGCATAGAAGAATAGGAGTATGCCAATTTGTTGCAAGTAACACATGTATGAGCATTAGAGCAACATCATTCGAAACAGGGGACATGACTGAACTTGAAAAGGTTAGGTGTGTATTGGCCATCAATGGAAAAAGATGTCTGAAAACTTTGCGATGAATGTACAAAGTGTTGTAATAGACCACTGGTAGAACACGCCACTCTATACTATGTGGCCGTAATGCCAGATTTGAGTGAACTTTTGGTTAACTATTTGTTATATGGAGTATCATAATTGAGAGGTGAGAACCTCCTCTTATGCTTGATAAGTATGATACTCACATGAGTGCCAAGTGGCACTCATATGAGAGGTATAGAGCCTTGCCCTTTATGGGTATGAAGGAGAGAAAGCAGTAAAAACTACCACGCGGCTGGGCGATCAAATATATCTTCATAATTCGTGTAGGAGCTCCAAAAGAATAGCCGGCGAATGTCTTCGTAATTCAAGATAAACATGTCAAAAACAAGGGGACTCATTGGGGGCCACTACCACATTGGTATTTGAGTTAGGCGGCACGCAATAGAGCTAGACGCTATGCGAACGCAGGCGAAGGACACCAGGAGCGGAGGAGTGATTCACACCAGGCCCTACAATAGCGCGCACAACCGTTGAGGCTTCCCCCTCTTCCCCTTCTCTTGGATGAGGGAGTGAAGAGAGTATTCCTTCTTATATAGCAAGTTTGGGTGCTTCAGAGTACACATGTGGGATATCTCTGCCCATCGATGTTCGATTTCAAAATTGGTGGAGAAGACTAAGTGAAGAAGCAGAGGTAAAGAGAAGTCCAATTTGAGTTTTTTTTCCAAAGTTTGGAGGAGCAAAGCTATGCCATAGATTAAGATCTTGCCAAAATAGTGATGTATTCATGTAATACGGGCTGTGGAGATGGGTTATGGGTTTTGAGTTTGTCCAAAACTATCTCCTAGGTATTGTGGACCTTTCCAAATACTTAAGAGGATAGGAAAGATGGTTTACCAGCTTCAACTTCCAAAGAATAGTCAAATTCATCCAGTTTTTCATGTTCGCCAGCTTAAGAAAAGGTTGGGTGAATCTGACAGCCTCATTCCAGATATTGAGGTAGTAGAGCCTATTTCTGTTCAATCTATTCCACATGAGCCTGAGAGCATACTACGCACTCGAGAGGAACGGACGAGAAGTCACTTATATAAAGAGTGTCTAGTAAAGTGGAAAGATATTTCGGAAGATAGTGCTACATGGGAGCGGGTTATCACCCTTTAGAGACGGTTTCCCAATTTTAGACTACCTTCCCAAGAGTCTTCTTAAGGGGAAGGATATGGGGGAACAACATGGAGATATGACCATGTACATGAGGTGCATGGGGATATAGTGGGAGTGGTAGTTCTATTATTTCTCTCTCTCTCTACTAGACCTTCCAATACCATTTTTGAGGACAAAAATGGAACTAAGGCGAAGGAAATGTTATATGGAGTGTCATAATTGAGAGGTGAGAACCTCCTCTTATTCTTGATAAGTATGATACTCACATGAGTGTCAAGTGGCACTCATATGAGAGGTATAGAGCCTTGCCCTTTATGGTTATGAAGGAGAGAAAGCAATAAAAACTACCACGCAGCTGGGCGGTCAGATATATCTTCGTAATCCATGTAGGAGCTCCGAAAGAATAGCCAGTGAATGTCTTCGTAATTCGAGCTGGACATGTCAAAAACAAGGGGACTCATCGGGGGCCACTGCCACACTATCTAAGGACGAAGAGTTTCCCAGAAGACATGACCTTGGCACGTAAACAAAGTCTCGAGCAAGAGGCTCAAGATTATAAGATCATTGGTGATAATTTGTATAGACAAGGGAGAGACGGTTATCTAAGGATATGTGTGCACAAGAGTGAATATCTCAACCTCTTGGAACCTGCCCATCAAGGTGCAGCAGGAGGCCATTTTGGACCTGACCGCATTATTAAGTCCATACTATTTTCAGGATTATTGTGGCCCACTCTCCATATGGATGCTTGCACATATGTAAAACGATGTGATGTATTTCAAAGGGCTCAATATCCTATACACAGAGACGAGATGCCCCTATGAGCCATGATGGGAGGACACGCATTCTCAAAATGGGGAATAGATTTTTTTGGACCTATTAACCCCCTTGCAAAGAACTCCCATGCCAAGTATATCATAGTTGCCACATAGTATCTCACTAAATAGGTAGAGGCCAAGGCCACAAAGAAGAATGATGCATGCACGAGTGCAAAATTCTTGTTTGAGAATCTCTTCACAAGATATGGGCTTCCCATATAGCTTGTAAGTGATAGGGGTACTCATTTTCTGAACGAGGTTATTGAATAATTATTACAGGATTTCATGGTAATACACAAGAAATCTGCACCATATCATTCACAAGCCAATGGATAGGCTGAGAGTACTAACAAAATTTTGTGCAACATACTGACCAAGATTGTGAATATAAGCCTTCGGATTGGGATCATCAATTGCACCATGCCTTATGGGCGTATCGAGTGGCATATAGAACAGTGCTCAATGCCACACTATTCGAGATGGTATTTGGTCAGAATGTTGTGTTGCCATTGGATTTTCTGATACCCACCCTCAAGATAGCTCAGGAGAATGAGTGGATAGGTCATGAACTTTCTCCTCAAGAATACTTGACTTAGAACGACTAGGAAAGACTAGATTGCATGCAGCAACGGGAATTTATGACGTTAAGAAAAGACAGAAAGCCTACTTTGATGCTCATATCAAGGACAAATGATTACGAGTATGAGATTTGGTGTTAGTTTACACCTTGAAACAACATGCCCGTAAGTTAGAGAAACGAGGATATGGACCCATGATTATCAATAGGATATCGACTAGCAACACTGTTCAACTAACAACCCTAGAAGGAGAGGTAATGCCTAATTATATCAGTGGATGTAGAGTTAAGTTATATCAAGAACCCTTGACTACGAAAATGCTTAAACGGCTAACTCTTGCCAAGAAGCAAAAGGAAGAGGAGGAACAAATCAGAGGAGAAGCCCAAGTGAAAGCTTTAGAAATCATTAGGTGCATGCGATTAAGAAGGAAAGGACTAGGTAGAGAACCTCAACCGGAGGGTGCTCCATGATATCTAGTAGTCGTGTGTCAAATCAAAGGAATTGTTGACAGGAGACCATTTGTTAACATCACTCTAGGTCATGACCCCATGTGTATGCAAATCAAGCCTTTAATCGATTCTGGTATAGGACGAATACAATAAGGTTCTCTCATTGTCAGGGACAGAAATAGGGGTTGAAGCCTATTGAGGCCTATCTCTTAGGATTAGGTGGATTAGAAACCCCTTGCATAGGTGAGGTGGACTTACCCATCTCAATTGAGGGAGTGACCATGATAGTTAAGCTTTTGGTTTGCCATGACGAAGACCTAATAGAACCCATGATACTAGGTCAGGAATGGTTATACAACTACTCAGTGAACTTAAATGTTCTCATGAGTGTGCTCCAGATGGAACTTGCAAGACAATGCCATGAACTACCACTCAGAGGTCAGTGCTCTGAAGTATTGGATTTAACAAAAGACCCTCCAACTATAAGTGGCCTAACTCCAGCTATGAGTGGTTTAACTGGCTCTAACGAAAAGAAGCGGGAGACGCCACCCCTAAAGGAGGTGAAACTAAGTAAGCAGACACAATCCATACAAGTATGGCAGTGTAAGGCTCAACCTCAAGCTGGGCATGAATCCCCGCAGACTCCAGGCAAGCTTGAGAGGCCATCGAGAGCTCCACAATCAGGCAACTACACATGGGAGGATTCAAGAACCTCCATCGGATCACCCTTGCTAACATGATGTCCACCTAGATCTGTTGTGCAGAATGCCTCACTCTCTACTGGGTTGGACACGTTAGCATTGGATCTCCCTTCTTTTCCAAATCAAAGTGTTGACATGATGTCTCACCATCGACGAATAGTACGACCACATCACCCATGTACTCAAAGAAGAATGACATCAGGGTGGCCCCTCGAACACTTAGGCAATCCCACGCCAAATGTGGGTACGAAAATCTACATCATCAAACGTCAACCCCTCCAGATCTTCAACAACCCTATCAAATTCACTCACCACAGTGGCATTCGACAGATTTGGGTACCGAAGCCCTTAGTGAAAGCCCAATCTAAGTCTCGCCAGATTTGGGTATCGAAGAACTGTGCAAGTTATAAATCAACCTTAGTGAACTTGAGGAAAACCTTTTCTGCTAGTAACCAGACACCCTACAGACCCTCTTTTGTAGATTCCACTTCATCTTTTGTACCCTATCATATTGTACAAAAATGGATTCCCAAGACTGCACTAATCATGACCGCACCTAACCAAGCCAATCCTTATTGACAACCCTGTGATGATAAGCACCCACTGACTACTCCATCCCTCTCCAGCTTTGTCAACTCATCTAACTACTGACCTTGTAACTTACACTAACTTATTAGGCAGTGCTCACAAGTTTTCGATTGTAAAACCACACATCTCACACACAATCACTCACAGTCAAATCACGCACTACTCACATTCACTTCAGAATAATACATCATTAAAACCATGCACAAATGCATGGGAAGCATGTTGGTGGTGGAAAGGAATGGAGGTCTCATCTCCTTGGGGTCTTAATTAATTTCCATGACTAATGTGTTTTCCTCTTCACTTCAATTTAGGTTCATTCATAGGACTTTGTCATGCAACTGGGAAGTTCCACTAGTGCGGCGCTGGGATGACCTGTGGTCGATTTCTCAGCCCTTCCATTCAAGAACCTGTTAACAGCGGTGCCGCTAGAATTCCAAGGTTTCACAGGCCCCATGCCAATTGAAGACCCACCTATGGGTAAAACAGAGAAAGTGAGCAGTAAGGCACATTGGTTCAAGGGACTCTTCGGACCACTAGCTGAAGCGAATTTATCTACGAGGCTAATCTGACATATGGAGCCAATGTTTGGAAGTGATCTCAGTTTTTCTCTCAAGATTTTGAAGCCCTCTAGAACCGTGAAGAGCTCAGGCCTATTTGGCAGTGAGTAGGATTTGCAACTTATTCCAGTGCACCCCTTCCTAAGTCGAGCTTTTATCAATGCTATTATCTGGTTGCATCTATCAAGGAACAAGAGCGAAAGGAATTGGATCGAGTATTCATACTTCCTTCCTTAGTAAATGACCCCCCATTCAAGAAATTCACTCTATGGGTAAAACAAAGAAAGTGAATAGTAAGGCACATTGGTTCCAAGGACTTGCCGGACCACTAGGTGAAGCTAAATTTATCTACGAGGCTAATCTGACATACGGAGCCAATGTTTGGCGGTGATATCAATTCTTCTTAAGATTTTCAAGCCCTCTAGAACCGTGAAGAAATCAGGCCTATTTGGCAGCGAGCAGGATTTCCAACTTATTTCAGTGCACCCCTTCCTAAGCCAGACTTCTGTCGGTGCTATTATCTGGTTGCATCTATCAAGGAACAAGAGGAAAAGGAATTGGATCCAATATTCATACTTCCTTAGTAAATGACCCCTCTGTTGCTCTAGCACAATGGTAAGAACCACATTAAGAAGCTCCACCTCCTTAATGTCAATCCGCAGAAGAGATAGGAGTGATATGAAGATCATGAATGTGAGATGAAGTGAGAGTGAAGGTGAGAAGCATAGAAATGCACACACACTACGAAGAGACAAGCAAGACACAATGGAAGGTGAGAAATCAACTCTATTGCTCAGGATCTCAATTACAAGCTCAAAGTAGCTATAAGCTCACACTAACCAACAAGCTAACCTCCTAAAATGAGCTCTCTAGCTCTTTTTATAGATTCTAGACTAGTTTTGACCAGTTTCACATCTAGTGACCGGCATAGTTAAAAAATAGGTCCTATGCGCTATTTGAGAGGGTAAACGGTGTCTAAAAATAACCAAAATTGGTATGCTCATTCTACCTAAGCTCCTCAAGCTCGAGGACTCCTCGGCTTGCACAAAACGGAGTTGTAAATTACAAAAAGGGTTTTTCTATATTACATATGTTACAATAGTGATGAAAATCGCTGTTGGAGGTTTTGAAGAATATTTATAAAACATAAATCTTTGAAAAATTGATTTGATTGACTCCCTGCTCTGTCTTTACATGCTTCCACATCTTCTATGCCTCTGGCTGCTGCCAACACCCCCCTCCCTCTCGCTTCTGTCGTCCTCGACAGAACCTTGTTGTGAGGTCTGTCGAATGTAATTCTGGAGTAGTTCCTGAGCGAGGGTGTGTTCTGATATTCGAATGCCTCGGGCCAGATCTGCCTCGAGTTTCTCCCAATCAATTGGTTACGGTTCATCGGATGGTGGGAGTCGATAATGTGTGGAATATACCATCTGTTCATAGGCAAATAATTGAAGCAAATGTGTGGGCCTGTTGATGAACACTTCTGAATGGTATTCCCAGAAACCGGTTGTGAACATTTCTTCGAAAGTCTGCTTATAACACACCGGTAAGTACTTGATTCTACAATGCCAGGCATAACACACCCGTAGCAATGGCGTTGTACTCATATCATATGCGAGATCTAGATTACCATGCTCGAAGCCCGGGGTGTTTATATGCGGTGCCTTGATGCGTCTGAAGACTTTAAAAACCATTTGCATCATGTCAAATATCTTGACAGTCATGTGCGCTGCTATGTCATCCATATGTTTTAAGCGTGGGAGCCAGTGATGAATCGTTGCCATCATGTATTTGATTGTAGGTGGTCCGGTGGGTGGAGTGAAGTATGGGTAGTTTAACCAATCCTGGCATTGCTTGTTGTTTTGTACCTTAATCGCAAATGCCTTCCAAGAACGGTGATGTGGCACTGGTGCCCAACATGGGTTGTATTTTAAGTGTAGTGGTGCCTTGGCCCATGTACTCATCATCTCAGGGTATTTCTGTAAGAGATCCTTGCGCCATTCTGGTTGATAGATTTCTCCTTGCTGCGCGTCTGTTGGCGAATTGTCAGGCTCAAACTGAGTAGCGTGAGAGGGTTTCTTGCCTGTTTCTTTCTCTATGGCCAACTGATATTCTACCATTAACATAAAATAAGGTTTATACTGTAGCTCATGCCCTGATATGTATCTGCGAGGGGCCAAATGAGCAAAGTATGGGGACTGTAAAATGTGTTCTTCAATCATTGCCATGGCGTGAAGCTGCGCTTCTACCCGTGCTGAGTGGGTTTTTCCCAGTTCTTCTATCGTCTTCATCCATGCGGGAGTTGGAAGTTCGAAAGTCGTCTGGCCTTTAGCCGTGACTCGTCCGCCTGGGATGGGTTGGGATTCATATGCTTCTTCGAAAGTTTCCTCCACTGGAATTGTGACTGTTTCTTCCTCTGCTGGTAGGTCCGGTGGGGAGTTTGGCCTTGGGGGTGCTTCAGATTGCTATCTGTGATTGAAGTGTTGACACCTGGGCCCGTAATGCATTAAGTTCCTCTAGGATGTCAGGAGATGGGTCCGCAGGAGCTGGTAGTCCTAGTTGTACAGGTGCTCTTAACTGCAATGTCTTGTGTTCTTCCTTGAGCTTCTGGAATTCCTCGTTCATGTTGTCATATTCATCGAGCAATCTGACATGATCATCAAGCAACATTTTCATAGATTCAGAGGGCACGGCCTTGAAGCGACTAGGACTTAATGGTTGGTCGGGTTGATCAAGGGCAGCTTCTAAATTCTCTCTGTTCTGTTCTTGTAAGCGCTGATTTTTTTCTTTTGCTGCTGCCAAGTGTCGTCTGAGTAGGCCCATGTTCCTAGTAAGAGTCGCATTGCGAATCGTTTGGGCCCTTAACAAATTGTCGATGTCGGTGACGGCCTCTTTTGTCTTTTCTTCACTTTCCAGTTCAAGTTTATGATAAGCCTCTCGTAGTTCTTGGTATCTGGCGTTTAGTGAGGCATTCTTGATGGTCAGTGAATTTAGCTGCGACTGTAAGTCATTCGTTGTCTTCTGCAGCTGCTGATAATTAGTTCCAAGAGATGTGAACTCATCTCTTACTTGAGTCATACAGGTGAAGATTTGTCGAAATGTTGTATCTAGAGTGGGTGATAATATTAAGGATGTGCTAAGCGAAGATGCAGTGGGTGTAGATGCAAAGGGAATGGGGAATGGGGTGGGAAAGTGGATGTTGTGGTGATTGTGGAAAATTGTGATGTGCCTATGTATGGTTGTGCCATGAATGAAGTGAGTGGTGGTGCAGTGGGTGGTGAGATATCCATGTCATTGGACGTGGTATCAAGTGCGGTGACCGTGAATAGTGGCGTGACCGTGGGTGCTTGTGTGGGTGTAAATACTGGATTTATAAAGGTTGAAGAGTAATTTACAGTTGGGGTCTCCTCTATGCCTTGGTGGAAAGGGGAAAGAGGAATTACGGTTGGTCGAGGGGGTGAGACTGGGGAGAAGGTTAATGGAGGTGGGAATGGAAATAAGGGTCGTGGAGGTGTGGGGAAGGATGGGAAAGATGGATGGGGAAATGGAATGGTTAGAAAGGTGGATGCCCGAGGAGGAAAACTAGGTTGGGTGGGTGCGGGAATTGTGGGATGAATGGAAGTAAGGAAGGCTTCTGCTACTCCGCCGGAGAAGGAGGATGTTGTTTTGGGAGAAGGAGGGTGTATGGGAGAGACTGGATGGATGGGAGGTGAAATAGGAGCGGTTGGGGTAGTGGGTACTTCGGTCACGGAGGTGATATGTACAGCAGTAGTACGGGGTGGGGAGTTGATGATAATGGTGTCTTCAGCCAATGAGCCTTCAGGGACGAGACGTGCTTCCCTAGCCTGTTCTGAAGATTGACCGCCGGTGGGTACCTGAATGTATTCCCCAGGTTTGGTTAGTAAACGAACTCTGCGAGGGTCATACTGCGGTAACAGTTTCCTCTGCAAATATCGTAAGGCTTTTGTGGATCCCACTAATTTGACAAGTTCTTGGAAGCCTCTGATGTATACTTCTTCGAATCCGCTTGAGACAAGTTCCTGTTCTATAAGTGCTTGACTCTCTTTCTCAGTCAATTTCTTGCGCACCCAAACTTTCTCCATGGTGCGATATAGCTTCTTGATGGCTAGCGTATAAGCTGCTGCTTCAAAGGTTTCATCTTCATGCGTACTGGTATCACCCTGGGTGTCGGTGTGTTGTCCTTGTTCATCTGTCTGCACATGTTCGTGGGATTCATGAGTGCCCTGGCTGGCTTCGTCATCGCCATCGTCTTCATCGGTTTCTGTTCTTTCATCCTCGGAACTAGACACTACTTGTCCTTGTGGTTGGTCTCGGGGCGTGGTCGGGTAGCTTGGCCGCTCATATTCTTGAGAGAAAATTTGGCCTTCTGAAAACTGAAATTCATTGGAGAAAGCATCTTGCATTTCGAAATCAAACGTTGTATCTATGGGTTCCGCTTCCAAGTTAGGTACCGGAAAAGAAAAAGCTTCCGCACCAATAGTGGTGGGAACTTCTGCTGCAGTGGTGGTAGGTTCCTAAACTGATGTTGCCTGTGAGGTAACTGCACTAGTAGTGCCTTCCGTTACAACTGGTCTTGATAATCGTATGCGAATAGGTTGTACCTTTGGAGTGGCTTCTATCGGAGACTCCTCTGGAGAGGGTTGTGGTGAGGGTGATTCTGGCAACTGAAGGCAGGGGATAGTCCCTCTCATTCACTTTCCTGCTCTTCCTTTGTTGGCCTTCCTAGCTTTCTTTGTTGTTCCCTTGAATGCTTTCAGCTCCTCGCTTGTCATTGCATGCTCGATAGGTAAATCGTATGCCAAACACACATATACAATGCGCGTGAGAGCGCAACATCCATTGATTACCTTCTTTCTTTCCCATCTATGTTGGGCTAAGTAGAGCTGATCAATTATCCAGCTAGCCAGATCAACTGTTTGTGGTCCAGTACATGCTAAATATAAGCCAAACCATATTCGTTTGTGAGGCATGGTGAATCTATCCTGAGCGGGGAAAGCAAAATGTTGCATGCATATCCTCAATGGTTTAGATAGCTCAGGTGTGATTGCTGAAATATCTTCCCACTTAGTAACATCCCCACGTTTTATTGGCTCTGGTATTAGCCTTTCTCATTCTGTCGGCGTATGCGTTCCATGTATCTTAATAGCAGCTCTAACCAAATCTTTAGACAGATAAAACCTCTTATATGGCGGATTGTTCACTAAGGATGGCAAAATGAATGTTCCTGGCAGATCTTTGTTCTCTAAAGCTGTCAAAGTGGTGATTAAATAGTAACATCTATAGAAGTCAGGTTTAGGCAAAGGGTCGCTGAAATACTCTGTAAACCTTGCTCTTGCCCAAACATGCGTTAGGTCTTCTGTGTTCTGTAGTCCTTCGAACTCTCTAGAGAAGAACTGATATTTGCCCCAGGTACGATCATCAAACGTCAAATTGGCCTCAAAGATGAAATCTGCATCCGCTAGTGGTCCTACTAGACCTTGAAACCAGTGAGAATTGCGATGAATCTTCTCAGTGTAACCCTTGGGAGGATCGTCAATCGGCATGGGTCCTAGAAATCCCTGAAACTCTGGGGGTTGGGCCGTAGGATGGGGCTCCGCTAGTAGTTCTCCAATATTGGCCAGGGTCATAAGGTACTTCTTGGCGATCCAAATTTGTCGAGTGTTCAAACTCGTAGAAACTTCTTCTTGTCATTGTCTACATCATTGAGAACTATCGGTGGTTTTTGTCCTTTTGGCACCCATATTTGTTTCGTGCCCCTTATTCTGTGGTGATGATACTGCAACTTCCTTCCTTGTGTCATCTGATATTGTCGTCGGTCTGGGTTCCTTCGTCGTGGTTGACTCTTTTGTGGTTGACTTTGCATACTGACTCTGCTTCTGTTGAAACTTCTTCTTGTCATTGTCTACATCATTGAGAACTATCGGTGGTTTTTGTCCTTTTGGCACCCATATTTGTTTCGTGCCCCTTATTCTGTGGTGATGATACTGCAACTTCCTTCCTTGTGTCATCTGATATTGTCGTCGGTCTGGGTTCCTTCGTCGTGGTTGACTCTTTTGTGGTTGAGGTTGAGAGGTCGGATGGACACTCTGTTTTGGAAAAGAAGGGAGGTCCAACACTTGCGAAACTTGCCCATTAGGAGGTGAGGCATTCTGTACCACAAATCTAGGCCAGTCCGCAGTAAGTGTGGAAAGATGGGCACTGCAGTTGATAGTGTCCATTTGGCCGCTGATGCAACCCACCTGACCCATCTGTTGGGTGGTTACCCCTTCTAATTTGCAGGAAGCCCAAGGGAAAATCTCCTGACGTCCTTCGGATTGACAATTGTCCATCGCCAAGCCCGCGTGGGTTGGTGTAGACGTAACGTGACTGATCTGACCAAAGATCTTTCGGTCTTCCGTCGCATGCATTTCATAGGGTCTAGGGTTACAAACCTTAGTCGGAATGCCATTAGGGAAGTCAAGCCGTATCACTCACTTCTGATCTAAGGTTCCAATCTACAAGGAGCCTTGTCTAAGATTTAGGTCCACTGAGTGATTGAATAGCCAATCTTGGCCAAGGATTAGGGGTTCTATCAGGTCCTCATCATGGCACACTAGTAACTTTACTGTCAAGGTCACTTCGTCTATGAGGATAGGAAGGTCCACCTCACCCATGCAAGGGGTTTCCATGCCTCCTAGCCCTATGAGGTATGCCTCAATTGGCTGCATTTCTATGCCTGAGTCCTTATAGTGGGACCATCTAATCGCACTAGTCGCAGCACCTGAGTCAATTAAAGCCCTGAGCTCTTGGCCAGGGTTGCCATGCTCTAGCCTGATTGTAATGAACGGTCTCCTGTCCACTATGCTAGGATGTGTACTTGACTTTGCTTGACACATGGCCATGGGGTATCTGGGTGATGTTTCCAGATGGTTATAATGTTCTCTCCCTAGTCCTTGTCTTCTTAGCTTCATGCGCTTAATGCGTTCTATAGCTTCTGCCTGAGCTTCTGCACGTATTCTATTTTCTTCCTCCTTATGCTTCTTTGCCAATGTGAGTCGTTTAAGCATCTCCTCAGTAAGAGGTTCTTGGTATAACCTAATTAGGTTATACAGCCACTAATGTAATTAGGCATTATGTCTCCTTCTAAGGTGGCTAATTGTACTGCTCCACTTGTCGAGAGTCTATTAATGATCATAGGTCCATAACCTCGCTTTTCTAATTTTCGTGTGTGTTGCTTCAGTGTGTATACTAGGACTAAATCTCCTTCTTTTAAGCCTTTATCTTTCACATGTGCATCAAAATATGCTTTTTGTCGCTTCTTTGCCGCATATATCCCTGCTGCTGCTTTCAGCCTGGTTTCTCCTAATCGTTCCAAGTCCATTATTCCTGCTGATAATTCATGGCCGGTCCACTAATGTTCGTGTTCAACCTTAAGGGTCGGTATCAAGAAGTCCAAAGGAAGCACAACATTCTGACCAAAAACCATCTAAAAGGGAGTTGCATTGAGTACGGTCTTGTAGGCCACTCGATATGCCCAAACAACGTGGTGTAACTGTTTGTCCCAATCTGATCGTTTGTTGTTCACGAGTTTCGTCAGTACATTACATAGGATCTTGTTAGTGCTTTCAGCCTGACCATTGGCCTGAGGATGATATGGTGCGGATTTCTTGTGAATCACCATAAAATCTTGTAACAAATATTCAATGACCTGGTTTAGAAAGTGAGTTCCTCGATCGCTCACTAGCTCTATAGGCAATCCATATCTTGTAAAGACATTTTCAAATAAGAATTTTCCAGTCATGTGTGCATCATTCTTTTTCGTGGCTTTTGCCTCTACCCATTTGGTAAGATAATCAGTCGCAACAATAATGTATTTAGCATGTGTACCTTTTGCAGGGGGGTTAATGGGTCCTACAAAATCTATACCCCACTTCGAAAATGCATGTCCTCCCATCATGGGTTTCAATGGCATTTCATCTCTGCGAGTAGGAAATTGAGTTCTCTGGCACACATCACATCTCTTAACATAGGTATGCGCATCCATGTGAAGAGTGGGCCACCATAATCCTACAAAGAGGATGGCTTTGATTATTCTATCGGGTCCAAAATGACCTCCTGCAACACCCTGGTGTGCAGTCTCTAGTATGCTCAGATAATCGCCTTCATGAACACAATGTCTTAAGTATCTGTCTCGTCCTCGTTCGTATAGATTATCGCCAATAAGTGAATAGTCTTGAGCTTCCTGCTCTAGACTGCATTGTCGTGCTAAGGTCATTCCTTGAGGGAATGTGTTCGTCCTCAAGTATGTCACTAGAGGCTCACTCCAGTCTGGTGTGAGAGACACGTGATATAACGTAGCATGTTCTACTAGTGGTCTTTCACAACAGACAGGGCATTCTTTACACAACTTGTAGACATCTGCTTCCATCATAGGCCAGTATACTCCTAGTCTATGCAGAGTCTATAATGTTCGATGTTTTGAATGATGTTGCTTTAATGCACCTACATGTGCTAATTGCAACCAATTCGCATGTTCTGATTCATCTACGCAACAAGCAAGAATCTTTTGATTATCCTGTTTATATATGCTTCCTGCTATGATTTGATATCTCTGAGACTTGGTAATCTCTCCTTCCTTGATCCTTATCCTAGGATTCTTGGGTCCATATGTGAGAATAGGGACTATCGGCTTAGCCCATTTTGGTGCTATCTCAAGGTTAAACAAATATGCATCGGGTAACTCATCCACTATTCCTTGAGGAGCTTCTCCTGAGGTTAATCTTGATAGGTGGTCAGCTTTGAGATGTGTCTTTCCTTTCTTGACTACTACTTCAAAGTCATACTCCATGAGTAATAGAAACCAATGTATCAATCGTCCCGTGTTACATGGTTTATTGACTAAATACAGTAACGCTTGATGATCTGTAAAGAATTTGAATTTGTTTGGCAACAAATAATGCCTGAATTTCTTTACTACGTCGATCATTCCTAATCCTTTTTGTTCCGTAGTGGTGTAATTTCTTTCTGCTGCGTTCAACTGTCTGCTTGTGTAAGCTATGGGAAGATCTATATTACCTTCATTCGTGGGTTGTGCTAACACGCATCCTATGGCATAGTTGGATGCATCCACATGTACATGGAATGGCTTACTCCAATCTGGGGTGGTCAATATAGATGCTGAGCACAAATGTCGTTTGAGTTCATTGAATGAATTCTCACATTCATCTGTCCATTCAAACTTGGTCAAAAGAGAGTACAAAGGCTTAGCTATGATTGCATACATGTATATGAATCGTCTATAATAACCACAATGGCCCATAAATGCTTGTACTTCTTTTACGTTGTTTGGCCTAGGTAGATCTGCAATCACCTTCACTTTTTCTTCATTTCTCGAAATTCCATTCTTTGACACAATGTGTCCTAAAACTTTGCCTTGTCTGACCATGAAAACACATTTTTCTGGGTTCAAACAAACCTGATATTCTCGACATTTGTCAAATATTTTTCTTAACTCTAGGATATGCGTCTGCCTGATATTCGAATGAGCACATAGGTCATCAACATAAACTTCCAAATTCTTGCGTAAGAATTCCTTAAAAACATGACACATGAGTCGCTGGAAAGTGGCGGGTGCATTTGTTAAGCCAAAAGACATTACACGAAATGCAAATATGCCCCATTCTGTGGCAAAAGCCGTCTTGTGCTGATCTTCGGGAGCAATGGCTACTTGATTATAGCCTGAGAATCCATCAAGAAAGCTGTAAACTTCCTTGCCCGCATCTCTTTCCAATAAATGTTCCGTGATAGGAAGAGGATAACTATCTCTAATCGTGGCGGCATTAACTTTTTTAAGGTTAATACACACATGCAATTTTCCATTCTTCTTGGGCACAACCACAATGGGGGATACCCATTCGGTATGCTCAATTTCGTAAATGAATCATGCTTCTATCAAGCGTTCTATTTCTTCCTTAATCTTCGCAGCGTAATTATCATCGTACGTGTATGGTTTCTGTTTCGTAGGTTTTGCATCTGGAGTCATAGGGATTCTATGAGAACATATGTCGGGATCTACTCCTTTCAAATCTTTGTAACTCCATGCAAACACATCTCTATATTCCCGCAATAGGGCAACTAATTCTTCTTCTTCTTCATTCGTCAAATCATGCCCTATGTATGTACATTTTTCTTCTTCACCTTCTATGGCTACTATGATTTTCTTGGTTTTCTCTCAATTATCATATACTTCTCCATCATCAGCCTTTCTGTTAGGCATTCGTACCAAGATTCGTCTATCTTCTATTTCATATTTCTTGAAGTTCTCGGAAACCTCAAATAAAGATTCTTCTGTTTCTGACATGGTTTCTTTCTTCTTTCTTTTCTTTCCTTCACTTTTATCAGTCACTTGTGTGGCTAATCTCACCTCATTCATAAGTTCTTCGTGTCTCGAAGGGTAAGCTTCTACTTCATAGAAATATTCTTCCTCTGATGCAAAGGATGGGTCCATAATAATTGACTCTAAATCAAAATCGTTTGCATCCTCAATTGCATCAGTGTTAGGTTCACATTCTTCAATAATCGAATCACACATGATTGGCTCTATCGTGAAAACTGAAATGTCATAGCCATCCTCGTCACAGTGGGGTGTCCATTGTTCTTCATTGATGGCTACATCCATTGTTGCTAAAATTTCCACCCATCCATGAGGTTCAAACTCCTCATCTGGAAATACTACAGGTGCATAAGCTGGGTCTTGAAGAGTTCGTGGATGTTGTTATACACCTAAGGTTCTGGCTTCTAGCCATTCCTCCTCTTGTTTGGCTACCTTACACATCCATAAATGAGTGTCCTTGTGCAACCATGAAGGATCTGATTCCAACGAGTGTACCGATTCTGTTTCTACGTGTGTCTTATGGATGGTGTTCCATTGTATTGGGGGTACGTCTCTATGTGAATAGTCTTTAAGATTGACTTTGGTAGTCACTCCTAAATGTTGCAAGTACAAAGAATTAGTTCCCCAATCTTGTACAATTTGCAACTGACGCATGAATGGTCGTCCCAATATCATCTCATAAGCATGATTTTTACTAAAATCATAAATGGCAAAGGTATGCTCAAATGCCACACCACAAGTGGTGAGAGATATGCCTTCTAGTAACCCTAATGGTTTTTTTATGTGTCCATCAGCCATTTGTAGCTTCATCCTGGTAGGTCTTAGTGCTGGCTTACCCCAACGTTTCCATAAAGCGGTGGTAGCGATGGCCACTCCGGCTCCTGAATCTAAGATGGCTTTCGTGGTGTAGCCATGATGGGTTATTGGAAGATAAGTGTTACCTTCCTCTCCTTCGCTTACATCTTCGATCTTTTCTACAGGTATCTCTGGTACCTTCTTGTGTGTTCCTATCTGTGAGGGAGTAGTAGCAAGCTCGGGGAATTGATTTTCTACATGCTTCCACAGTTCTGGTTTAACCTTCAACAATTCCTCTAGGGTGAGATTACATTGTACTTTAGTGTTCTTGATCACTTTCATGTTTCTAGGGATTACTGATTCTTCATTCCTCACTATTATCGTGGGTGCTCTCATACTAATAGACTTTGCTTCCCAAGGTCCTGTGAACTGAGGTAATTCTTTCAAAGAATTGGATTCAAAACCTGTGTGTTCACTCAGTTGCTCTTCCTCTACATCATCGTAAATAGAGGGAATGTCTTGGGGAAATTGCTCTTGCAAGTCGTCTATTTCTTGAATAGGAGGATGGGTTCCTTGTTCTTTTCTCCATTTCTCTTCTTGGATTTCTCTCAAAAATTCATGTGAATACCTATGAATGGAAGACAAATTTTCTTCCCCTTCTGTGTTGGGTACTTGAGACAGGGATGGTGCGTTCCTTTCCTATGTCTCTGGGATGATAGGATTCCTATACTGATCCTTTTTCTCTTTGCTATCAATCAAGTACTCTAGCCTCTCCATCAATCCTTGAAAGTGTAGTTCCGGTTTTGCCATGTTATTCCAATTTAGATATCTAGAGGCTTCGAACATTGCTTGTGCTAATTCTACCATTTTCATGCAACGCTTAGTCCTCTCAATTTCTAGGTCTGCTCGAGGGTAGTTCTTACTCATTTCAGCTATTTGAGGTCCTTCTTTTATTCTATCCTGATACACACGAAACATCATGTCTAGGTTTTCTGGTATGGGTTCCGCTAAAACTGATCCTGATTTTTGTGTTAGGTTCTCTTGATTTAATTCTTGAGAGGTCAACTCTAGGATTTTGGCTCTAGATTCCTTGAGACTTCATTCCAATTCTGTTATCTTTTTACTCCATTTCCTCTTTATCCTTTCTGTAGAATCTTTCCAAGATTTCGTCTTTTTGTTACTAGACTCTCCAACTTCGCTAATTCCGGTTACTTTCTCCTGATTGTGTTGTTGATTCTGTAAGAGCACCTGGGCTCTTGTTATAGCTTGGATAGGCACATATGTAGGGTTGGATCCATCTGCATTATTCACAATACCTATCACGTTGATGGGTGTCACATTTGAAGCATTAACAGGGTTCTTAGGACAATCTTTGATGATATGTTCTTTACCACAGTCGGCACAAAAGCCTTGTATGTTATAGTATTGTGATTGTCCTGATATCGGCGGATGTGGACAATCCTTTATGAAGTGATCTCCTTGGCACCTAAAGCATGGTCCTCTAGGGCCCTGTGGTCTTTGCTGTCTCAATTGGGGCCGTGGATTTGGGTTTGTGTACATCATGTTAGCATAATCGGGCTCCCAACTAGGTTCCACTGGTGGACTATCATATTGATATGTTTCTACATGTTTTGGTGACTTTGTGTAGTACGCGGGTGGACTATCTACATGAGTAGAGTCAAAACTGTTTGAGTTTGGGTCACTCTCTGTGATCAAAGGTGAAGAAGGCACTAAGGCCCTAATTAGGTTCTCTTCTGCAGCAGCGTATTTGACTGAGATGACATTCGCTGGTGGGGGTGGCTGTTGAGCTAAAACAGGTTGAGGTCTCTGTTGAGCCTGATATGGGTAGTTCTGAGGAGGCCTATAGTAATAAGGCTGAGCATTGTATTGGCCTTGATACCTACCTGGCTGTGCGTATGCTTGCGGGTAGTTCTGTCTCACTACTTGTTTGTTATATGGGCAGTCTTGAGCCGTGTGATTTGTGTATCTTCTCTCAATTGTACAGTACTGGCCACTAGGATTGGCTTGCGGTTGTGTTGCATTGGGGCACACGTTTGCCATATGATCACCACCACAAGTGTAACAACACTTGTTTGTTGTTACCCTAGGCATCTGTTTACTAGAAACTCCTAGTTTTTGGGCCACTTTTTCTGCTAGGTCCTCTATCGAGCTAGACAATTTTGTGGATGCTAGAGATGAACAGTCCGAGTCCTTATAGACCTTTGAGAGTTCCAACTCATCTCCAAGGTTGTCCTCAATGTCTATACAAATTCTTACACATTGCTCTAGCGTCCTAGGTTCCTTCAAGTACACATAGGAGCATAGTTTAGAGCTCAACAAGCCGTCTAGAAACAATGACACTTGTTTGGCCTGTGAAGGTAATTCTTGCATTGGACATCTTTCAACATATTGTCTAAACCTACGTCCTGCGAGTCTAACTGTTTCTTGAGGGGTCTGTTTGAAGCTATGAATCAGCGAAGACGTGTCATGTCTGATCCCATTTTTAGAGAATTCAGTGATGAATGACTCTAAAAAGTGATGGACGTCTCTAAATTGCCTTTGTTGCAATGGTTGGAATCAAGTTAAAGCTATGTTCTTTAATGTTAGTCCAAAAGCATTATATTGCGTGAACATGTCTTCGACTTGCTCTGCTCTTAGAACTTGCTTGAATTCTGCAACATGGTCGTAGGGATCTCCTGTCCCATCAAAATAATTTTTCATGGATTTTACTAACTGAGTGGGTCGTAATATTCTTGCGTGTTCACGAGGTCTAGGTAGAGGAAAATCATCTCTACCGCCTGGCATTCTTTGTCTTTCCACTCTATCCGTGTCTACGGTGGTTCTATCTCTCCCTATGGGATGATTGAAGCTTACTTCCGGTCTCTCTCTGTTCTTGTCTCTTTGATTAGCATGGGCTGAGGGTGTTCCTGCCCCTTGTTGGTTCGCGTTTACATTTGTTCTAGATGGAGGGAATACCAACTCACCTCTCCATGTGTAGGTATTTCTTGCGTGGTCAGGTACCACAAATACTCTTTCTAAAGTTTCATCCAGGTATACAACCTTTCAAGGTGTATGTGGGTCCTTAAGTTCATCGATTATGATGGAACCTACCTCACTAGGTTGTTTTGTTCTGTACCTCCAAAATGCTTCGTCAGTTTCTTTATTTACAAACAACTCTATGCTTCTGTTATCCTGAGGGATCCATTCTGGAACTAGTACTCGTGTCTGTACAGATTTCCCTCTAGGTGTTCTAGGTTCTTCTCCTACTGGTTCTTTTCCTTGGGATTTAGCTTCCGTCTCTAACTGAATTACGCCAAACTCATTCGTATTGCTTGGCTTCGTACTTAAGATGTACATCGTTCCTTCCTTGTCTATGTATGTGTCTCTCTTGAATTTCACCACTGGACGTTCCAATCCAATGGGTTGATCAGGGTTGTGCATTTGTACCACTTGTCTTCGCAAACCATCCTCATAGATGCGAGCACCTAAGCGGTGGGTTTGGAGAAACTCTAACTGAGTTCTATAGGGTCCTTCAGGTTTTTCTAAATATGCTACATTTGACCCTCCTTCTGGTCTTTCTGTGCTAAATGCCATTTCTTATTCACTCGTGTCTGAGCTCTCGTAGGGGTAATTACTATTCAATTGCTGAGCCCACGATCGTGCAGTAGTGCCTACATTTGCTTCTGATGATCTAAGGCTTCGTCGGTCTGACTTACCTATATGCTTGCCCAATCTAAGGTTCATGAATTTACTTCCTGGCACTCTCTGATAGTCAATGTTCCTTGTTTTTAATTGCTTGGTTCTTTTTAAGTGTCTTCAAGTTCTTGTCTAGATGTATGCGTTAGGAATCGACTTCTGTGGTACTTTTGAGTTCTCGTTCCGTCAAAATTAAGTTCTTTCCCTTTAGGTTTTCGTATCACACACCTTGACTTTAGTCTTGAACTTAAAAAATTAAATCTCTTGAACTTGAGGCATTCCTACCGCCGCTAATCCACAATGCTACCGTTTAGCCTAAGCTACTAATTGACTGAGGGGGTTGAGTAATCTTCCAACCTCAAGTCAGCCTTGGTGGTTGCTCTAATGCCCAAGAAGCCGCGCTTCCCAAGCCTTGTGTCCTTCACTGCCTTGCTTTGCCTTGCTTTGTTTGCCCTTGATCACCCTTGCTAGACCTGGAAAAATCCAATATTAGACCAATCTCACAAATGGATGATCAAGCACTTGAGTATATACACCCTTAAAGGCCCTTTCCCTTTTGCCCAAATTTTTGTGTTGCCCCCTGGCTTTTCTAGTCCCACACTAGGTCAACCTCAAATTAGCTTATCTAAAAATCAATGAGCTATAAAGCTCAAAAAACGGACTTCGGATGAAAAAGATATGAGCGTTCAGGACCTCGGGGGTGAAAACTGACAAACAGGTTTTTCTCCAAATATGAGCTAAGGGGTCTCCTATGAGTCTAATCACCCAAAAATTTGCCAAAAATAGACCCAAATTTGGTCAAAAAATCAAACCCTAAAATTTGCATTTGGGGTGAGCAATTGCGATGGTCTGGGATAATCGTGATGGTCTGGGACCGTCGTGATGGTCTGGGACCGTCGTGATGGTCCAGGTGAACCGTCGCGATGGCGTGAAAGTGAACAATCGCGATGGTCTGAAATGAACGATCGCGATGGCCCAAAAGTGAACCGTCGCGATGGCATCAGCCAACGGTCAACCCGAACTGTCGCGATGTTCCGAAGTGAACCATCGCGATGGTCACGGGCGCGATGGCATGAGCCAATCACGATGGTCTAATTTTGAGTTGTCGCGATGGCGTACCTGGGACAGCCGCGATGGCGTGACTAGTGAGCAATCGTGATGGTCTAGCTTGCCACGTGGCAGCATCGGCGCGATGGCATGAGCCAATCGCGATGGCATGGGGTCGACGGGATCATCGCGATGGTCAAGGACCGTCGCGATGGTTCAAGTGAACCGTCGCGATGGCGTGAGACCGTCGCGATGGTCCGGCCGAGCCGTCGTGATGGCGTGAGCCAATCGCGATGGTGTGACACAATCGTGATGGTCTGAGCCAATCACGATGGTCCATCAAAGTATGAATTTTGCAAATGCGTTTGTGGTATGCGCATGTGTCGCCTACCTCGTGGTGAACTCGCTTACCAAAAATTCCGAAGTTGGCAGACCATCGCGATGGTCTGACACCTACGACAGATCTCTGACAGAAAGTGAAATTTTACCTTTTTGTAGCCTTCCTGATACACTGGAGCACTGTACCTGCAAGAAAACTCAAAAACAGAGTAGCACATGCAAGCACAAAAGCTCTCTCTCTCTCTCACACACATGCACAAATGAGGGGAAATGAGGAGAATGGGTGAATATGGTGAATTTTCTGATTTTTTTGGAGTTGAAGATGATGATGCGGTGACGAAGATGGAGTGTGTGGGAGGTGAAAAACACCAAAAACTAACTAAAAACAACAACAAAAACTGAAATTTTTACCTTCCAACGCCACTTCTTGCTATACTCTTACCATCACACATTCGTTCTAGACTCGATCCTGGCAACAGCGCCAAATTTGGTGTTGCTCTAGCACAATGCTGAGAACCACATTAAGAAGCTCCACCTCCTTAATGTCAATCTCCGGAAGAGATAGGAGTGATATGAAGATCATGAATGTGAGATGAAGTGAGAGTGAAGGTGAGAAGCATAGAAATGCACACACACATACACACACACTACGAAGAGACAAGCAAGACACAATGGAAGGTGAGAAATCAACTCTATTGCTCAAGATCTCAATTACAAGCTCAAAGTAGCTCTAAGCTCACACTAACCAACAAGCTAACCTCCTAAAATGAGCTCTCTAGCTCTTTTTATAGATTCTAGACTAGTTTTGACAGTTTCACATCTAGTGACTGGCATAGTTAAAAGATAGGTCCTATGCGCTATTTGAGAGGGTAAACGGTGTCTAAAAATAACCAAAATTGCTACGCTCATTCTACCTAAGCTCCTCAAGCTCGAGGACTCCTCGGCTTGCACAACATGGAGCTGTAAATTAAAAAAAGGGTTTTTCTATATTACATATGTTACCATAGTGATGAAAATCACTATCGGAGGTTTTGAAGAATATTTATAAAACATAAATCTTTGAAAAATTGATTCGACTGACTCCCTGCTCTGTCTTTACATGCTTCCGCGTCTTCTATGCCTCTGGCTGCTTCCAACACCCCCATTCAAGAAATTCACTCTGCCCTTGGATTTAATCAGAACAGGTCTTAAGATTCATGGTAATCACATGCCCACGGAGAAACAGCGCCTCATTCCCGAGGCTATGAAGAGAAGTGACATGGATAAATGGCTTGCTCTCTCAGCAATCACTCCTCATCTCACTACTCCTTTGAGGATCTATCTCCAGCATTTTGCTTTCCCAGCACAAGAGCATTTTACAATTCCCCACAAGCGCTTATGGTTTGGATTATACCTCATTACTAGGGCCCTTCAAATGATTGACATTGCAACTTACATCCAGGACCAGCTCGTACTGGCAGAACATTGTTGGGAAAAGAAGAAGGTTGTTCATGGTTGTTGTGCTCTCACACGCATTATTTATATGTGCTTAGCTTATGATATCGCCATTGAAAGAGGCACAGTTACAACAATATAAGGGTTCAAAGAAAACCAGGCGACCTCCAAAATCCAGGAGAGTAAAGTGAATGCATGGTACGATTCCTTGTTTACAAGTTGTAGACTTGCCTTCACCACAACCCACATTGGAGACCTCCCCACAACGATCTCCAGCTTAATCGCAACCACAAGTTCCACCACTCAGAATCCGTTTGACTCAAACAGCTACAATGAGTGAGGTCCCATAGGAAGCAACCACTATCCCTACTACCATCCCCATCATGACCACCACAACAATTGAGGTTCCCATTGTGACCACTACTTTTGTATATAAATCTTTTACTTTTCCGGTTGCTAGCTTGGGTACAAAATATATCAATACCACCTTTGACTTTGAGATACCAGAGGTGTTGTCCAGTGACTTCCAATTGTCGGACACACATCTCAGGAATATGAATGACCCACTTACCCAACCACATCGTCCGGAGTGGGCAAGGATTCCAACTTTGAACAAGAAGATGATGACTGCATAGTGACCGATGATGGTGCAGACGACACTGAGGAGAGTGAGGGAGAAGAACATCGATCGGAGGCACAAGCCAAAGCTCAAGGGGACACCAGCACATATGAAGAGGAGACAGTAGAAGCAGTTGCATATATGATTGCCATCAGACGGCTACATGACACAATGAATAAGGCTTGGGCGAGGAGCAAGCTAATTGAGGAATAGCGTCAAGCCATTTTGGAGCAAGAATTGGCCAGGGGTGGCTTTGAGGAGACATTCATTGTAGCTATGCATGAATTGGTCCAATCAGTAGGCGAACCAGAAGCTTTGTGCTACTTGAAGCAGAAACACTCCCCAAGTTTGATACTCGATGAGTAAGAATACTCAAATGGCTTGGCGAATATATTTGTGTAGTGATGGAAACTATGACATCCGCACCCATTGGGAGTTCTTCAATCATTGACTAACTGCAAGCAAAGCCACTACCCTTGTATATATCACGAGTGAAACCACCCCTTCTTCTTCCTTAGGACCAACCCAACCCTCCGTTGATGTTGTAGAAAGTCCTAACACTCACATTCCTTCACCTGTTTCCATTTGGCCCCTGATCTCCAGCTCAATTACAACTAACCCTCCCATTACATCTGTCTTCACTCCACCTTCTTGTTGATATATTTAGGCAGTGATGTGTGTGAACACACTAGGACCACCGGGGCACTTTTTTCCCTCTTTAGGAGGTTTTTTCCCCCCGCTTGTATATATGCCTATTGCCCTAATGGCCTATTGCCCTGATCTTCCTCTTGCAGGAAGATCAGCCCAGGCAGAACAGGTCCATTATGCGAGTTGCAGATAAAGCTTTCTTGGCTAGTTAGAAGGGCAAAGGAAAATGGAGCTCTTCAATTAGTAAGCAGAAATTTGCTAATTCTGCACACTCAAAGAGGGAAGATAAAGATGAAAAGAAATCAAAAAAGCAGAAATTGTTTTGCAACTACTGTAAAGGAAATGATCATATCATAAAGAACTGTCCTAAACTGGCTGCAAAAGAGGCAAAGAAAAAAGAGGCAAGAATGGTTGTTGCAGAGGCCTCTACTCCAAAAACAGAGTCCGCTAATCTTGTGTAGGAAGAAGAATGGACGTTTACTACTGTTTTTAGTTTTGACCCATCTTCTCATGAGCAGTGCATGTCTGTAGTAGACTTAGATGTTTGGTACTTTGACAGTGGGGCGACCAAACATATTACCTTGCAGTGCAGTTTTTTCTCTTCACTCGAGCCTGCCCCTATAGGGAATACTCTTCATGCACCAACAAATCCTCTTATCCTATTATGGGAGCTGATAAGATCATTTTGACTACTGCTGATGGTAGTTCTTTCACTTTGTCAGATGCTTTGTTTGTGACAGGGATTAAGAAAAATATTTTATCAGTTTCTACATTAGCCAAGATTGGCTTGGTTGTGAAATTTGTTGATGACAGGTGTACAGTTCATGATCTATCAAATGGTGACGTGATTATTGCTTGTGGCATTTTATGTCGCTGTATATTATATAAGCTCATAGACTATGAAAGATTTCTAAATGATTCAGCATAGTACATGATTCTTAGGCTATGTTAGATGCAAAGCTTTGGCATGCATGCTTTGGTCATATGAATTTTGCTAGTTTGCTATGCCTGCAGAAATCTGAAATGGTGTCCTCTTTGCCCAAACTTGACACACTTAGAAAACATGTTTGTGAAGGCTGTATTTTGGGCAAAATGCAGCATTCGTCCTTTCCAAAAGATGGTTCAGTTCCGGCTACTCAGAAATTGCAACTTGCACATAATGATGTTTGTGGTCATATGCAGACACCTTCTTTTGGAAATTATCTTTACTTGGTGACTTTCATTGATGATTTTTCCAGGCATGCATGGGTATATCCATTGAAGGCAAAGTCCGAAGTGTTCATGTGCTTCAAACAGTTTTTGGTTTTGGCTGAAAATCAGTCAGCATCCAAAATGGGCACCCTCCGTTCAAATCGAGGGGGGGAATATATATCTTCTGATTTTAATGCATTTCTGGCTGAACCAGGGATAAAACACCAATGTACAGTGTCGTATACACCTCAACAGAATGGAGTTGCTGAATGAAAGAACAGGTCACTCATGGAGATGGCAAGGTGTATGGTCAAGAGTCATGCTTTACCACATAGTTTCTGGCTTGAGGCTGTCATGTGTGCAACATATGTACTTAACAGGTGCACTAAAGCGCTGTAGTCTATCACTTCATATGATGCTTGGCATGATCGCAAGCCATCTATTACTCATCTGCGTGTTTTTGGTTGTTTAGTATATTCATTAGTGCCTGAACAACATTGTAGAAAATTGGATGATAAAGTAGTAAAATGTATTTTTGTTGGGTAAAGTTCTAAAAGTAAAGGCTATCGTCTGTATCATCCACAGACTAAACACATTCTGGTTAGCCGTGATGTTGTTTTTTGCGGAAGATGTTTTTCAGCCATTACTTTCATGTTCTAAGGAGACATCTGTTAGCTCCAAAGACATGTATAATACTTTGCTGCCTTTTTTTAAAGGTGGACAGTCTAGTGCTGGTCCCAATGAGGCAACTTCTCAGCCTTTGCAGGTTTCATGTGATGATGGAGATCATTCTGTTTCTGATGCAGATTTACATGATGCACTAGTGGATGAGAGAGTTGATATTGAGCAGGCGAAAACTATGCCAAAATGGCTGGTGCAAACTTTGCGTGACAGCAAATTAGATGCATCTCTATCATATCATAGTCGTTTAGGCTCTCATAGTGCCTCTTTTTCATCAGATTGCTATGCTATGGCTACATCTAGTCTCTGTGATGAGAATGAGCCTGTTTCATTTGATGAAGCACAAAATTCAGAAAATTGGATGGCTGTTATGCAATCTGAATATGATGCTATAATGAAGAATGGTACTTGGTCTTTATGTAACTTGCCTCCTAGCAAGAAGGCCATTGGGACTAAGTGGGTATACAAGCTGAAGCCTAAGCCTGATGGTGCAGTTGATAGGTATAAGGCTAGACTTGTTGCAAAGGGTTATGCGCAGGAAAGAGGCTTTGATTTTGATGAGACCTTTGCACCTACTTGTCGAATGACTACAGTTCGTAGCATCTATCCAGTTGTAGCTCATCATGGTTGGAATGTACAGAAAACTAGACGTGTAGGTTAAAGAAGGCATTATGGTTTAAAGCAAGCACCACGTGCTTGGTATGAGAAGATACATGCCTATCTGATTGCACATGGTTTTGAGAACAGTCCAACTGAAAGCACCTTATATGTTAAGCGTGCTAATGATGTGCTTCTGATCATTGTTGTCTATGTTGATGACATGCTGCTCATTGGTCTTATTGAGAAGCATATTGTTGATTTTCATGCCTCATTTGAGATGTCTGATTTGGGGCATTTGCATCACTATTTGGGCATTTAGTTTATGCAAGCTGATGGTGGAATGGCTTTGTGTCAAACAAAATATATTGACACATTATTGCAGCATTTTCGCCTTGAAGACTGTAAGCCTATTGCCACTCCTATGGAGACAGGTTTATGATTGAGTCTTCATGATGTTGGATATGCATTTGATGTTGTTCTCTATCAGCAGGCTGTTGGATGCTTGATTTACTTATGTATTACTCGGCCAGATATTCAGTTTGTTGTCTCATAGATGAACAGGTTTATGCATTGCCCAAGAGTCAAGCATTGGCAGGCGGTTAAGCGCATCTTTCGCTACTTGAGTGGTACTCGGATACTTGGGTTGTTTTATCCCCAGGGGGGATCACTACCGTCAGAATTTGCATGTTTTTTCTGACTCTGATTGGGCTGGTTGCTATGACACTCATGTGTCCACTAGTGGCTTTTGCTTCATGCTTGGTAGCTCATGTATATCTTGGTTGAGCAAGAAGAAGCCTATTGTGGCCACTTCCAATTGTGAGGCTGAGTATAGGGCAGCTTTCATAGCGATTGTTGAGTGTGTGTGGCTCAGATGCCTTATGGCTGATTTGGGTGTTGGTCAGTCTTCTGCCACCACCATCTTCACTGACAGTCAGATCACATTGGCAGTTGCGAGGAACCCTGTGTTCCATGCTCGCACTAAGCACATTGAGGTGCATTATCACTATGTCATTGAGAGGTTCTCTGCTGGGGAGATCAGCTTGGCATATGTGCCCACGCAGGAGAACATTACAAACCTTTTCATGAAGGCTCTCCCTAGGGAGAAGTTTGAAGCTTTCCGCAAAGCTTTGGGCTTACTTCCTTTTGTGGACTAATTTCCACATAGCTTGGCACTTCCTTATACATGAGTGCTAGCTCCTTGTTCAACGCATCACTCCCAGGGGGGATTTGTTGATATATTTAGGCAGTGATGTGTGTAAACACACTAGGACCGTTGGGGCACGTTTTTCCCTCTTTAGGAGGTTTTTTCCCCCGGCTTGTATAAATGCCTATTGCCCTAATGGGCTACTTATCTTTATACATTCTCTAGTAATACATTCAGTATTGTGTGTTGTGCTCCAAGCTTCTTCTTCTTCCTTGTGCTGTTTGCGGGCTTCCATAGACGTCTATCTCCAACACTTCCCCTGTGTCACCAATCATTTCCCCACCTCCACATTTCTATTTGTACACCACCAACCCATTGTACACCATTACATCATACACACAACCACCCTCATTCTACCCCGCTTTCACATCTTTTCTATATCCACGAACCTCCCCTTTTCCCTCTCTAACATCTCCACAGGGATTCAGTTCACCGCCTCCTTTCTTATGGCCACCAATCACACCATTCCACTCACCTCTCATAACACCATTGGACCCCGCAGCCTGTACGATCGCACCCACTTCACTATTTCACATTGCCATCACCAAAAGCACCTCCAATGACATGGAGATTTAACCCAATGCTTCATCGGATGTACATTAGCACACTCCACACGACACCCATCACCGTGCACCTTGCGACACTCGCCACAGCATCCACTGTCCCAACCCCAACTCCCATACCCATTGCATCACAGCTCGCCATGCATGTATCGTTTCCAACATTTGCATCGTCATCATCTTCCATTGATGATGCTGCCATTCAGCAGATGATATAGTGCCTTCAACAAATTAACACCGACTATTCCTTGTTAGGGTGACAACATTCGTCCCTCCAATAGATGACCCAAGAATTGTAGAAATAGCTAGATGTGTTGGCATTACAGAATTAAGCACTCAACATGAAATATCAAACCTTAGAAGCGGAGAAGCAAAAGCAACACCAAACCTTTAAGGCACAATTATAGGAGCATGTGAAAGACATCGAGTCTCAGTTAGACATACATTTAATGTGCAATGCTCAATTATCACACAACATGGCACTGCTTCGAAACCACCTCAATGAAGCGAAAGAAGAAAATCAACGACTCCAATAGAAAAACCGTGAAAACTTTGAGGCTACACGGGATCATCCCGAGACACTTATAAGCCCCTCACACTTTAGAGCAGTTCCTCCTAAGTCTATGCAAATCTTATTGGACGACCATGCATGCATGCTAGAAGATTACAACCGACTACAAGTAGAGTGCGAGACACTCAAGGAAGCAAACAAGCAATTGATGTTAAAGAATTTGTTAGGACCTACGATTGTGCAGGAGATCACCCCACCAACCCTCCTTGAAGGATTGAACGAGCTACAAACAAAATTTCAGGAGTTGCAAGCCCAAGTATCTGGCATGACTGAGCCTCCTAGATTGGAATCCCCCCCCTGACTTGTCAGAACCAGATGAGACCATACAGACCGGATGACACGTTTGAAGAAGAGTACGTACCATTGCCCTTGGTTGGAGGCAGATCCTTAGAAGTAGGTCAAGATATGTATGAGTTACATCCCTCGGCATGGTTGAAGATGGTTGAAGAAATTGGCAAAACGCATTCGGCAACCACATCGTCCGGATTCCAACTTTGAACAAGAAGATGATGACTGCATAGTGACCGATGATGGTGCAGACGACACTGAGGAGAGTGAGGGAGAAGAACATCGATCGGAGGCACAAGCCAAAGCTCAAGGGGACACCAGCACATATGAAGAGGAGACAGTAGAAGCAGTTGCATATATGATTGCCATCAGACGGCTACATGACACAATGAATAAGGCTTGGGCGAGGAGCAAGCTAATTGAGGAATAGCGTCAAGCCATTTTGGAGCAAGAATTGGCCAGGGGTGGCTTTGAGGAGACATTCATTGTAGCTATGCATGAATTGGTCCAATCAGTAGGCGAACCAGAAGCTTTGTGCTACTTGAAGCAGAAACACTCCCCAAGTTTGATACTCGATGAGTAAGAATACTCAAATGGCTTGGCGAATATATTTGTGTAGTGATGGAAACTATGACATCCGCACCCATTGGGAGTTCTTCAATCATTGACTAACTGCAAGCAAAGCCACTACCCTTGTATATATCACGAGTGAAACCACCCCTTCTTCTTCCTTAGGACCAACCCAACCCTCCGTTGATGTTGTAGAAAGTCCTAACACTCACATTCCTTCACCTGTTTCCATTTGGCCCCCGATCTCCAGCTCAATTACAACTAACCCTCCCATTACATCTGTCTTCACTCCACCTTCTTGTTGATATATTTAGGCAGTGATGTGTGTGAACACACTAGGACCACCGGGGCACTTTTTTCCCTCTTTAGGAGGTTTTTTCCCCCCGCTTGTATATATGCCTATTGCCCTAATGGCCTATTGCCCTGATCTTCCTCTTGCAGGAAGATCAGCCCAGGCAGAACAGGTCCATTATGCGAGTTGCAGATAAAGCTTTCTTGGCTAGTTAGAAGGGCAAAGGAAAATGGAGCTCTTCAATTAGTAAGCAGAAATTTGCTAATTCTGCACACTCAAAGAGGGAAGATAAAGATGAAAAGAAATCAAAAAAGCAGAAATTGTTTTGCAACTACTGTAAAGGAAATGATCATATCATAAAGAACTGTCCTAAACTGGCTGCAAAAGAGGCAAAGAAAAAAGAGGCAAGAATGGTTGTTGCAGAGGCCTCTACTCCAAAAACAGAGTCCGCTAATCTTGTGTAGGAAGAAGAATGGACGTTTACTACTGTTTTTAGTTTTGACCCATCTTCTCATGAGCAGTGCATGTCTGTAGTAGACTTAGATGTTTGGTACTTTGACAGTGGGGCGACCAAACATATTACCTTGCAGTGCAGTTTTTTCTCTTCACTCGAGCCTGCCCCTATAGGGAATACTCTTCATGCACCAACAAATCCTCTTATCCTATTATGGGAGCTGATAAGATCATTTTGACTACTGCTGATGGTAGTTCTTTCACTTTGTCAGATGCTTTGTTTGTGACAGGGATTAAGAAAAATATTTTATCAGTTTCTACATTAGCCAAGATTGGCTTGGTTGTGAAATTTGTTGATGACAGGTGTACAGTTCATGATCTATCAAATGGTGACGTGATTATTGCTTGTGGCATTTTATGTCGCTGTATATTATATAAGCTCATAGACTATGAAAGATTTCTAAATGATTCAGCATAGTACATGATTCTTAGGCTATGTTAGATGCAAAGCTTTGGCATGCATGCTTTGGTCATATGAATTTTGCTAGTTTGCTATGCCTGCAGAAATCTGAAATGGTGTCCTCTTTGCCCAAACTTGACACACTTAGAAAACATGTTTGTGAAGGCTGTATTTTGGGCAAAATGCAGCATTCGTCCTTTCCAAAAGATGGTTCAGTTCCGGCTACTCAGAAATTGCAACTTGCACATAATGATGTTTGTGGTCATATGCAGACACCTTCTTTTGGAAATTATCTTTACTTGGTGACTTTCATTGATGATTTTTCCAGGCATGCATGGGTATATCCATTGAAGGCAAAGTCCGAAGTGTTCATGTGCTTCAAACAGTTTTTGGTTTTGGCTGAAAATCAGTCAGCATCCAAAATGGGCACCCTCCGTTCAAATCGAGGGGGGGAATATATATCTTCTGATTTTAATGCATTTCTGGCTGAACCAGGGATAAAACACCAATGTACAGTGTCGTATACACCTCAACAGAATGGAGTTGCTGAATGAAAGAACAGGTCACTCATGGAGATGGCAAGGTGTATGGTCAAGAGTCATGCTTTACCACATAGTTTCTGGCTTGAGGCTGTCATGTGTGCAACATATGTACTTAACAGGTGCACTAAAGCGCTGTAGTCTATCACTTCATATGATGCTTGGCATGATCGCAAGCCATCTATTACTCATCTGCGTGTTTTTGGTTGTTTAGTATATTCATTAGTGCCTGAACAACATTGTAGAAAATTGGATGATAAAGTAGTAAAATGTATTTTTGTTGGGTAAAGTTCTAAAAGTAAAGGCTATCGTCTGTATCATCCACAGACTAAACACATTCTGGTTAGCCGTGATGTTGTTTTTTGCGGAAGATGTTTTTCAGCCATTACTTTCATGTTCTAAGGAGACATCTGTTAGCTCCAAAGACATGTATAATACTTTGCTGCCTTTTTTTAAAGGTGGACAGTCTAGTGCTGGTCCCAATGAGGCAACTTCTCAGCCTTTGCAGGTTTCATGTGATGATGGAGATCATTCTGTTTCTGATGCAGATTTACATGATGCACTAGTGGATGAGAGAGTTGATATTGAGCAGGCGAAAACTATGCCAAAATGGCTGGTGCAAACTTTGCGTGACAGCAAATTAGATGCATCTCTATCATATCATAGTCGTTTAGGCTCTCATAGTGCCTCTTTTTCATCAGATTGCTATGCTATGGCTACATCTAGTCTCTGTGATGAGAATGAGCCTGTTTCATTTGATGAAGCACAAAATTCAGAAAATTGGATGGCTGTTATGCAATCTGAATATGATGCTATAATGAAGAATGGTACTTGGTCTTTATGTAACTTGCCTCCTAGCAAGAAGGCCATTGGGACTAAGTGGGTATACAAGCTGAAGCCTAAGCCTGATGGTGCAGTTGATAGGTATAAGGCTAGACTTGTTGCAAAGGGTTATGCGCAGGAAAGAGGCTTTGATTTTGATGAGACCTTTGCACCTACTTGTCGAATGACTACAGTTCGTAGCATCTATCCAGTTGTAGCTCATCATGGTTGGAATGTACAGAAAACTAGACGTGTAGGTTAAAGAAGGCATTATGGTTTAAAGCAAGCACCACGTGCTTGGTATGAGAAGATACATGCCTATCTGATTGCACATGGTTTTGAGAACAGTCCAACTGAAAGCACCTTATATGTTAAGCGTGCTAATGATGTGCTTCTGATCATTGTTGTCTATGTTGATGACATGCTGCTCATTGGTCTTATTGAGAAGCATATTGTTGATTTTCATGCCTCATTTGAGATGTCTGATTTGGGGCATTTGCATCACTATTTGGGCATTTAGTTTATGCAAGCTGATGGTGGAATGGCTTTGTGTCAAACAAAATATATTGACACATTATTGCAGCATTTTCGCCTTGAAGACTGTAAGCCTATTGCCACTCCTATGGAGACAGGTTTATGATTGAGTCTTCATGATGTTGGATATGCATTTGATGTTGTTCTCTATCAGCAGGCTGTTGGATGCTTGATTTACTTATGTATTACTCGGCCAGATATTCAGTTTGTTGTCTCATAGATGAACAGGTTTATGCATTGCCCAAGAGTCAAGCATTGGCAGGCGGTTAAGCGCATCTTTCGCTACTTGAGTGGTACTCGGATACTTGGGTTGTTTTATCCCCAGGGGGGATCACTACCGTCAGAATTTGCATGTTTTTTCTGACTCTGATTGGGCTGGTTGCTATGACACTCATGTGTCCACTAGTGGCTTTTGCTTCATGCTTGGTAGCTCATGTATATCTTGGTTGAGCAAGAAGAAGCCTATTGTGGCCACTTCCAATTGTGAGGCTGAGTATAGGGCAGCTTTCATAGCGATTGTTGAGTGTGTGTGGCTCAGATGCCTTATGGCTGATTTGGGTGTTGGTCAGTCTTCTGCCACCACCATCTTCACTGACAGTCAGATCACATTGGCAGTTGCGAGGAACCCTGTGTTCCATGCTCGCACTAAGCACATTGAGGTGCATTATCACTATGTCAGTGAGAGGTTCTCTGCTGGGGAGATCAGCTTGGCATATGTGCCCACGCAGGAGAACATTACAAACCTTTTCATGAAGGCTCTCCCTAGGGAGAAGTTTGAAGCTTTCCGCAAAGCTTTGGGCTTACTTCCTTTTGTGGACTAATTTCCACATAGCTTGGCACTTCCTTATACATGAGTGCTAGCTCCTTGTTCAACGCATCACTCCCAGGGGGGATTTGTTGATATATTTAGGCAGTGATGTGTGTAAACACACTAGGACCGTTGGGGCACGTTTTTCCCTCTTTAGGAGGTTTTTTCCCCCGGCTTGTATAAATGCCTATTGCCCTAATGGGCTACTTATCTTTATACATTCTCTAGTAATACATTCAGTATTGTGTGTTGTGCTCCAAGCTTCTTCTTCTTCCTTGTGCTGTTTGCGGGCTTCCATAGACGTCTATCTCCAACACTTCCCCTGTGTCACCAATCATTTCCCCACCTCCACATTTCTATTTGTACACCACCAACCCATTGTACACCATTACATCATACACACAACCACCCTCATTCTACCCCGCTTTCACATCTTTTCTATATCCACGAACCTCCCCTTTTCCCTCTCTAACATCTCCACAGGGATTCAGTTCACCGCCTCCTTTCTTATGGCCACCAATCACACCATTCCACTCACCTCTCATAACACCATTGGACCCCGCAGCCTGTACGATCGCACCCACTTCACTATTTCACATTGCCATCACCAAAAGCACCTCCAATGACATGGAGATTTAACCCAATGCTTCATCGGATGTACATTAGCACACTCCACACGACACCCATCACCGTGCACCTTGCGACACTCGCCACAGCATCCACTGTCCCAACCCCAACTCCCATACCCATTGCATCACAGCTCGCCATGCATGTATCGTTTCCAACATTTGCATCGTCATCATCTTCCATTGATGATGCTGCCATTCAGCAGATGATATAGTGCCTTCAACAAATTAACACCGACTATTCCTTGTTAGGGTGACAACATTCGTCCCTCCAATAGATGACCCAAGAATTGTAGAAATAGCTAGATGTGTTGGCATTACAGAATTAAGCACTCAACATGAAATATCAAACCTTAGAAGCGGAGAAGCAAAAGCAACACCAAACCTTTAAGGCACAATTATAGGAGCATGTGAAAGACATCGAGTCTCAGTTAGACATACATTTAATGTGCAATGCTCAATTATCACACAACATGGCACTGCTTCGAAACCACCTCAATGAAGCGAAAGAAGAAAATCAACGACTCCAATAGAAAAACCGTGAAAACTTTGAGGCTACACGGGATCATCCCGAGACACTTATAAGCCCCTCACACTTTAGAGCAGTTCCTCCTAAGTCTATGCAAATCTTATTGGACGACCATGCATGCATGCTAGAAGATTACAACCGACTACAAGTAGAGTGCGAGACACTCAAGGAAGCAAACAAGCAATTGATGTTAAAGAATTTGTTAGGACCTACGATTGTGCAGGAGATCACCCCACCAACCCTCCTTGAAGGATTGAACGAGCTACAAACAAAATTTCAGGAGTTGCAAGCCCAAGTATCTGGCATGACTGAGCCTCCTAGATTGGAATCCCCCCCCTGACTTGTCAGAACCAGATGAGACCATACAGACCGGATGACACGTTTGAAGAAGAGTACGTACCATTGCCCTTGGTTGGAGGCAGATCCTTAGAAGTAGGTCAAGATATGTATGAGTTACATCCCTCGGCATGGTTGAAGATGGTTGAAGAAATTGGCAAAACGCATTCGGCGAGAGTTGATGCTCACCTGCAATGGCCAATATTGAAGAAGTTATTTTAAAGTCTCCGTATTTTAACACCACATCGACACATAATGACTAGTGAGTTGCAGTATAAACCTTACTTCCTATTGCTCGCGGAATACAATTTACAGATTGAGAGCATCACTAAGAAGCACCCAATGCATGCCACACAGTTCGAGCCAGAAGATGTCCCTCTCGAAGCTGAAAAGGGTCATATCTATCAACCTACATGGAGGGCGGAATTACTACAACAATATCCAAAGATGATGCATACGTGGATGCGCATGCCTACCCATCTCAAATACAACCTGTGCTATGGACCGGTCCCTAGAATATGTTCCTAGAAAGCCTTTGCAATGAAAGTTTAGAACAACCGACAATGTCAAGATTGGCTCAACTATCCTTACTTAGCACCTCCTTGGAATAACACACCGATAGTGGGCTACATGATGGCTACTATTCACCATTGGTTACCCCGCCTGCATCGTATGACCAACATTGCCGCACAAATGATAGAGAAAATTTTTTATGTGATGCAAATGGTCTTCAAGACATTCAGGCATGTCAAGGCTCCAACGGTGAACACCCCCGGCTTCGAACATGGAAACTTGGACTTATTGTACGATATGAGCACAACACCTTCGATCAAGCTATGTTATGTGTGGCACTACCGATTGAAATATATGCCGACCTGCTACAAGGAGATGTTTGAAGATATGTTCACTATTGGCATCTGGGAGTACCACTCAGAAGTATTTATTAGTAGACCCACTCACCTGCTCCATTTGTTTGCATGCAAACATGTGATGTACTCCGAGCTTTATCAGATTCCACCTCTTGACGAACCCCAACCATTGATTGGGAGAAGTTGGAAAAAGATCTTATAAAGTTCATTCGAATAATGGAACATACCCTTGCGACAGACCTCCTCAATAACTACATTATCCATGCACGATCCGGTTCTATCAGGGATGACAGAAACGAGGAGGAGGGGAGTGTTCAAGGCACAAGACCAAGTACAGGATCTCATCATAGACACAAAAGAAGCACATAGGTCATTTCATAACCCAAAAAGTGATTTTTATCACTAAAACACTGTAATATATGTACATACATCTAATTACCACATGTACGACTCCATTTTGTGCAAGCCAAGGAGTCCTCGAGCTTGAGGAGTCTAAGTAGGTAGGTCCTACCAATTTTCATAATTTTTGGAAGCTGTTAGGTACCTCAAATTAGATGTAGAACCTATTTTTTAACTATGTCGATCACTAGATGTGAAACCGCTCAAAACTAGGCAAAAACTATAAATAGAGGTAGAGAGCTCATTTTGAGGAGACTCTTTTTTTGAAGCTTGTAAATTTTAAGCTAGTAGAGCTATTTTAACTAGTTTATAATGAATATGAGTCCCTTTCTTGCCTTCCATTGATCTCCATTGCAACTTTCCTTGTGTGTGTGTGTGTATGCATTTGTGTTTCTCACCATCACCTTTGCACACTTCACTTGCTCTTGATCTTCATATCGGCCTACCCTCTCCGTAGATTGACAATTACGAGGTGGAACTCCTCATCTTGGTACTCATCATTGTACTAGAGTGACACCATTATGTCATATTCTATATCCCTTGTAGGATTTCTTGCATGCCAATTAAGGCGAAATACTTATTTCAGCACTTGTTCAAGTTTTGAATATGGCCTCTGTCCAAAAAGGTATGGGATTAACTCACCAATCACCCATGAGTTCCCATTGCACTAAGGAAGGAGATCATTATTCTAGCCTCTCCTTGAGAGTTGTGAGAAGGTTGACAAGAGCATTCTTGGGATAGTCATTTACCTTGTCATTACTAATACTGTATATGGGATAAAGAGCATCACGAGTCAACAGGTGACTATGAAGCTTAAGGATGGATCTTCTCGACATCAAGAGAAGGATGAAGCTTATTATAAAGCTAAGTACCTTTTTAAATCATGTTTGATTTCAACAATTTTTTAAGTTACCTCTCTCTCTCTCTCTCTCTCTCTCTATATATATATATATATATATATATATATATATATATATATATATATATATATATATATATATATATATATCAAGTGCACACTCGCAAACATACATTTCTTGAAGAAGAAGAAGTTGAGCACTTCAAGCCTTGCATGCACCTATGCGTTGAAAAGAATGAGTGTACGTGCATTTTCCCTTGACAAAATATGGTTTCAGTGCACAAAGTAAGATCCAATTTTTTTCTTTTTTGCACAAGCACAAGTTGTGTTGCCTTTGGAAGGAAGAACTTTTGGATGATGCATGGAACGTGTGCACAGAAAAGATCATAAGAGCATGAAAAACAAGAATACTAAGCATATTAGAAGCAAATGATTACTTAAATCATTGATGTCATGCTACTAAATGCATATAAATCCAGGTATTTATATGAATTGATTACTGTCTTGAATAGAAACTTTGTTTTCTATGGAAGCAAGACCTTTGGGAAGAACGAAACTACCTAGAGACTCCTTGTCAAAGTGACAAAGCTATGGTTTTGTAGTGATACTTGTCTTTGAAAAAGTTTTTTGGGGGTAAAACCTTTCAAATGATGTTGGCCCAAATTAGAATTTAGCAGGTGCATATATTTGAGTCGTTTAGGACTTATAAAATTTCTTGGTCCAAAAGTTTTTTGGCATGGGCACAATGTTATATTGTACACAATAGTATAAGAGAACCTAGCATAAAAGTATAAAAGTACTTAGAGATGGTTGCTAAGAGCGAAAACTAGGATGCCTTCAAGATCACAAAAGATTTTGACAAGATGGTTGCAAGCACAATGTTGAATAAATCATGCAAAAGTTTATACATCTAAAAGGAAATAAGAAGGAGAGATAGAAGTTTTAATTCCAAGTATGTAATTTTCAATCATGATAAAAGGTACATAAGTCTATGGAAGGTGAAACTTTTCACCTATCCTTAAAGGGATTGTTTGTCTAAGGGTATGGTATTTAACCCTTGGGAGGCCTGTTAAACCTTTGCCAGTTTAATCTATTTTCAGTCCTGGGTTCTTGGGATGGTTAGGGGTCTGTAAACAGAGGCTCTGTTTGTATTTTCTCAAATCTATAGATTAAGAATATACTACTTCACTGAATTAACACGCTAGGTCAGATTATCTTCCTAGTACTGTTTTGAATACGTTTTTTCAACATACTTCCACACCAGATAGTTAACCGTATAACTTCTTCACTTATCGCGTTAATCAATTTACTTAATACTTCATTTAACTTCACTTAATGATTAAACTTAGTCAATAGGATTGACAGAAGACACAGTGTTACACAGAGTTTGACAAATAGCGCTTCGCTTCTGGCTCTCGCCCAGACGAATAGTCCGACGACTACACCTTCTGCTTTATGCGACTTTTTTTTCATTAATCTTTCCCCTAAGGTTACAACTTTGTGCTACGCCTTTACATGATGCGTGCGACTTTTCAGAGTATATATTACAAAAGTATGAGTTCCTTTCTGACGGCTTACACTGGCACACACGGTGGAATCGAACCCAAAAATGGTGATTACAAAATCAAGGTTCATCTATGATTCCCTGAATATACATAGTCCAAGCTAATTTAAATGTACGTGTAATCTTCTGCTTGAGGGAATCTAGCATATCTTTCAAAATAGCTGGTTCTACAAGTTGTGCATCAGTTCTAACCGAATTAGCAGCTATAACCTGGCTGATAAGTAATTCGGTATGAGTCTGCAAAAAAGATTCCTGTAGATAAAAATCATTGGCCAGAGCAGCGTCTCGTCACAGCTTCATTTCTACTATATCTACATCAATTCGCGAGAGCCTGTCTGCCTGAAAACCTAACTGCTTTTCTCTTCTTTCAAGTTCTTGAGCTTTAAACTGAATGGTTTTGTAATAAGCGTCTCGCTCCTTCTTAATAGCTTCCATTTTCTTCTTTAATTGAATGGTCTTGGCAATCTCCTCAGTGAACTCTTGATCTCTCTGGAACAATCTCTCGGTGACATTATGCAGTTCAGCTTCAGCTTTAAGTACATTGGCAACAAGTGATTGCAAGGCCTCTTCTAGAACACTGAATGCGTCTCGCGTACTCTGGATCTCATTGCCTAATGCGGTTATAGCATCTGTTTTGTCGGCAACTTCTTGCCTCAATTCGGTAATTGCGGTGTCCTATTGAGCAATGATATTGTCTTTTTCTGCTAACTGTTCTTGGAGTTGCTGGTGTTGAGTCTGCAATGCATGATTCTCGGCTTTGACTGCAAGTACTTCTTCTTGGAGAGGGGCAATGTCTGCTTCGAGAAGGTCAACCTTACTCTGCAACTCCCGTTGAATTGTCTGAGTTGCCATCTTCATCTGGAGGGGCAATTGCTGGGAGAATTGGATGAGGAGTTGGCCCATGGATGCCAATTCAGTGAACATTACTGCTGGGGGGGGAGAGAAGGAGGAGGCTGTGTGATGAGGCAGAGAGCAGATGAGGTGAGGAGGGTGGAGAGTAGTCGGGAGAGGAGAGGAGATGGGTTGATGCCTCACGAATGGCAGTTGAAGGTGCAACGGGAAGAACGTGTGCAGCATCAGGAATGGTAGTTGGAGGAGGAGGAGGGATAAGGGCAGTCGGAACTAAAACTATTCCGATCTCAATCTGTGGTACTGACAAGGCGGCTTCGGTAACTGCCTATGCATTTCCAGTCAATTGATTGACTACATCTGCTTGGGCGTCTACGGTTGGTGAAGAAGGAGATAACGGTAGCTTCCGCTATCTCCTTCACAGCCTCAACATCCAGTTGCTAAGATTCCTCCCGCGATGAGACTTCAGCTACGTCTTCCATAATAATGTCCTTGTCCGCTTGCTGATTAGGAGAAGGCAGGACAGATTCTACCTGTAAGGAAGTGGTGGTGTCATGAAAGAGTTCAACTTCTTGACCTACAATGGAACCCTGCACCTAGCTTTGCGATGGGCTAATGCGTCTGCATTTTCGTTGGAAGAAATGAAGCAGGTCTTCATCATCGTCGTCTTCCAGCATCTATGTAGATTCCTAGTGTAACAGAATAGTATTGGTTGGAGGGGGTTGCGCGGCTTGGATCACTTGAAGGAGAAGGGTAAGGAGATGGGGTAATCGGGTGTGAGGAATGTCATTCTTGGCTAATTGTTTGGTAACTGCTAAGCATTCATGGTGAATGCGTCGGAAGAAAAAGGATGTGAAATTGACGGGTTCTCGAGAGGCAGTATCAATCATCGATTAAAAAGGCCTGGAGATGCCATACGTGCATTTTTGCAAGTTTAATGCTGCTACAAGAAAGTGCAGCATGGTGTGCTCTGGCTCGGGGCGATAGAGAATGGCAAAATCATTAGATGAGTGCCGAGTAAAAAGTTCGTTCATAGCTGCCAGCGGAAGGAGTGGTCCATCAACCAATCCTTCCTGAGGGAGATGGAACCCCTTAGCAACCGTGTTTAGTGTAACTACTACCCAGGGGTTTAAGCACGTTAATGGCCAGCACTACTCTGTAGCAGGCGTGGCAGTGATGGCAAAGATAATCTGTGCGTGAAAGGGATGACACTCCACTGAATACCAAGGCAATTCAGCGAAGGCCAAGAATCCCCGAGCACGCAAGTACTCACTCACATCCGGAGTGAGACCTGCATGGAAGGTTACTATGTTCGCAAGAGCTTCCATGGCACACTCAGAGATAAGCAAAAACACAGAGCACACACTAGGTGCAAACACACAAAGACACAATAGTGACTAACAGCGGAAAGAACAAGATTAAGTAGGAACATTGAAAAAATCAGGCGACAAAAACCCTAATCATAACACAGTATTGGAAATATACCGACATAATGGCGACATGCATGTATTAACAGATGCAGCAACACAGAGGCGACTATTGATCATGGTTAGATAAGAAAACGGAAGTATTATGGTTAGTTGGTCAACCGAAACACGGAGAGCAGAAAAGAAAGGCGATGGAAAAGAGTAACAAGCATAAAAGAGGAAAAATACTGAAGACACCTCACGAGGTGGTAGATGACGGATAGTAGGGTCGAAGCTTTGATCCATTAATCACTTTAGGGAGAAGGTGACTAGTTAAGGTGGATAACCGAAATGTTGCGGGTCCCACTTGTTCAGCAATCCGATATGGACCGAACCATCGTAGCTTAAATTTTCGGGCGGATCCATTAGACTTAGCGTTATAGAAGAGGACCAATTGGTTTATCGTAAGCACGGGAGTTTTGAGGAAACGATCATGGGTTTTGGCTTGTCTCAGCTACACTTCCTGCATCACCAGGAAACTCTCTAGACGCTGTTCATCCAAGGACCGTAAAGCCTCCAATCGAAAGGGAAAAGATTCTTCCGATAATAGCTTCAGTTCAAGGGCCACACGCAGACTGGGAACCACCAGTTCCATCGGAGCAATTGCTTCCAATCCATACGCCAACTTAAAAGGAGTTGTTCCGGTCACCACTTTGTATGTGGTACGATAAGCCCATAATACAACAGGTAGAAATTGGTCCCATCTCTCTGGGCAATCTAACACCCGTTTCTTCAAGATTTAAGAGAGATTTGTTGGTACTCTCAGCAAGTCCATTTGCTTGTGGGTAATAGGGAGAACTGAATTTGTGCACAATCTAAAAGGTTTTAGTAAGCACTTGCATTAAGGTATTTGCAAAGTGTGTACCTTGATCAGTTACTATCTCCATGGGTAACCCATAGCGCAGAAAAATATCCTTCATTAAACATTTAACAACCGCAGCCGCTGTGGCTGATCGTAGAGCCCATGCTTTGGCCCATCTAGTTGCATAATATGTGCATGTAAGAATATATCTATTATTGGTGACTGTCGCTGTAATCAGTCCGATAAAATCCAAGCCCGATTTTTGAAAAGGTTCAAGAGGCACAACAGGTTGAAGAGGAAACTAATGTCTCTGTAAAGGTTGACCGGAATGCTGGCACTCATCGCACTGTTGTACATACTTGGTCACGTCACGATACATAGTGGGCCACCACAACCCACTCTGAAGAATCTTTCGGTGAGTCAGCTCAACCAAAAAATGTCCTCCGGTTGGAGAAGTATGGGCCATGGTAACGACGGAAGCAATTTCCTAGGGGGGGGGGGGACACATCTTAGTAGTACTCCTGAGTGGAGTCCATGTAATATAATTGTTTGACAATCAACCGAAAGTGTCGACTGTACGTGGCTAGTCTTCATCTAGCAGCTGAAGAAATCATACCAGGCGGACATCCATTAGTCAAGAACAGAAGCAAGGTATCATAGTAGGAAGAGGGTACCAGTAATTCCTGTTGATCATCCTGTATTGTCTCTGCTGCGTAGATGGCTGGTGTTATATCATCAATTCCCTCCGGAGGCTCACCGGAATCCAACCGAGAGAGAAAGTCAGCAAGAGCGTGTGCTTACCCTGGTCAATGTACGACGGAGTAATCAAATTCTTGAAGCAGCAAGACCCACCGTGCTAACCGTCCTCCCAAATGCTGTTGTCGCACAAGATACACCAATGATGCATGATCTACGTGGAAGGTGAAGCGTCTGCCCAACAAATAATGTCGAAATTTTTTCACAGAATATACTAAGCCAAGACATTCTCGTTCAGTAACTGAATAGTTACACTCTGTCGGGGCCAATTTGCGACTCGCATAATATACGGGACGAAACCATTTATCCGTCTGTTGCATCAACACGCTTCCAATGGCACTGTCGGATGCATCCACACAGACATGAAATGGCGATTCCCAATTAGGTGCTTGTAAAATGGGAGCCTGAGTTAACAATGATTTCAGTCTATCAAAAGAAAGTTGACACTCTTCAATCCATTCAAACTGACGCGGGCTACTGGTTATCAATCGATTAAGTGGTATTGTCAAATGAGCAAGCCAACGCAGATGCCGCCCATGCCACCGGAATTGGCCCAAAAACTGCATCACGTCCTTAGGTGTCTTAGGAGTAGGAGCCTCCAGTACGACCTTCACTTTGTCTGGATCCACCTGAATGCCTTGTTTTGAAATAACGTGTCCGAGCAACTTGCCACAGGATACAGAGAATATCAATTTGTTCAGGTTGAAGCACAATCGATATTCCCGACACTTTGAAAAGCAACACCGTAAATGGTACAGGTGTGCCAACGTATCACCGGATAACGAGAAATCATCCAGACACACTCTCATAAATGTGGTGAGATGAGGGGAAAAAATTTCCTGCATGCAGTGTTGGAACGTACTGGGAGCATTGCGCAGTCCAAACCACATTACGGTACACGCATAGACACCCCAGTTTGTAATAAATGCACTCTTGGTTATATCCTGCTCAACCATTCGGACTTGATTGTAACCACTGTATCCATCTAGAAAGGAATACATTTCCCTACCGGCCATGTCGTCTAGCATGGTATCCAGGAATGACAATGGAAATGGATCAGGTATGGTTGCGGCAGTGAGCTTTCGGTAGTCCACGCATATCCGCAGCTACTTGTTTTTCTTCGGAACTATAACAATGGGAGAGATCCATTCTGCATGCTCAATAGGCACAATAAATCTCACCTTCAATAATCGATCAATTTCGGCTTTAACTTGTGCCGCATAGTTAGGATTCATCCTGTAACTGAGTTGTCTAATGGGTCTTGCATCCGGTTTCAGCACCACTCTGTGTTGATAAATCCGTGGGTCCAACCCCTTCATGTACCTGTAATCCCAGGCAAACACATCAGCGAACTCTCATAGCAGGTGCAAAAGATGCTCCTCGAAAGTCGCGGATAGTCTTGCTTTTATTTTTACTGGTTGTGGGTTGGTTTGGTCACCTTAATTGTAAGTGACCAACTGATCTTCCGATACATAGAACTGCCAGGGTATTTCCAAATCATCTCCTGATTGAAGTAATTGTTGAAGCATCATATCATCCAAGGTCTGTTCTGTGCTTGACTCATGCTCTCCGGCCAGTGGTATCACCGTACAGGCTGCCGGACTCCAGTTATCAGCCATGGTTTGTAAATCTACAGTTCCAAGTGCCATCAGATCCTTGTTGGCGGTAAGAAAAGCTTCCTCCTCATCATCAGAGAGACCATCCAACATGTGTATAGGCTCCGCTAAATATGGTCATGCATGTAAGTCACAGGGTTTCATGTCGTCCAACGGCACAACATATTTTCGGTGATGATTGTTAAAGACTAATTCATGCGCTGACCAATCTTGCACTACCTTAGCTTGTTTTAGCCTGGGAAGTCCAAAGAGTAGATTGTAATCAGGCTCGATTCTGGTAAATCCAGCACAACAAAGGTCATTTTGAAAACAGAACCTTGTAGAGTGATCAGAATATCTCGCACCAAGCCCATCGGATGGCCTCAAGATTGATCAGCCATGCGTACAAAGAATTGAATAGGTTCAATTTTCGTCCACCCCAGCCCTTTGCAAAGTGCTGCTTTTGCAATGTTGACACCAGATCCTCCATCAATTAAGACTTGTGTGATTTTATGGTTTTTGTACCACACCGTAATCAGTGGTGTCATATGGTCCACCGTTGGGTCCGATTCCGGTTGGATTGTAGCTGTTGAGGCAGCACTCGAGGGTCCTGGACTGACCTGCTGCTGGAACTATTGATGCACTCCCGGGACCAAAGCCAATAATTGACCCAAGGGCAAGGTAATTGATGCCCTGGACAGCACATCCCACACCGAATCAAGTTTGGTTGTTTCCGGTACGGTCTCCGGTGTGGAATCCGGTACTATGTGAGTTAGATTTCGCCTTTCTAGTACGTCCGATGGTATGCTTTGCTTCGTCACCGGAGTTGGTTCAAGGAATACGGTTTGCTCTTGCGTCGCCCACTTGCTTGCTCTTGTAAACACCTTCTGTTGTTCACGAATGTCGGGTTCAAAAATCTCTGCAGCTGGCTGTAATTGCTTTTCGGAACGTGTTTGGACCACTACTGCTTGCATGTCTACTGGTGAGATACACACCATATTTGCCATCGGATGTTGTCGTTCTTTTTTCTTTTTGTCATACTCCACTGCATCTTTGCAAAACCTTCATATATGCCCAATTTCACCACAAAAATGACATTTAGGGGGAGGGGGAGATGTACCGTCTCTTGATGGACCTGCATTCCACCGGGCTTGTCCAAAATTATTTGATTGTCCTCCTCGATAATTCCTGTATCCCTGGTACTAGGTATTCCTCATCTGTGGTGGGACATAATGGCTGGCCGGTTGCCCTTGTTCCTGAATAATGGCATTAACAGCTGCTATGTTCTGTACCTTCGCATTGTACAGGCAAGTCTCCGTAGTGTGGTCTGTTGTGTGGCAAATGACAGCATACAGTTGATTCAGAGCGCATGTTGAGTTGTTGTGCCCTGGATGTTTGCATTTGGTACAGTATATCTGTTTCAAAGGATCCTGGTTGGATTGCCTGGACACTTTCAGCCACTCTAGGTCTTTGGTGAATCCACCCACTTTGTTTTCTAATTGTAATGCCATAGCAATTATGGCGTTCAAAGTCATTCCACCCACGCACCGTATGATCATAATCTGCTTCAATTGGGGCTTTAATCCATTGATGAACCACTCTGTGATAACATCATCTGGTAAATTAGCATGTGCTGGTGGCAATTGCCATAAATGAGTCCGAAATAGCATGGCATAATCCTACACAGTTTGGTGTGGTTTCTGCCTATTGTTTTGCAAGTAATCAAAAATTTTGGTGGGGTTCTTCTTTAACTGAAACCGTTGTAGAAAGGCATCCTTCACATCATATTTGGTGGGGTTCAAATCATATTCGGTTATCCATCGTGCAGCTTCATTAACCAGGGTTGACCGGAATACAATAGCTTTATACGCAGGATCTGCGGGATAATTCAAAACTGCATAATTAATCTCAAAGGTCCGTACATGCGCATCGGGATCATCCCCCGGAAAACCTCCAAATTTTTTGTATGTGACCCCCGTTGGTACCGGGTGCGGTGGGATAACCTGTTGCTGTTGATGTTGTGGTTGTGGTTGTGGTGGTGTTTGTTGTTGTTGCTATGAGCCACTCATGGTAGTGGCGTTGTTGTTGTTACCTGAAATTGGGGCGGTATCTCTTGATATTCTTGAACTGTATGGTCATTCCGGTCCTAAAATGTTGTTGAACCGATTGCTTAACTCCAAATCTAATAGCCCTTCCTTGACTTTAATGTTGAAATTAGCTAATCGTGCACCAAAAAATGGTGAGCGCAGTAAGTGTCCACCAAACAGCACCACAGTTTCACCGAAAAGTTTCGAATCGCCGCAAAGTAATACCGAACTCTCACCGAAACTCGCCGAATTCTCACAGGACCAGGCTGCATTGTCATAGGCAACGTGCTCACCGGATAACGCAAACGTGTCACCGAAAGTGACCGAATTCTGACCAGATAATGCGGAATTGTCTTCGCACTGCACCTCTGTACAACCAGAAATCACCGTACTTTCTTCAAAAGGTACCAGACTCACACCAGAACGCACCAGAATCTCGCCATGTGCTATTGAACTACCACTAGAATCGCTGCTGGCTGGCTGTACTGAACCTTCTGCAACTGGACTTAATGGTATTGTACTTCTACCACCAGGGGGGTGTTCCTAATAGGTTCGGAACTGCCCAAGGATGTTGATCTCTGCGGTATTTGGGGTATGATTCGCCAGAACATGTTACAGGCGTATATCAAAGAATTTTATCTCAATCTTTAATCTTCGATGCAAACAGCTACTCCATTTCCCACAGACGGTGCCAATGTTAAACCTTTGCCAGTCTAATCTATTTTTAGTCTTGGGTTCTTGGGATGGTTAGGGGTCTGTAAATAGAGGCGCCATTTGTATTTTCCCAAATCTATAGATTAAGAATATACTACTTCACCGAATTAACGCGCTAGGTCGGATTATCTTCCCAGTACTATTTTTAATACGTTTTTTCAACATACTTCTACACCAGACAGTTAACCGTATAACTCCTTCACTTATCGCGTTAATCAATTTACTTAATACTTCATTTAACTTCACTTAATGATTAAACTTAGTCAAGAGGATTGACAGAAGACACAGTGTTACACAGAGTTTGACAAACAGCGCTTCGCTTCTGGCTCTCGCCCAGAGGAACAGTCCGGCGACTACACCTTCTTCTTCACGCGACTTTTTTTTCATTAATCTTTCCCCAAAGGTTACAACTTTGCGCTATGCCTTTACATGATGTGTGTGACTTTTGAGAGTATATATTACAAAAGTATGAGTTCCTTTCCGGTGGCTTACAGGCCTCTTAAGCCTTTGGATTTTCATGTATAACCTTGGGAGGAATCCTTTTAGAATCCATGTGAGAACCATGTGATTCCATGTGTTTTTCAAGGCTATAAGCCCTTGGAATAGCATCCATGTGATGGGGGACACTTCATAAATGCTCTTCACATTTTCCCCTTGGCCTAAAGGTATATATATATGGGTGGATAAATATATCTCTCACCCCTTGTGGGGTTAAAGCTTATAATCTTGAGTAATTGGATTATTCCTTAGGCTAGGCTAGTTAGGTCATTGAGTAGATTATCTCTAGTCTTTTCTATGTGGACACAACACTAACCTATAACATTGTTGATATATTTTGGTAGTGATGTGCGTGAATGCACTTAGGACCGCTAGGGCACTGTTACCTTAGCCTCCAGGAGGGGAATGAGAAGGGTTAATCGACCTTTCCCAATGGGTTCATAGTCATTTCAATGGGGGTCTCTTTACAAACCAAATGGGGCCCATATACTCACACATGTGAAGTTTGAATTTCAAGATCTAAAACATGTTACTATCAATAAATTAACAAAAAATTTTTGTTTTTTTGTTTGAGAATGAAAAGAGAGAAGGATAAGAGAGAGAATGTACTACCCATCCCCCCACCCAAGGCAGTCACACAACAAGAGATGGCACTGGTGGAAAGTGATGCTACAATGTGAGTGTGGGAATGTGTATGGGTGAGAGAGTGAGAGAGATAAGGGCGTTAAGGGGGTTCTTGTGCCACAAGCAAAAATGAATCAAAATAACATTATTAAAACAAAAAAAAATGGGGTGATTAAGATGAGCTAATGGTCCCAAGGAAGGGTGCAAGCACCATGCAAGATCTCAATCCTACATAGATGAGAAGAAAAAATTAGAACACAATACTTTACCACATGCTTTTGAGCTCTCCAAGTGATTAACGGCCATTCTCCTCGACAATGGTGCCAAAAGTGTTGTTGTAGTATGCCCAAGGGGAGCCAAGACCCGCACCACCTTGCATGGAAGCAAAAGGAAAGCTCAAGAAGGACTCTTGTTGAAGCTTAAGGTCAAGGACAAAGCATGGAAGCGCACCAAGGAAGTGGACACACAAGAAGAAGGAGCAAGTAGGGAGCTCCAAGAAGCACATGTCAAATTTTCAAAAGAAATCCCTACAAAAATAGTGATTTTTATCACTAAAAACCATTGTAAATACCATTTTTCATTTTTGTAACTCCATTTTGTCCAAGCCGAGGAGTCCTCGAGCTTGAGGAGTATTAGATCTACCATCCTACCAATTTTCATGATTTTTAGACTCCGTTTGAGCCCCCAAATAAGCCCTGGAACCTATTTTTTAACTAGGCCGGACACTAGGTCTGGACAGGGCCAAAACCACTCAAAAACTATAAAAAGGGCTGGAGAGCTCATTTTTGAGGTTGGCTTGTTGTAGATTTCAGTTTTTGTAAGAGAGCTCTTTGGTAATCGAAGCTTTCCATTGTTCCACTCTTTGCTCTTACCTTGTGCGCGTGTGTGTGTATGTGTGTGCATGCTTGTGTGCTTTCACTCACGCACTTGTGCCATCACTTGCTCGCGGTCTTCATACCGGTCCTCACGTCTCCACGGATTGACATTTATGAGGTGTATCTCCTCACGTTGGTACTCACCATTGTGCTAGAGTGACACCAAATTTGGCGCCGTTGCTGGGGAGAGAGCTTGGAGGACGAGCGTGTGACGGTAAGACGTGGAGTAGCGACGTTGGAAGGTGAAAAATCGCCATTTTTCAGTTCAGTTTCTGAGTTTTTCTCCTTCTTCATCTTCATCATCATCACCATCTCCTTCCCTCTTCATATTCTCTGATTTTTTCCATTTTCGCCACTACATTCACTCGTTTCTTACTCGTGGCTGTGAGAAACAAGCTTAGGAGGAGCTGAGAACCAAAAGCGCTGAAGAAAATCACTTGGAAAACCTCTCAAAACTCCAAAAATTCAATTCAGTATCGCGCGGACTGAAGCGACCTGCGCCTGGTATCGCGAGCATCATATTGTGATTTTGGAGGGTGACTTTGCATCCACAGGCTGATAGGAGGGACAAGGAGGACACAAGGTACACAAACCTGCAAAAATTTTTGAATTTGGGTGTGAAAATCTCCAAGTATCGTGTCCGGTTGAGATTTGGTATCGCGATACCAGAACTCCCGTGTATCGCGATACTTGTCGAGATATCGCATCGTGCCTGCCCACTTGAGGTATCGCGATACCATTCTGGTATCGTATCGTCAAGTGTTGGTGTCGCGATCGCGGTCGCCCCGGTGGTATCGTATCGTGCCATCCTTGGTATCGTATCGTTGATTGTGCAGTATCGTATCGTCGGGTACTTATTTTGGTAACGCGATACCATTCTGGTATCGTGCCCTGAAGTTGGTATCGCGATCTTACCTTACCTAGCAGTATCGTATCGCCCACTTTCCCAAGGGTATCGCGATACCACTCTGAGGTCGTATCGCCCTGGTCCTCTCGTATCGTATCGTCGAAGTTTTAGTATCGTATCGCCTACTTCCCAAGGTAGTATCGCGACACTTGAAATAGTATCGTATCGCCAAGACTAGTGGTATCGTATCGTTTCCCTACCAGGAAGTGTATCGCGATACCATTTTTGGTGTCGTATCGTGGCAAACCCTGGGTATCGTATCGTGATGTTGGTATCGCGATTTCAGTAATCCCGTTGGTATCGTGTCGTCTAAAGTGGTATCGTGTAAGAAAGAGGTATCGTATCGTGGAGAATCTGGTGTCGTATCGCCTGTTCTGAGATCCCAGAGAGATCCAGTTTCCCTGTTTTAACCCCCAAAACCCTGAACTGGCATAACTTTCTCATACGAAATCCGTTCGGAGTGATCTTGGGTTTGAAGTTGACCCTCAGGGAAACTAGAAAATCAAGGTGTTCCAAAGGATTTTGAGCAATATAAGAGAACTTTGGGACTAGAAGCCAAGGCTTATGAACCTGAGATCTGGCAGACACTTAGGCAAGGATAGACGAAGCATTAGATCATCTGAGGCTAGTGTCAACCATACAGCCAAGTCTTGGGCTCAACAGCTTAGTGGTTATCCTTACACACGAAGTTCAGAAACCAGTGACTCTGAAATGTCTTTTGGCATGGAAAGACCCACACGCAGCTCAGGCCTTGCCTATTTACAGACACCAGAAGGTCCCTATAAGACCCAATTGGAGTATATCAGGACCAATCAATTAGGTGCCCGCATCTATGAGGATGGTCTAAGACGATCAGTGGTTCAACTTAAAAATCCTGACCAACTCTTTGGACTTGAACACCCAGTGGTCAAGTTTGAAGAGGGTGCTTACATTGATAAGGAAGGAACCATGTATGTGGTTACCAACTTACCAGATAGGACAGATGAGTTTGGAAATATCATTACTGAGAATGAGATAGGAGACCTAGAGCAAGGTGACCTAGGAGGAGAACCCAAGACCCCGAGAGGCAAGTCAGTCTTAACCAGAGTGCTCACTCCAGAATGGATCCCTCAAGATAATAAAAGCATAGAACTATTCGTGAATAGAGAAACGGAGGAAGCCTTTTGGAGGTTTAGGCCAGATCAACCCTGCCCAGTAGTCACCATCTATGAATTCAAGGATCCAGAGACACCAGGGAAAGTTGTCTATCTAGATCACACATCTCAAAAATTATTCTTAGTATCAGATCATGACAGACATGCTTACACCTGGCAAGGTGAATCCATTTTCCCTCCACCAAGATCTAATGTTTCCCAGGGCCTCCAAGGAGCCGGATCATCCAAGGCTCATGAAACCCAAAGAGAAAGAACTAGAGAGAGACCGGAGGTAAGCTTTACAGCCACTATAGGCAGAGACAGATCAGGATATGGAACGGAAAAACTTGAAAGGGAGAGACATAGAGTTCATAGGCATCAAAGAGATGATCATGATTTCCCATTGCCTAGACCACGAGAACACTCAAGAACCCTTAGACCCTCTCAAGTGGTTAAGACAATGAAGAACTACTTTGATGGATTTGGAGATCCTTATGATCATGTGGCGGAGTTCAAACAAGTGCTAAGAGCTGAACAGGTTGAAGACTTATTCACCCAGTTCGAGGCATTTGGGTTGACTCTTAAGGGTACTGCCTTAGCTTGGTTTCAACCTCTAAACAGTCGCAACTATAGAGAGATAGGTCAGCTGCTAGAAGAATTCATTGTAGAATTTTCCAAGAGTGGTATCAGGCATAACACATCATCCTTGATCCACAGCTTCAAGCAGACACCCCAAGAAACAGTGCGACTCGCAGGAAGAAGATTTAGGCAGTACTTGGAAAGATGCCCTGTACCAGAATTACCCACATCAGCCAAACAGGTGGCACTGTTTTTAGATGGCCTATTGAGCACAAAACTAAGGTCATATGTATACTTGAAAGAGCCTAGATCCATAGAAGAGTGTATACGGATGTGCATTGATATAGAAGACAACTTAGGTGAGGAGTTAGGACTATCCAAACTCTATAAGGACTCTGATAGTTCTACAAGTCATACCTCTAGAGCCTCCACTGAGATAGATGAGATAGCTGAGCAAGTGGCCAAAAAGCTAGGAGTCCAAAATAGACAAATGCCAAGGGTCACCTCAGTGAAGCGATGTTATACGTGTGGAGGAGATCACATGGCTAATGTTTGTCCATTGATGATTCAACCCCAAGGAAACCCTAATGCTCTATATTGCACCATTGAGAGGAAATACACAAATCATACGACCCAGGATTGTCCCTATAACAGACAGGCTGTTAGACAAAATTATCAGCAACCTTACCAGCAGGTTAGGTATCAGAATCAGTACCAACAGCCATATTATAGGCCACAACAATATCAACCTCAATACCAGCAGCAATATCGGGCACCATATAGGCCACAACCAGTCCTAGGAAACCAACCGCCAGCTCCTGCCAATGTGATCCCAGTTAAATATACGATGGTGGAGGAGAACCATAATAGAGCATTGGTGCCACTAACCCCATTGGTCTCGGAAAATGATTCTCACGCTCATGGTTCAGACTACTTCCATGAAGATAGTCCACAGGCTTATTATATAGAGTCACCTGAGCAAAGTGAGACTTCTCAGTATCAATATGAGGCACCACCGATGGAGCAAAATTGGGAGCCAGAATACTCCAATGTCATGTATACGAATCCAAATCCTAGGCCCCAATTGAGACAAGTAAGACCACAAGCCCCTAGAGGACCATGCTTTAGATGTCAGGGCGACCATTTCATTCGTGAATGTCCCCACCAACCAGCTCTGGGAATAGGACAGAACATCACAATACAAGGCTTTTGTCCTGAGTGCGGCAAGGAACATCTTCCTAGAGAGTGTCCTAGGAATCCCTCTAGTGCACCCAAGGTCACACCAATCAACGTGGTAGGCTTAGTGGCAGATTCAAGTTCAAGTAGCAATAATGTGGCTCCTGTACAGGCAGTTACTAGGGCACAGGCTGCACAACAAGCAAAACCATCTGAGCAATCGGAGTCAAGTGAGGCAGGAGAGCCTAGTAAGAGGAAACCAAGAACATGGAAGGATACCAGAGAGAAGGCTAATCGCAAGTGGAACAAAAAGCTATCCGAGCTAGAAGAAAGCCTAAGGGATACCAAAACAAAAATAGAAGACATCGCGTCTCAAAGCCCCTCGCATGCCGAAGCTCCATCCACTCCACCTCATTCCACCCCAACACCCATTGTAAATAATCCACAACCAGGGTCTGTTCTTGCAGATCCAACCCCAGAAGGTTTGGACATGATGTTCAAGGCCTACCAGGCTCGTCTTCAAGAAGGGCCAACAGTTGCAAACCTAGACAAGAGTTACCCTAGAGCAGATTTAGAGATTGAACGGATGAAAATGTGCATGAAAATGGTAGAACAAGCTCAAGCTATACTTGAGACTAGTCAAAAGTTCAATCAGACAAACTCTATCAAACCGGATTTGCATTTCCAAGGCTTACTAGAAAGATTAGAGCAGTTGGTAAATAAACCACAAATTTCTTTACCTCCACAGGCTCAACCAGTTATTGGAAGAGGAAGCTCACCACCAATGGGAGCTTATGTTCCTAATTCTACGGATGCTGGAATACCTCCTTCAATTCAACAATACTCTCAAGAGTTCTTGCGGGAAATACAGGAAGAGAAATGGGCCAAGGAGAAGGGTTATTCCCCTCCTATTCCTGAGATTGATGATCTTCATGATCAATTTCCCCAAGACATTCCGTCTATCTATGGAGACCAAGCAGAGCAACAAGAAGATGAAAGATTAGATTTTGAATCTAATTCTTTACAAGAGTTGCCTCATTACACAGGCCCGTGGGAATCTGAATCTCTCCAGATCAGAGCTCCCACAATATTGGTAAGAAATGAAGACTCAGTGATTCCAAGAAACACTGATGTTGTGAAGAACACTAAGGTTCAATGTCATCTCACTGTGGAAGAGCTGCTCAAAGCAAAACCTGAGCTCTGGAATCATGTGAAGGATCAGGTTCCAGAACTTGAATCCAATATGCCAAAAGTAGGCTCTAAGCAAAAAGTTCCAGAGATACCTCTCGACAAGATAGGAGACATGAGCGAAGGTGAAGAAGGTAACACTTATCTTCCGATCACCTATCAAGGTTACACCACCAAAGCAATTGTAGATTCGGGTGCCAGCGTTGCTATTGCGACCACCTCCTTGTGGAAGCGATGGGGCAAACCCACATTAAGACCAACTAGAATGAAACTTCAAATGGCAGATGGTCATTTTGAAAGACCTCTAGGATTGCTTGAAGGGATAACTCTAACCACATGTGGTGTAGAGTTTGAACATACATTTGCTATATGTGACTTTGAGAAAAATAATGTCTACGAGATGATACTAGGAAGGCCCTTCCTACGACAATTGCAAATAGTACAGGATTGGGGAACCAATTCCTTGTACTTACAGCACTTAGGGGTCACAACCAAGGTCAATTTGAAGGATTACACCTTCAGAGATGTACCACCCCTACAGTGGAATCCTATCCACAAAGCAAAAGAAGATTCTATCTCCGTGCATTCTGGAAGTTCACCTGATCCATCCTAGCTGCATGAAGATACTCACTTGTGGATGTGCAAGGTCGCAGAGGAAGAGGAAAAGCGCCTAAAAGCGAGAGAAGAAGGAACTTCCCCAGGAGATAGACCAATAAAAGACCCAGCCTATACACCGATGATATTTCCAGATGAGGAATTTGAGCCTCATGGTTGGGCAGAAATCTTAGCTACCATGGACATAGCAGTCAATGAAGAACAATGGACACCTCATTGTGATGAGGAGGGTTATGATATTTCAGTGTTCATGTGTCAGCCTCTATTGGAAGAGTGTGATCCTAGTGAGTTCATAGAAGAAGAAGAGAATGACGATGACCTAGAATCCATTGTGATGGATACTTACTTTAACTCAGAGGAACACTACTTAGAAGACCTAGGAGTGCTAACCCAAAAAGAAGAAGAACCCCTCACAAGTATTAAAACGATAAACTCAAAGGAAGGAAGTGAAGGAGGTCAAAAGAAAAAGAAAAGAAAAGCAGTAAAACAAGAAGAAGAAGAATCGTTGTTTGAAGTACCAGAAAATTTCAAGAAATATGAAGTGGAAGACCGAAAAATTTTGGTACGAATGCCTAAGAGAGAGGCCATTATAGGAGAAGCATATGACAATAAAGAAAAGACCAAAAAAATTGTAGTGACCATTGAAGGGAACGAAGAACGATGTACGTACATAGGAGATGACCTAAGTGCAAAAGAAGAAGCAGAGCTTGTAGCTCTATTAAGGGAATATAGGGATGTGTTCGCTTGGCACTATAGAGACTTGAAAGGAGTAGATCCAAAGATTTGCTCTCATACGATTCCGATGACCGCTGATGCCAAGCCCACCAAACAAAAGCCCTACACATATAATGACAATTATGCAGCCAAAATAAAGGAGGAAATTGACAGGCTGATTGAAGCTGGATTCATCTATGAGATCGAGCACACTGAATGGGTGTCCCCCATTGTGGTGGTGCCCAAGAAGAATGGGAAATTGCGAGTGTGCATTAACCTTAAAAAAGTTAATGCCGCAACGATCAGAGATAGTTATCCACTTCCAATCACCGAACATCTATTGGAGCGTGTTGTAGGCAAGGAAGTTTATAGCTTCCTTGATGGATTTTCAGGTTACAACCAAGTAGCCATTGCCCCCGAAGATCAACACAAAACGGCCTTTGCCACAGAGTGGGGAATTTTTGCATTTCGTGTGATGCCATTTGGGCTAACCAATGCACCTGCAACATTCCAAAGGCTCATGTGTCATGTCTTCAAAGAGTTCTTGCGGAAGAGCTTGGAAGTATATGTGGACGATTTATGTGCGCATTCCCAACAAAGAAGTTACCACATCCCTGAGCTCAGACAAATCTTCAACAAGTGTAGAGATTATCGAGTTTGTCTGAACCCAGAGAAGTGTGTGTTCATGGTACGACATGGTAAAATCTTAGGTCACATTGTTTCTAAGAATGGAATCTCAACAGATGAGGACAAAGTAAGAGCGATAGCAGAGCTGCCAAGACCAGGGAATGTTAAAGAGGTACAAGCCTTTATGGGCCATTGTGGATATTACCGTAGGTTTATCCACATGTATGCCATCATAGCTAAACCTCTTTACGGGTTGCTAACGAATTTTGAGTGGAACGAGGAATGCGAGAATTCCTTCAACGAGCTGAAACGACGCTTGTGCTCAGCACCAATACTGACCACTCCTGATTGGAGTAAACCATTCCATGTCCATGTAGATGCCTCCAATCATGCAATAGGATGTGTGCTAGCACAACCCACGGGTGAAGGAAACCTAGATTTGCCGATAGCATATGCTAGTAGGCAATTAAATGCAGCTGAACGAAATTATACCACAACAGAGAGAGAAGGCTTAGGCATGGTATACGCTGTGAAGAAGTTTAGACACTATCTATTGGCCAATAAGTTCAAGTTTTTCACTGATCATCAAGCTTTACTATATTTGGTCAATAAACCTTGCAATACAGGCCGCTTAGTAAGATGGTTCCTCTTACTAATGGAATACGACTTTGAAGTGGTTGTCAGGAAAGGTAGAACCCATCTTAGGGCAGACCATCTTTCTCGCATCACTTCAGGAGAGCCACCGCAAGGAGTGTCTGATGAATTGCCCGATGCTTATCTGTTCAATCTGGAAGTTGTTCCTAAATGGGCAAATAAGTTGGTGCCAGTCCTAACCTTCGGACCTGCAAATAAAAATGTGAAAACAAGCAAAGAAGAAATTGTAAAATCACAAAAGTATCAAATATTGGCCGGAAGCATGTACAAACAAGATCCAGAGGGTGTACTAGCTTGTTGTGTTGAGGACGACGAACATACTAGTTGGATGCAACAAGCCCATGAGGGACTGCTAGGAAATCACTACTCTAAACAACGAACATTGCAGAATCTAAAACGTTTAGGAGTGTATTGGCCTAGCATGGACAAGGAAATACAGGAGTGGATCCAAAATTGTCCAGTGTGCCAGAAGAGACCCCCAGTGGAGCATGCCACTCTTTATCATGTGTCATTAATCCCAGATTGGAGTGCTCCATTGGTTGAGTTCATGAGATCGAGAACATTACCCAATCAGGCTAGTCTTGCAAGAAAACGGAGCATGGAGCAAGAGGCTCAAGACTATGCCTTGATAGGAGACAACCTATATCGAAGAGGCAAGGATGGTTACCTAAGAATGTGCGTTCATGAATCAGACTATTTGAAAGTCTTAGAAACTGCACACAGCGGTGCTGCAGGTGGACACTTTGGGCCTGACAGAGTAATTAAGACCATTCTATTCTCAGGACTTTGGTGGCCCACTCTTCATATGGATGCACATACTTATGTGAAGAAATGTGACACATGCCAACGTGCCCAATATCCGATAAGAAAAGACGAGATGCCTTTAAGGCCAATGATGGGAGGACGTGCATTCTCGAAGTGGGGCATAGACTTTGTTGGTCCTATTAACCCCCCAGCTAGAAACTCCCATGCAGAATACATTATTGTAGCCACAGATTACCTTACAAAGTGGGTGGAAGTAAAAGCCACGACAAAGAATGATGCTCAAACGACGGCTAAGTTCTTATTCGAACACGTGTTCACTAGATATGGGTTACCAATAGAGTTGGTTAGTGATAGAGGCACGCACTTCTTGAATGAGGTCATTGAAAATCTCCTTCAGGAATTCATGGTGATACACAAGAAGTCTGCCCCTTATCACCCACAAGCTAACGGACAAGCCGAGAGCACGAATAAGATCCTATGTAACGTATTAACAAAACTGGTGAATAATAAACGCTCTGATTGGGACAAACAACTTCATCATGCTGTTTGGGCATACCGAGTTGCCTACAAAACGGTACTCAATGCTACACCATTTCAGATGGTCTTTGGACAGAATGCCGTGCTACCATTGGACTTCTTAATCCCAGCCTTGAAAGTAGCACAAGAGCATGAGTGGAATGGACATGAGTTGTCTTCCAGGATCTTTGATTTAGAACGCTTAGGTGAGACTAGGCTACGGGCAGCAGCAGGCATTTATGCTGCAAAGAAAAGGCAAAAGGCATACTTTGATGCCCATGTAAAGGATAAAGGATTGAAGGAAGGAGATCTAGTGCTGGTTTATACGCTAAAGCAACATGCCCGCAAATTGGAGAAACGAGGATATGGACCCATGATCATTAATAGACTCTCCACTAGCGGTGCAGTTCAATTGGCCACTTTAGAAGGTGATATCCTACCAAACTATATTAGTGGATGCCGAGTCAAGTTATATCAAGAACCTCTTACAGAGGAAATGCTCATGAGACTCAACACTGCTAAGAAACGAAAAGAAGAAGAGTTAAGGGTTAGAGAAGAAGCACAAGCAGAAGCTAGAGAGCGCATCAGAAGAAATAAGTTACGGCGGCTAGGCCTAGATGTCAACACAAAAGCTCCAAAATATCACATGGACATGTGCCAAAAATCGGGCATAACCACTTCTCGAATAACTGATCGACGGCCCTTTGTGACTATAGAGGTAGGACAAGGAAAGAGTGTAAGAACCGTGAGAGCATTGGTCGACTCAGGAGCAGCAACTAGTGCAGTTAGACTTTCATACTGCCAAGACCTGCATTTGGACATCAAGCCCATAGAAGCCTATCTCATAGGATTAGGAGGCGTGGAAACACCCTGTTTGGGCGAGGTGGAACTTCCCATCTACCTTCAAGATGTTCCAATAAAAGTCAAAATGCTAGTGTGTCATGATGAGGACCTCACAGAGCCACTTGTCTTGGGTCAAGATTGGATTTACGACCATGCTGTCAACTTGAACCTAAGAAGTCAACTTCTTCAAGTGTGGGTATATAATCAATGCATTACATTAGAGTTGGAGAATTGCATGCCCACTGAAACTGACACCACACACTCTCTCTGTTCCTCTAAGGCTAATCTTCTCGAACAAGATGTTGTAGATGTCAAAAGCTCTATGATCCAAACGGATGCAATCACGGAAGGACAGTCGCAAAGGCATGATGAACCTTCTTCTTGTTTTTTAAAGAGCAAAGCATCCACAGGAGCTCAACCTCAGAAGCAAGCAAGACAGTGCAAGACAGCCAGTCTATCAAATAGACAACGAGCCCTCAAGAAGGAGGAAGTGTTGGGCATGACACAGATCTGGGTAAAGAAAGGCGTACAACCATCGATGCTGCCTCAAGGACTCCCACCCAACCAGGTCGACCATGACTACAGAAGGACCAAGCACCTACGACAGGATCAAGCACGAAGAATCCATCAAATTTGGGTACCGAAGCTATCAATGAAGGCCGACCACAATCAGGTACAAATTTGGGTGCCTAAAAAATTAGCTACAGCTCAACACGGGCGATTACAGATGTGGGTACCCAAGAAGCTCTTACACGTACAACGGCCTATGCTCCCCACCATGCAAAAGGTCTCAACAAAGAAGCCAAGGAAAACAAAGGGTAAGAACAGAGCACAAAGACCAAAAGAAGATACACTTAACCCTTCTACAAAAACAAGCAGGCACTCACCCAGGATATGGGTTTGGAAGCCAAAAGCACAAGAAACATCCACAGAACCAAGGGGTCAACCACACTGGATACCAAAGTTTGGACAACATCCACAGAAGAACTGGCCTGAGGTGATCTCTACAGGGCCAAATACTATTCGGAAATGGGTTCCCATTAGGAGGATTACATCATTTCGAGATCCAATCGACACCTCCAAACAAAGAATTCATCAAGTATACAAGTAACATCAAAAGCCTCGACCAGCAGCAACCATGTGCCTTTGGCATAACCAAGTCGTTTGCACCATTCAGGTCATGCATTTCCAAAGTATGCATCAATATAGGGCCACCTTACATGGCCGTGCATAGACACAATTGAGAAATCCCAGGCACATGAGACACAATTTTCACATGAAAAATATGTTATTGATACTGACCTCTTTCTTCTTGTTTGATGCCATCGTGTTCCAAAAAAAAAAAAAAAAAAAAAACTATGTGCTTGAAAGTGCTCCTCAGCGAACTTCCAGCAAGGACATCCCTCAACAAAAAGGACAAGCCGACGGTCAAACATCATGAGGGAACCACAACACGAAGAGATGAAGATCAACGGACCCGTCACCATGGTAAGACGTGTATGTTTCAACAACACTATAACCATGATAGATTAGGAAACCTCTTCGTCAACATACCCTTGAGCACTTAGCTCAAGACCCAATCTCTTGCACCATACTTCTTGCCATGCATTATCCAAGTACGCATACGTAGGGCCACATTACAAGGCCATGCACAAGGCACATAATTTGTTCAACCCATGCACTAATGCACTTAACCATCATCCATTATGGGTTACAAGTACTTGGCACGCAAACTATGAAAGCCATCTTTGCAAGAATCAGAGGACATCACGGTGACCACTACAAGAACAAGGGAGCCATCCACCACCGAGAGTTGCTCACAATCAACATTGACCACATCCTTTGAGCAGCTAGCAGTTTTGGAAAACTCACAAATGCACCACCCAGATGGAATACAAGGCAGAAGTACGTACAAAGGGACTACAAACTGCAAGAGATAACAGTGGCAAAGTGAAGAACTAGACAAACGACCAGGATACATTGGGAAGAGGGATCGCCCGGCCTGTTGGACGCAAAGGACGCTACCTCTCAACGTACTACATGGAACGACCACTACAACAAGGGTCTGTCAGGGACGACAGACTCAAGAGGGGGGGGAGTGTTGAAGCTTAAGGTCAAGGACAAAGCATGGAAGCGCACCAAGGAAGTGGACACACAAGAAGAAGGAGCAAGTAGGGAGCTCCAAGAAGCACATGTCAAATTTTCAAAAGAAATCCCTACAAAAATAGTGATTTTTATCACTAAAAACCATTGTAAATACCATTTTTCATTTTTGTAACTCCATTTGTCCAAGCCGAGGAGTCCTCGAGCTTGAGGAGTATTAGATCTACCATCCTACCAATTTTCATGATTTTTAGACTCCGTTTGAGCCCCCAAATAAGCCCTGGAACCTATTTTTTAACTAGGCCGGACACTAGGTCTGGACAGGGCCAAAACCACTCAAAAACTATAAAAAGGGCTGGAGAGCTCATTTTTGAGGTTGGCTTGTTGTAGATTTCAGTTTTTGTAAGAGAGCTCTTTGGTAATCGAAGCTTTCCATTGTTCCACTCTTTGCTCTTACCTTGTGCGCGTGTGTGTATGTGTGTGCATGCTTGTGTGCTTTCACTCACGCACTTGTGCCATCACTTGCTCGCGGTCTTCATACCGGTCCTCACGTCTCCACGGATTGACATTTATGAGGTGTATCTCCTCACGTTGGTACTCACCATTGTGCTAGAGTGACAACTCTCCTTTCATCCAACCAAACCTCCATCATACTCAAGCCATTGCATTAGGGAAAAAAATGAACCTTGCATGGAACTTGTAAGGATCCCTAAGTTTTAGGGATTAAGCTTAATTTTGCTCTTGTTTAAGGGAATAATGTGCATTTAATAAGGCACTTTTTAGCCTTTTTAGGCTTTACTAGGTGTCTCTCTTTCTTCTTCTAGAGAGAGAGCAAGAGAATCCTTTCCACATCATCAAACTCATGCATGTATGTGAATAAAAAAATGTTTTTTTAAAGTATTATTTTCAGTGTATATTTACTTAAAAGGGCCCATTTTTAATATATATGTCAGAAGTCACTTTTTTTAATCATTTTTTAAAGTTTATTTTTAGAAAAAGTATAATTCTTAAACTCCCTCCAAAACTAAGTGCCAAATCATCAAATCCATAACTACATTTTCCCCAAAAAATGAATTATTTCAAATTTCATCTTTTTTTGCCATAGATAGTGGAAAAATGCACTCTAACCCATCCACATACAAGAAAACACATTTTCTTAGTAAAACATATCTTTAGAGTCCCTTCCAACTAGTTTTCCACTTTTTTTTTGATATTCTTGGTCATTAGTAAAGATGGTGTTGAGATGTATTACAAACTTGACAATAGAACATCATCATGCTCATGCATCAATTAGTATCCATGTTTGTGTGCCTAGAGAGTTTGCTCTAAATACACAATGCAACAATGATATGGATTCTCAAAATGAATGTCATGCAACTTGAGAAAAGAGTTTGATCTTTGGACTCATGGTTCACTATATCCTCGATCCAATATCTTCTTACCATCCAACATTTCATAACCTTTAAACTTTACTTTAGTTCATTGGTGCGGGTGAAGCTAGACTATTAGGTTAGCGGAAGCGATTACCTACACATTCACATGCTATTGCTAAGTATTGTTTCCAACAATATCAACTCCATCATATGAGGGTGGTCACTTTAGAAAGCACAATCATATCTTTACAAACACAACTTGCAAATTTTGGACAAGATTTGGAAGCAAAGGAAAGCACAATTGCAAAGTTAAATGCCAATCTCCAGTAGCTAAAAGAGACTCCACTTGGTATGAGATATAGGAAAAGAGCATTATCATCCTTTGAAGCTCTTTCAATGGGTGGTGGAGGATACAAACAACATATTTATGCAACAAGGTGAGTGTTCATTATACTTCTATATGTTTTAATGAAGGTTTGAAATTGAATCTTTCATTGTCTAGGTCATTTATTGAAGACATAAGTGCTACATCAACAACACAAGACGAGTTCAAGTTGATGAATAGTCACATAAACAAAAAATAAATCACTTCTACTATATACACACCCTTAGGAAAGTACATTAAAGTTGTTGTTCAAGCTTAGGTCTCAGAGAAGTTAAAGAACCTTGTGAAAGTCCAAGATGTGCCGATAATATGTGATGAAGGGGGCATTAGTAGAAATGGGTATACTACAATATACAACCTTCAAGGCAAGCCTTACAAGCACAATGTATCTCTTAAAGTATATTTCCATGCCCACATAAAGTTTCTATCAAGAAAAAAACTTCTAATGAGGATGTGGCTCATACTGTTGGACAATATTTATTCATAGAAGACACTCTCATCCAAATATTTCCAAGAAGCAATTAAAGATCCTATCTACACAAGGATTTACGTACACTGAATTCAACAATATATTTGTTGATCTTTAGAAGCTTCGGCAAGCAATGGTTCACTTTTATAGTTCAACAATAAAAGGTACCCCTACTACATTTTAGATGGTGGCCATGTATCTTTAGTTGGCCATGTATCTTTAGTTGGCCATGTATCTTTAGTTGTTAAGAAGTATGGTGAGCCTCAAGAGATTTTGGAACAAGTTTCAATGTCTAGAAAGAAGGCAAGTCATTTCTTTAAAAGATATGTGAATAGTCAAGATGATGGGAAATGAGAGCTTTGGAAAGACCTATGTTCGATTACGACAGACAATGACAGTCAGGTTGATCTCATCAGTAAGCAAAGGAAGGTTTGGCCATCCTTAGATCAAACCTTCCAAGAATGACTCACAACAAGAATGATTCCAAGTGACTTTAAAGGAGTTTACAGAGTCATTCATCCTATCATGGGGAGAAAGCAACATAACACATTAAGAAGTAAGTTTTGCTTGATTTTTTTAATATGTATTTTAATACAATGTGTATATCTTATTGACCAAACCATAGCATATTGTTTTTGCACATGGAGCATATTTTATGAGCCGATATGGATCACTGGAGATTTTCAATACACAAGGAATGGAGAAGTCACATTACGAGGCTAGAGTGTTTACTTTAAAAACACCCATCATGGGGGTGGTCTACTTGTGAAGAGAGATGATGGATGCAATCGAAAGATGAGTTGGTGCTACTACAACCAGCTTCACACCAGCCAACTGAGACTTCAGAGTTGATTAGTAGACCCTTTTAGCTTCCTAAATCCACCAAAATATCAGCCAAGTACTATGGAACATGTATCCCAAAAGTTAAAGTGAAGACAGACAAGTTGCAAGATGACTAGCTCCAAAAACTTGCTATTTTTGGACATACACCTACTAGAAAAACTGAACAATGCTCTCAACCTGGTAAGAATTAGATAATTTCTTTTGGGCATAGCAAATAGACTTAGCAAGCTTCCCAATCCAAGTTAAAACACTTCAAATGATGGACTGAGCACTGAGAACAAGATTCATCAATTTCTGGAACATGCCCACCATTCTCGGGGCTCTACAGAGATAGACCAGTGAGTAGTAAAATGCAGATATCTCCAAAACTATAAATCCAATGACAATGAAAATTGGTATTTAAAACTTGTGAAGAGATGGATAGGTATGTTCTTGAAGATGAAGAGGTGTTGCAAAATACTTGATCTACACCAGCCAAATGAACTCCAGGAGTATATGGTGGGCTCTTTTAGCTTGCCAATGGATGTACTAGACACCCTATGTACCTTGGAAGATCACTCTCAAAAAGATAGATCAAAATAGATAAGTTGGAGTTAGCTCAGAGGTGAAAACTTGCTATTCTTGGTTCATACACCTATCCAGTGTTTTACATAATTCTCTGAGCACAGCAGCACTTAGCTTAATTCCTCTTGGGGAAGTCTAGGTAACGTAAAGAGCTAACTTTCAAGAGTAATCTCATAAAAATAATGAACCACACACTGAGAATGAGTTTTAACAACTGATGACATCATCCCGATTTTCACGGGCTGCTACAGTTTGAGACCAGTGAGCAGAAAAATTAACATAACTCAAAATTTAGGAATCCAATGATTATGAAAATTTGTACGGTTATATTAGACAGCAAGATGAATCCAACAAGCTTTAAATCATGGAATTTGGATAAGTAACCACTGAGAAATGTCTCTGACAAGATGAGTGAAAAAGTCGGGTACCTGACAGAGAAGTGAAGATGAACAGACCCTGTTGACTTCAACTGAACATAACTGAAGATTGCAACATCCAAATGACATGAAAATTTGTGAGCATATAGTAGACTTATAGAGCTAACTTTACCAAGTTAAATCACTGAAAATGATGCACCAAGCTCAGAGAAAACATCTCTGCAAGCTGACTGAGAAAACTAAGAGTAATGGCAGTGAGTAGTACACTTCACAAGAACATGGAAAGATGAACTCAAATAATCATGAAAATGAAAGTATATTGCTTGTACAATACAATGACTTACTGATACATATGTGTGTCTTGTAATCACACCTTGATATGGCATAAATCTCAGCTCTTGGAGGTCTTCACATAGGTCTCTCTAACCACGACTAAAACTGCCATCTATTTATAGTTGAGTTTGGGAGGCTAACTTCCCTCAATCACTCTCCAATCAATCAATGATTGATTTGATTCTCTACCTACCACAAATCACGAATTCGTGGCTCCTCTTTCCCTTGTTGATCATGTGGACTCAACCACTTAAGATTCTCTTACTTTTACATTAAGTAAACTCTTCAAAAGTTACAAGAGGTAGTTCACAAGTGAACTTTACATAGTCTTCATTTTAAGGCTTTTTCTATGACTTTGTGGGACTCAAGCCAATACTTAGGCTTGTCATAGACTTGCTCCAACAGCTCCCCCTCAAGCCAAGTATGCTTGAGGTCTTCAATCTTCCAAGATTACTTGCAAACCAATCATAGCCTTGAATTTGCAAAGCTTTGTACCATCCAATGCTTTGGTTAGAATATCTGCACATTGTTGATGAGTGGACACATATGATATTTGAATCTCTTTGCTTAGAACCTTCTCTCGTACATAGTGATAATGAACTTCAATATGTTTACTCCTTGCATGAAAAATAGGATTAGCAACCAAATGAATAGAACTCATATTGTCACCAAAAATAGTTGGAGTTCCAAACTCCAATCCAAGATCTTTGAACAATGTCTTCATCCACATAGCTTCTTGAGTAGCTATGGCAAGACCTCTGTATTCAGCTTCAGTAGAAGAGAGAGCAACTGTGGGTTGCTTCTTGGATGACCATGAAATAAGCTTTGAACCTGCAAAGGTAAGATAACCTGAAGTGCTCCTTCTATCTTCCTTGGAGCCAGCCCAATCTGCATCAGAAAATAGCTTCAAACCTAAATCAGATACATAAGGATAATAAAGTCCTTCATTTATGGTTCCTTTGAGATACTTGAAAATCCTTTTGGCAGCATCCATATGTGGTTTCCTTGGTGTGTGCATAAATTGACTTAGCACACTCACACTGTAACATATATCTACTCTTGTCAATGTGGCATAGTTGAGACTACCCACTAGAATTTGATATGATGTGATGTCCTCTATGAGTTCACCTTCATGTGAGCTCAATTTGTGATTGACCTCCATTGGAGTACCTGCAATCTTACAATCTTGCATCTTGAATTTTTCCAACATGTCCTTAATGTACTTCCTTTGAGTGAGAAACAAACCATGATCTTTGTAGACAACTTCCAAACCTAGGAAGTAGGTAAGTGAACCCAAATCACTTATCTTGAACTCTTCTCTCATCTGATCTTTGATCTTCTTCATACCATCTGCATCATTTCCTGTCAATATAATATCATCTACATATACACATAAGTAGATGACCTCGGAATTACTCTTTTTAATAAAGAGTGAAGGATCTGCTTTGCTTAGTTGAAAGCCTTTGTCCTGCAAGAATGAAACAAGCCTGAAATTCCAAGCTCTTGGAGCTTGCTTGATACCATACAATGCTTTGTTAAGTTTACACACATAATCAGGATAAACTTGGTTCTCAAAACCAGGTGGTTGTGCCATATATACCTCTTCTGTTATCCAACCATTCAAGAATGCATTCTTTACATCTAGTTGAAGTATCTTCCAATTCTTGGAAGAGGCAATACTAAGCAAAACCCTAATAGTAGGCATCTTTGCCACAAGAGAGAAGGTCTCCTCATAATCAATTCCCTGAGTTTGTGCAAAGCCTTTTGCTACAAGCCTTGCCTTATACCTGCTAATTGAACCATCAGAATTCTTCTTGAGTTTATAGACCCATCTTGAGCCTAATACCTTCATGGATGAAGTCTTGGGCACCAAATCCCAAGTGTTGTTTTCCTCAAGTGCGTCAATCTCTTCCTTCATTGCATGCTTCCATTCTGTTTTTGCTTTGGCCTCTTCAAATGATGATGGCTCCTCTTGATTTATGTCCTGTGCTATGTAGATAGAATGTTTAGTTACTAATGAGGTGTCAAACCCATACCTTTCTGGTTTTTTCTTTTCCCTCATAGATCTTCTTAGGCCATGATGTGATGATTCTGCCTCATGTCCAAGTTCCTGCAATTTTGCTTTACCTTTAGACTTCCATGCTTTGACCTTTTCCATGTGAGATTCTTCATCATCCTCCGAGGTGTCTTGTTCTTCAATCTTTGATTGTTCTCTACCAAGCTTTGGAAAATCTTCTTCAAGATCATATGGTAAATTGATCTTCCTGCATGAATCTTCATACCATGAATTGTTCTCATCAAAAACTACATCTCTACTTACCAAGAATCCTTTGTTGGTAGGGTTGTATAACCTGTAGCCCTTTTGATTGTTGTCATATCCAATAAATACACACCTTTCTGCTTTTGGATCCATCTTGCCTCTAACCTGTGAAGGAACATGAGCAAAAGCAATACATCCAAAAATTTTACAATGATCTAAACTTGGTCTTCTTCCATTCCAAGCCTCATATGGAGTCATCCCATCAAGGGATTTTGAAGGCAACCTGTTAATCAAGTAAGTGGCTGTAGATAAAGCCTCAGCCCATAAGTAATTAGGTAAATGCTTTTCATTTAACATAGACCTTGCAGCTTCAACAATTGTCCTATTCCTCCTTTCTGCCACTCCATTTTGCTCAGGAGTGTACCTTGTAGTTACCTCTCTTTTGATTCCTCTTTCTTGAAGAAAATAATCAAACTCATGGGAGAAGTATTCTTCCCCTCCATCTGACCTTAGCCTTTTTAGAGATTTACCTGTTTGATTCTCCACAAGAGCCAAATATCTTTTGAAACATGAAAAAACTTCATCTTTGTGTTTCATAAAGAATAGGATAGTCCATCTGCTGCAATCATCAATAAAGGAAACATAATACCTTGATCCAGATATTGAAGCTTCCTTGCTAGGTCCCCATACATCTGTATGAACCAACTCCAAGAGATCTCCATGCATATAATCTTTCTTCATGAATGGTAACCTGTGAGACTTTCCAAATTGACATGCACTACACTTATAAATCATATATTGTTTTGACAAATTAGGAAGTCCAAGTACACTTTGGTCCCTGCAGATTTGCTTTAATGACCTTTCACCAATATGTGCTAACCTTTTGTGCCATACTTCCAATTCTGTGAGTGTCTGACTACCATAATTAAAGAGAGCAATGTTTCTAGTGTCCTGTAATTCAAATGTGAACAATCTACCTGTCTTTTCACCTTTTGCAATTCTTCTGAATCCTTGACTTGGATCTTCAACAAATGCTCCTACTTTTGTGAACCTGACTTGCAACCCTTTCTCTACTATCTGCCCAACACTTATCAAATTCTTTGTAATGGTAGGGACATAGAGTACCTTACTGAGTAGGTTGATGTTTCCATCAGGTGCTTTGACATTGCCTATTTTCTCCACAGGATGTTTTGTATCATCTCCTGTCTGTACCTCATGCTTATTCCTTGGATCTTCTAAATCTGATAGGAGTGCCACATTTCCTGCCACATGATTTGAACAACCTGAATCTATGTAGAAAACATGCTCATCAAATTTACCTTGTGGCATAGCCATGTTCATGATCAATAATGAATCTTCTTTGTTTGAGTCTTCTGTGTAGTTATTGTAGTCTCTCCTTCCTTTGTAGCCTCCTTGATAGTTTGAATGATTGTAGTTGTTGTAGTTGCCATGATAATTGTTGAACCTTCCTCTTGAGTATCCATAACTTCCTCTATTGTATCCTCTGCCTCTTTGATTCCTGGAATTCCTAAAGCAATTTTCAGTTGTATGATTAGTTAATCCACAAATAGAACATGAGTTGGAGTCTTGGGATCTCCCCCTGCCTTGTCTACCTCCTCTTCCTCTACCTCTGCCATGTCTTCCTCTACCTACATAGTTAGCTTGATATGTACCTGCTTCATCATCCACTTTCTTTGCCTTTCCTTTGTTATCTTTAGACTTGCTTTTATCCGTGTATAAAGCTGAAGATTGATTACCTTTAGAGCTTTCTCCATTTTTGATAAGCTTTGCCTCTTGAGTAAGTAGTTGTCCAATGAGTGTATTGAAATCCGGTACATGCATGTCCATGTACAAATCCATAGCTGTGGTGAATGCTTCCCACTTGTCATCTGCCTTCAAGCCATTGATCAACTGCCTTACAATTTGCTCTTCATCTATTACCTCTCCAATGCTTCCCAACTGATCCGCTATGTCCTTGAGCTTTGTGACAAAATCAGTCACATTTTGTTTGGGAGCCTTCTTGAGAGTTGTGAAATCAAGCCATAGTTGATGCTTCCTAGCTTTAGTACTTGAAGAAAAGAAAGCTTCAAGTGCATCCCACACTTCCTGAGATGTCTTACAACTTCTAATGTGAGGCAACAAAAAATCTGAGATAGAGTTGAGGAGATAAGACCTTGCAAGTGCATCCTTGGAGCAGCATGTGCTCAATCTTTCTTGCTCTTCTTGTGTTGGTTGACTTTTGTTCCTGAAACTTGGCATAACTTCATCTCCAGCCACATAACCATATAAACTTCTACCTTGGAGATAAGCTTCCATTCTTAATGACCAAGCTGAGTAGTTACCTCTGTCCAATTTTTCAATTGATGAAGGAAATCCATCTGCCATGTTGTCCAACCTTGCTCTGATACCACTGTGAAGAGATGGATAGGTATGTGCTTGAAGATGAAGAGGTGTTGCAAAATCCTTGATCTACACCAGCCAAATGAACTCCAGAAGTATATGGTGGGCCCTTTTAGCTTGCCAATGGATGTATTAGACACCCTATGTACCTTGGAAGATCACTCTCAAAAAGATAGATCAAAACAGATAAGTTGGAGTTAGCTCAGAGGTGAAAACTTGCTATTCTTGGTTCATACACCTAACCAGTGTTTTACATAATTCTCTGAGCACAGCAGCACTTAGCTTAATTCCTCTTGGGGAAGTCTAGGTAACATAAAGAGCTAACTTTTAAGAGTAATCTCATCAAAAATAATGAACCACACACTGAGAATGAGTTTTAACAACTGATGACATCATCCCGATTTTCACGGGCTGCTACAGTTTGAGACCAGTGAGCCAAAAACTCAACATAACTCAAAATTTAGGAATCTAATGATTATGAACATTTTTATGGTTATACTAGACAGTAAGCTGAATCCAACAAGCTTTAAATCATGGAATTTGGGTAAGTAACCACTGAGAAATGGCTCTGACAAGATGCGTGAAAAAGTCGGGTACCTGACAGAGAAGTGAAGATGAACAGACCCTGTTGACTTCAACTGAACATAACTGAGGATTTCAACATCCAAATGACATGAAAATTTGTGAGCATATAGTAGACTTATAGAGCTAACTTTACCAAGTTAAATCACTGAAAATGATGCACCAAGCTCAGAGAAAACATCTCTGCAAGCTGACTGAGAAAACTGAGAGTAATGGCAGTGAGTAGTACACTTCACAAGAACATGGAAAGATGAACTCAAATAATCATGAAAATGAAGTATATTGCTTGTACAATACAATGAATTACTGATACATATGTGTGCCTTGTAATCACACCTTGATATGGCATAAAGCTCAACTCTTGGAGGTCTTCACATAGGTCTCTCTAACCACGACTAAAACTGCCATCTATTTATAGTTGAGTTTGGGAGGCTAACTTCCCTCAATCACTCTCCAATCAATCAATGATTGATTTGATTCTCTACCTACCACAAATCACGAATTCGTGGCTCCTCTTTCCCTTTTTGATCATGTGGACTCAACCACTTAAGATTCTCTTACTTTTACATTAAGTAAACTCTTCAAAAGTTACAAGAGGTAGTTCACAAGTGAACTTTACATAGTCTTCATTTTAAGGCTTTTTCTATGACTTTGTGGGACTCAAGCCAATTCTTAGGCTTGTCATAGACTTGCTCCAACAAAACTAGACAGTAAGAGCTATCCAATGCACATTAAAACACTGAAAAATCTAGAGTAGAACTCGAGATATGACCTTCTGAAGTTACTGCTCTGAGTGAGTATAGCAGAGAACAGAACAGAGAAGTAGATAATGATAAATGTATAGATTCACATATGATTACAACAACATTGGAAATGAATATTTGCACAATGGGAGTATAATGATAGAGCTATGGAGTAAGCTCTTCAATCTCTACAAAATGACATGAAGTGGTCACGTACAAGGCTTCCTAATCACCTCTTCCTTCTTGCTCTTTTTATAGCTATTCTTGGAGAGAGTTTTGAATTCGAATTCGAATGGCTCCACCTAAAAGTGATCCCCAAAGTTAGGAGATATTCCCTCAGCTCAAAAATTTGTGTTTTTAGGTAGTTAGAGCCATGACTTTGCTTTTACATCATGGATGAGGTAAGCCATCCTTTTCCTTTTTTCTTTTTTCAATTACAAGAGATAAAATGTACTCTTTTACAAGAGGTGTTCACATGACTACACATGTGACTTACAAATGATCATAATATCAAGCATATCAAGCATGTAGGCTTGGGTAAAATGCACCAACAGCTCCCCCTCAAGCCTAACATGCTTGGCCTCCAAATAAGTCTTCAATTGTCCTTGATTTCTTGCAAGTCAATCATCAACTTGAATCTACTTAACTTTGTACCATCAAGAGCTTTAGTCAACATGTCTGCACATTGCATATCTGTAGAGACATAGGATAGTTGAATATCCTTGCTCATTAGCTTCTCCCTTACATAATGGTAGTGGACTTCAATATGCTTGGTTCTAGCATGGTATACCGGATTAGCTGCTAGATGTAGTGAGCTTGTGTTGTCACCAAAAATGTGAGGTGTTGAAGAATGAAGTGAAAGATCTGTGTACAAAGACTTTAATCACATGATTTCTTGAGTTGCATTAGCCAAACCTCTATATTCGGCTTCAGTAGAAGATAATGCCACGGTTGGTTGCTTCTTGGATGACCAAGAAATGATTTTTGAACCTGCAAATGATATATACCCGGATGTGCTTCTTCTATCATCTCTAGATCCGGCCCAATCTGCATCTGAGTAGACCTTTAGCTCAATATCTGAGGTATATGAATAGAACAAACCTTCATTCATGGTCCCCTTTAGGTACTTGAGGACTCTCTTGGCTGCTTCCATATGTGGTCTTCTTGGCTTATGCATAAACTGACTCAATATGCTAACACTATAGTATATATCCACCCTTGTGAGTGTTGCATAGTTCAAACTTCCAACCAAGCTTTGATAGCTTGTGATGTCTTCAATTGGCTCTCCTTCATAAGCACTAAGCTTATGATTTTGCTCCATAGGTGTACCTGCACACTTGGTATTTTCCATCTTGAACTTGATGAGCATGTCATGCACAAACTTCCTTTGTGTGATGTATATACCTGAATCTGTGTAGATTAACTCCAATCCAAGAAAAGTGAGTGGTCCGAGGTCACTTATTTTGAACTCCTCCTTCATTTGAGTCTTCACATGTTTGATTCCTTCAAGATCATTGCATGTGATAATAATATCATCAACATACACACATAAATAGATCACTTCATATCCATTCCTCTTTATGAACAAAGAGGTATCCGCCTTGCTAGCTTTGAATCCTTGGTCCTGCAAATAAGTCACCAATCTGAAATTCCAATCTCTTGGAGCTTGCTTCAATCCATACAAATCTTTCTTCAGTTTGCATACATAGTTAGGATGATGTGCATCATCATATCCAGGAGGTTGTGCCATATACACTTCCTCACAAATCCATCCATTCAAGAAAGCATTCTTTACATCAAGTTGATAGAGATTCCAATTTCTAGATGCAGCAAGACTAATGAGAACCCTAATTGTAGGCATTTTTGCAATAGGAGAGAAAGTATCCTCATAATCAATACCATGGGTTTGAGCAAACCCTTTAGCAACTAACCTTGCTTTGTGTCTATTTATACTTCCATTTGGATTCCTCTTGATTTTTTATATCCATCGAGATCCAATTACCTTCATAGATGGCTTGTTAGGTACAAGCTCCCAAGTGTCATTCTCCTTCAAGGCTTCCATTTCTTCATCCATTGCATCTCTCCAAGATTTCTTGCGTTGTGCTTCTTTGAATGTGGTAGGTTCTTCATTGGTTGAATCCTTTGCAATGTAGATTGAGTGCTTGGTGACCAAAGAAGTATCATAACCAAACCTCTCTAGTTTCTTCTTCTCCCTTGAAGACCTTCTAAGTGGTTGATGTGAGCTCTTGGGTCCATATGTAGCATCCTGCATCTTTGCTTTACCTTTGTTCTTCCATAGCTTTAGTCTTTCCAAGTCTTCTAGGTCAATCTCCGAATCATTTTCTTCAATCTGCTTTGGCTCCTTTGGTTGAAGTGATGGAAAATCTTCATCCAAGTCATAAGGCAGCTTCACTTTCCTGTCATCATCAAACCATGATTTGTTTTCATAAAAAATTACATCTCTACTCACAGAAAATCCTTTATTGGTTGGATTGTACAATCTGTATCCTTTTTGGTTTTGGTCATAACCAATGAATACACACTTCTCTGCCTTGGGATCCAATTTGCCTCTTACTTGAGAAGGAATGTGAGCATAGGCTAAGCATCCAAAGATTTTACAATGCTCTAGACTAGGTCTTCTTCCATTCCACACTTCATATGGAGTGGTTCCATCTAGTGACTTAGATGGAAGTCTATTTATGAGATATGTGGCTGTAGACACAGCCTCTGCCCCATAGGTAGTTTGGCAATCCCTTTTCATTGAGCATGGACCTTGCAGCTTCGACAATAGCTCTGTTCCTCCTCTCTGCTACACCATTGAGTTCGGGTGTATACCTTGTAGTGACTTCCCTTTTAATGCCTCTTTCATGCAAGAAGGCATCAAATTCACAAGAGAAGTATTCTCCTCCATCATCTGATCGGAGTCTTTTCAAAGTCCTACTTGTTTGGTTTTCAACAAGAGCAATATCCTTCTTAAAGCAATTAAACACTTCATCCTTGTGCTTCATGAAAAACAGAATGGTCCACCTGCTACAATCATCTATGAAAGACACATAATATCTTGAGTCTAATAGATGGCTCCTTACTTGGACCCCACACATCCATGTGCACTAGATCCAAAGGATTTTGATACATATATCCTTTCTTATTGAAAGGTTTTCTATGAGCCTTGCCTAGTTGACAAGCTTCACACTTATAAATCATGTGTTGCCTTGTGATATTAGGCAAAACAAGTACACTTTGGTCCCTGCAAATTTGTTTGAGTGTCCTCTCACCATGTGAGCAAGCCTTTTGTGCGATATCTCCAAATCTGTTAGAGTTTGAGATCCATAGCTAAACAAAGCTATGTTCTTTGTATCTTCCACTTCAAAAGTGAAGAGCCTTCCTGTCTTTTCTCCTTTGGCAGTCCTTCGAAAGCCTTGCCTTGGGTCTTCAACATATGCTCCAAATTGATTGAATCTAACCTGCAATCCTTTTTCAACAATCTGTCCAACACTTATTAAATTTTTGGTAATTGTAGGTGCATACAAGACTTTGCTTAAGAGGTTCATATTCCCATCTGATGTCTTCACATTACCTATCTTCTCCACTGAGTGCTTTGTGTCATCTCCTTTCTGCACTTCATGCTTGTTATGAGGATCTTCCAAATCAGAAAGTAAAGCCATATTTCCTGCTACATGGTTTGAGCATCCTGAATCAATGTAAAATATGTGATTATCATCCTTACCCTTCTTCATTGATATATTTATAATCAATAATGAATCTTCTTGACTTTGGTCCTCTGCATAGTTATTGTAATCTCTTCTTCCTCTATGGACACTTTGATAGTTGTTGTTGTTGTAATTGTTGTTGTAGTAGTTGTTGTTGTAGCCTCCATTGTACCTGCCTCTATTTGATACATAGCCACCTCTATTGAATCCTCTTCCTCTTGAGTTCCTTGGATTCCTGAAACATTCTTCAGTAGTATGATTAGATAAACCACATATATTTCAAGGTTGAGATGATTGGAATCTCCCCCTGCCTTGCTTTCCACCTCTGCCTCTTCCTCTAGCTCTTCCTCTACCTGAAAAGTTTGCTTGGAAAGAGCTACCTTCATCTTCATTCTTCCTATTCTTTGCCTTTTCCTTGACCTTAGCTTTATCAGAATATAAGGCAGAAGTTTGATTACCTCTTGAGGACTCACCACCTTTGCTAACCTTTGCTTCATGAGCGAAGAGTTGGCCCATGAGTGTGTTGAGGTCGGTTACATGCATATCCATGTATAAATCCATGCTGTTGTGAATGACTCCCACTTGTCGTCTGCTTTGATTCCATTTATGATTTTTCTAATGATTTGCTCCTCTTGAATTACCTCTCCAATGCTTCCAAGTTGGTCAGATTTCTCTTTCATCTTTGTGACATAATCAGTCACACTTTGTTTCGGTCTTTTCTTCATTGTTGTGAACTCCATCCACAATTGGTTCTTCCTTGTTTGAGTGTTGGAAGAGAAGAAAGAAGCAAGTGCATTCCAAGTCTCTCTTGATGTCTTGCATCCCTTGACATGAGGTAAAAGAAAATCAAAGATTGAGTTTAGAATATAGGACCTTGCAAGTGCATCCTTCGAACACCAATTTGAAAGTCCTTCCACTTCTTCATGTGATGGTTGCCCTTTGTTCCTCATGGATGGCATTGCTTCATCTCCGGATATGAATCCATATAGATTCCTCCCTTGAAGGTAAGCCTCCATCCTTAGATACCATGCCGGGCAGTTGTTTTGATCCAATTTTTCAATTGTTGATGGATATCCATCTCCCATGTTGCTTGACTACGCTCTGATGCCACTGTGAAGAGAGATGGTGGATGCAATCCAAAGATGAGTTGGTGCTGCTACAACCAGGTTCACACCAGCCAACTGAGACTTCAGAGTTGATTAGTAGACCCTTTTAGCTTCCTAAATCCACCAAAATATCAGCCAAGTACTTTGGAACATGTATCCCAAAAGTTTAAGTGAATACAGACAAGTTGCAAGATGACTAGCTCCCAAAAACTTGCTATTTTTGGACCTACACCTGTTCAAAAAACTGAACAGTGCTCTCAACCTCCTGAGATTTAGATAAATTCCTTTTGGGCATAGCAAATAGACTTAGCAAGCTTCCTCATCCAAGTTAAAACACTTCAAATGATGGACTGAGCACTGAGAAAAAGATTCATCTATTTCTGGAACATGCCCACCATCTCGGGGCTCTGCAGAGATAGACCAGTGAGCAGTAAAATGCAGATATCTCCAAAACTGTAAATCCAATGATAATGAAAATTGGTATGCAGAAACTAGATGGTAAGAGCTATCCAATGCACATTAAAATACTGAAAAATGTAGAGTAGAACGGGATATATGACCTTTTGAAGTTACTGCTCTGAGTGAGTATAGCAGAGAACAGAACAGAGAAGTAGATAATGATAAATGTATAGATTCACATATGATTACAACCACATTGGCAATGAATATTTGCACAATGCGAGTATACTGATAGAGCTATGGAGTAAGCTCTTCAATCTCTACAAAATAACATGAAGTGGTCACGTACAAGGCTTCCTAATCGCCTCTTCCTTCTTGCTCTTTTTATAGCTATTCTTGGAGGGAGTTTTGAATTCGAATTCGAATGGCTCCACCTAAAAGTGATCTCCAAAGTTAGGAGATATTCCCTCAGCTCAAAAATTCGTGGTTTTAGGTAGTTAGAGCCACGACTTTGCTTTTACATCATGGATGAAGAAAGCCATCCTTTTCCTTTTTTCCTTTTTCAATTACAAGAGATAAAATGTACTCTTACAAGAGGTGTTCACATGACTACACATGTGACTTACAAATTATCATAATATCAAGCATATCAAGCATGTAGGCTTGGGTAAAATGCACCAACACTATTGCAATCGAACTATTTAGAAGAAATGTTCAACTGGTTTTTTGGTACAACATTCTCTAGAAAATATTCAATAGAACAAGCATGTGAGTCATGAATAGCAAAAATTTCAAGAAAAATACAACATGATATTGCAAGAGAGAAGTGGATGTCATCATTAAAACCACTACATTATGGCCAATGGCGTGCACAAAGAGTCTGCGAGGGTTCTGCCTGGAAATATTTTCCCAACTACTGCAATACATTTTTTCTTATCAAAACTCTTTTCAAGGTTTTTATAATTCCCTGATATTTTTAGAAGAAGGTCCAGAAAACCAAAGACATACCAGCATGATGCAGACAGTTGGTATTTATATGGAATTAGAATTGTTGGATAACCCAGAGGCAGACATGTACGAAGAAGCAAATTTATATGAAGAAGAAAGCATGTTGGCTTGGATCCATGCAGAAGACCCATCTTCCTACTATGGAATTTTTCAAAACTCAAGTAGAAAGGAAGTGTATAAAGAAAAAGAGGACATCAATCAGGTTCCTGATTTGAGTGAAATAGTCTCAATCAAAGGCCATAGAAGAGAGAAGAAAAGAAAAACCCTTAAGTGTAGCATTGGTGAAGCTACTTCAAATCCTATATTAGTGGCCACGTTTTTATGGATACTAGTATGGATATCATCTGTTATGTCAATTTTTTTGATAATAAGTGCAGGGTTTTACAAAGATGAAAAAGCAGTACATGCAAGCCTTTGGGAATAGGGGATTCCATTGGATGAAGAAGTTGGAATAGAAAAGATGACATTTTGTAGATTAAGTCACACAATGGCTGAAACAAAGATACAAAAGATGCAGTATGGAGGAGATAGTATTCTAATGAAGGATTTAGGGTGGCCCTATCAGATGTTCAGTATGCCCACACCAAGTGTATCATCATGCTCCACATGAGCTAACTGTACAACATCAATATCAAGGTCAAAATGATGATCACACTCTAACTGAGTATCATCACAATGCTCTAAAGCATCCAACTAATCATCCAAAGTGTGCTCCATAAGAGCATCCACATGATCAATAAAACCATGCTCTATATAAGCATAGTGAGCATCCAAAACATGCTCTACATGTGCATCCATCTAAGACCAGACTGTCTCTCACATGAAGTACTTGCAGTGGATACATGTGCCCAATCCTAGCACCTCTGACAAGCATAAGCTATCCCAACTACAACTGAAAATGATGCTCACCAAGGAATGCATAACATCTACTCTCTTGTAACTGGCTAACTGAAATCAAGCTCATAGGGAATGAAGGCACATAGCTTACATGTTTGAGTATAAGTGATGCTCCACTAGGTAGCATAAGGTATATATCTCCTACACCCTCAATGTGATAGGCATGTGCACACATCCATGACTCTCACATGAGAATCGACAACACTACTCACTATGTGGAGTAAATTGAAAACTAGCTAATGCATCAAGCAACCAAGCCATATGTGTGTTATCCAATGAACAAGAGAAATCTTGAGATTAACCATAGGAGAAAGTGATATCACCATCACTAGCATAATCAACTGACATAGACTCTCATGAAATTTTGTTGGCTTTTATGCTAGAAGAGTACTCTAGTAGATCCTTTATGCTTCTGTGATAGCTCTGGATCATTGCTTATCTCTATTTACTTGGACTTGGTCACATGTTATCTGTGACAGGTTGGACCATCTTACAGAATTCATTCTTAAGTGGGAGGTGTATCGCCATTGTATTGTCATGTATTGCTATTGGTTTTTTGCATGCGTATTTTCCATTATCTTGATTGGATCAGTGATATGTGGTGACAGATTACTCATTGTTCTTTTGCTACTGGTTATCTTGTTTGATTGCTTAATTTATAGGGGATACTCTGTCAAATTGTTTCTAGGATTCTTTCATATCTACTATCACTTTGGAGACTTGGTGAGCAGGCTTATGCTCATGGTTTTATGTGCATGCTACATGCATGTTATGTGACAGGTGGTTCACATGGTTTCTTCTCCAGTGAGACAGTTGTGATGTGAGTTATGCATATGGATATGCAAGTGTGATCCTATTGAAGATAGAGTATTGTTTCTAGTCTCGTATTATATTTCTAGTCTCTTGGATTACCAGCATGTTGTCTTCTCGGTTTGATGGCACTGACTTTCCAAGATGGAAAGCTCAGATGTGGCATACATTGGTTCATGCACGGTAACACATGTATGTGCATAGAGATGCAAAGAGGCCTCATGACATGCCTGACCATGTATGGATGGATATGGATGCATTGGCCAGCTCCACTATCCGATTAGAGCTTGCAGATTCTATATGTGAGTTTGTTATTTATGAGGAGACGAGTAGTGCATTATGGCAGAGACTACATGATATGTATGCGAGTCCAATATTGACTCATGTGAGACATAGATCACATCGACAGCTTTGACATTGGCACTGTGGTCGTGAGGGCCATATTCGATGATGTTGCTTCAGGAGGATGCAACAATGACGTCAGAGATATGCATGTGATGTAGGTCAGGCATCTCCTCTATAAAATGGACTCTAGAACAAAAATAACCATCGAGGAATCATCACCCACATATACCAAGAATCACACTGGCAAATAGATATTAAATCATTGATCATATGCTAAAATAATAGCCAATCAAGGTGACAAACGGATGTGCAACTAAGGCTTCAATTTGGATCATGTACCTGCAAAGAAAACAAAAGATACAAGTACCATCCAAGATCCAAAATCAACTCTCATAAAAGTATGTGTGACTGGCAAGCCAAGGCATATCCAAGTGCCATAAACAAGATAGAGACCATAATGCCACTATACATCCACTAACAATGCCATTATGACACTCATGATGAGATAGACCTCAAAAAGGAGTATACCACAATGTCATCTCACATGCCAAACACATGACAGGATTATGCTCTACTCTCATTTGGAGGTGAAAATATATTGCTCTTGTGTTTTTCTATTTCGGAGGTGATAACCTCTAAATCTGAATTTTTGCTCTTTAATAAAGTTCAAGAACTCTTTCTTGAATATGTAATGATATAAAGAACACCTCAATCCGAGGTTTGTAGCTCAAGATATACACAAAACAAACATCAGTTATCAATTTCACCTTCACCTTCAACACTACTGCTTTATATTTTGCAATTTCAGGGACCTTGCACTCAGAATCTGGATCTATCTTCTTTTACAAAGTTATAGAGGATACTTTAAGCTATGCATAGCAAGTCTCTCATTCCAATTTGTAAAATTCAACTTATAGCCAGAACACTGACTTGCTGTCCAAATGATTGTAGATTTGTTTTCTACATCAGTCTGTGTTTTTCAACTTTTTGGCACTATAGCACTCCGAATGAGGTTCTTCACTCTTCTCTAAAATTGTAGCTCTTTTTCTCAGCTATGCAAAAAACTTTAAAACGCATCAACCCAAGATTTCTAACTTGAGTTATGGGCAAAATACTGAACAGCTGTTGAGAGATGCCGACCTGCACTTTCACCTCTTGTGACATAAGCTTCCATTGAAGCTTCTTGCACACAAGCCTTCAACATGCTCTGATACTGTTGAGCCCATAAAATTCATGTTGGCCAAATTCAACCACAATCAAAGTCAAAGTGGTCAAAGTCAACATGTTTCAAGGTCAAATTCAACATGGGCAAAGTCAAAGCATTCAAAGTTTGGGTGTCAACATGGTCAAAGTTCACAATTAATTGTTCACAAAGGTTATATTTACAGAAAGTTGGATGCAGGTTGTAGAGTGTCTTTCTGTAATTTCTCTAAGGCTCAAAGTATTTTTAAAGCGTTTGGAAGGTTCAGGTGAACCCTCTCTTAGGAGCGCATTTGAGGAATTAAAAGGCAAAAATGTGAAAGTATGTGAAGGGGCTCCCCAATTAAAATTAAAGTCACTATAGGACAAAATAGGGATTCGTTGGCTGCCCACTTTTGGAGACAATCTTGGGACCCCAAAGTGAGCACCAAGATATGCTAGCAGTTAGAAGCGTACGTGAATCGAGACTCAAATCAAGGCAAGGCATTATTCTTGGTTAGACTAAGCAAGGTGAGCATAGTCTACACTAAGAGAAGAGCAAGAGAGATATAGGAGTGTGCGACGAGTGCAGTGAAGTGCAAGGTGTGCAAGAAGAGTGACTTAGAAGTGTGCAGAGGTCCTAAGCTATGCAATCAAAGGTCACAAGGTCTTGAAGCTATGTGCACGTCGACAAAAGGTGTCCATCCCTCCCCTATTGGAAGCTTGAGTGCAAGGTGTGCATAAGTGCAAGCTCTTAGAGAAGGTGGAGGTCTGGTGCAGAGAAGCTAGGTGGCAGCAAGAACCTTGGGTACTTTGTAACTTTGTTGATTGTGCACTCTTTGGGATTTTGCACAGAGAGCATTTGGAATGTACTGTAAATCATCATTGTACTTTTCTCCTTATAATCACTCTACAGAAGCTTCTAGTGTCCGTATCTTTCTTCTTATCTTTCTCCCTTCTCCTACAAACACTCAAATCCCTTTCTGCACAAGAATCCCCCAACAAAATTTGGCATGTGTGGTGGGACTCCAAGGAGATTTCAGCATAGGAGAAGAAAATTGCAAAGTGTAGGAGAGTTCAAGGGTATCGACAGTATTGTACTGACTTAAGAGGTAATCTCTCTTCCATTGGAATTCTCTTAAACTAAGAGAAGTATGAACAGCTCATTACCGCAACCAGGTCTCAAAGCTTTAGGGTCCCTTGCAAAGCAACAAGAAGGAAGTTTATTCAAAGATCAACTAGCCCATTGTCATCGACATCATTAGTAAAGAATATGGCAGCCCAGGTAGATTTGGAAACTTTACTTTCTAGATTGAATATCAAATTTCCGTCCTTCACAAAACTAGCACAAGAAGACCCAGATGAGCACATTAGGAGATTCTTAGCCTTATGTAAAACAAGGGGTCTAATGGGAAGAGAAGATGCATTTTTTATTCTTTTCCCTACAACATTAGAAGGGCTAGCAGACAAATGGTTTAGTCAGTTCACCGATAACCATTTCACCACATGGGATTTGATGAAGGAAGCATTTAGAACACAATTCCAACAAGGGAACACAACTGAAAACATTATTGAAGAATTAGAAAATTTAAGACTAGGTCCTGGGGAGACCTTCCCAAAATTTGTTACTAGAGCTAAGGCATTAATGGCCAAACTACGAGACCCTCCCCATGATTTTCTTTATCAACAAGTGGCTGGCTAAACCACTTCCCATATCAACACAATGTAAAATAAAGGAGTTAGTTTTACCAACAGCGACAATAGAAGAATTTATCAATAGAACTACAAGATTGGAGCAAATTAAACAGAAGTATGGGGCAAGTTCTTCCAATTTCTCATATCCTGTAGAACATGAAGACCTAGTAATTCACCTAAGAAAAGATCTCGAGAGCTTGAAAAGGAATAAGCCACACAAAGAGGAGGAGAGCACAGTAACTCAATTGAGGCGTGAAATTGAAGCACTGAAGTTACAAAAGGAAGAGGAATCCCAAGCAGAAGAGTTGGCTCAACTTCGAAAGGAGTTGCAGGAACTCAAGGGAGGTGGCATCAAAAGTAGACGATGGTATACCATGTGCAGCAAGCAAGTTCATGTGGTACGTGAATGTCCATTGTTAAGTGTAACTTGCCAGCTATGCAAGAAAGCTGGTCATGAGGCCCATGAATGTCAGTCAAGAGGAATGCCTGCAACAACATATTGGACACAAGGGGGAACCCTACCACCAACCAATGTAATGGCAGCAGCACCCAATGAAGGTAATAATTACAACCCTAGACATAGAGATAACTTTGGAAATGGGCCAAGGAGGCCCATTATTTGTTTCACATGTGGAGAATGTGGGCATTACCAAAGTAGATGCACTTTGCCAGAAAATGCCCCCCCTTGCAGAAATTGCCCAGAAGCTAGGGACCATTATACCAATTGTTGTCCTAAGAACCAAGCATCTTCATCTGGGCCACACATTCAAATGATTGTTGTGAGCAAAGAAGAAGTTGTGGAACAAGTCAATGTGCCATCACCATCTACTAGAGTGGTGCAGTTAGAAGAAATTGAATCTTTTACAGTGCAGACAAGAAGCAAGGGGAAAGCTCAATTGGACATAGGTCAAGAATCAAGGATTAATGGGCTGAGGAAAAACAAAGAGACATCTGAAGACAAATCCACCACATGTGTAGATACAAGGCAAAAAGAAAATCTCATAGGTACCAGTAATGCCATTGGACAAGCATCCAGCAAGGCTCATGAGGAGTTTGATAAGTCGAATGGAGCACATGCTCTTAAGGAATCAAAAGCTTCAATACTACTCAAGTCCATGAAAAAGGAGGTCATCATTTTTTATTTAATAAAGATGGATGGGAAATTCAGGTTAGAAGTCTTGTAGATAATTGATGAGGCTTCCACAACAAGTTTAATCGCAAAGACTGTTGTTATGCACAAAGATAAAATTGTAGGGGAAGCACCCCTCACAAGTTATAAGAGTCCTCGGCTAACAGTCAGTATCGAAGGATATGATTTTCAAGTAGTCATTGTAGATGGCAGTTCTGGCATTAACTTGATGCCTGAACATACCATGAAAAAGATTGGACTACAAACTTCAAGACCTGCCAACTTCATTGTAACATTGGTAGACCAAAGCATAGTAAGGCCTATGGGAGTGGTCTCTGGAGTCCCAGTCAAGATACAAGGTACAATCTTTAACTTGGACTTTGTTGTCTTAAGTTTGCCACAGGTAGAAGGAAGTTTCCCCTTGTTGATTGGGAGATGGTAAGATGTAGAGTAGTGTTGTTGGAAGGTAAAAAAATAGTCATTTTTTGTACAGTTTCTGAGTTTTTCTCCACCTTCATCTTCATCATCATCACCATCTTCTCCCACCTTCATCTTCTCAAATTTTCTCATTTTTTGACTGCACATTCACTTCGTTTTCATTTGTGGCTACGAGCAAGAAGATTAGAGGGAGTTCAGAGCTGAAACATTGAAGAAATACTCTTGAAACACTCTCAAAACACCAAAACTTTGAGTGACTAGTCACGCACATGACACGACCTGCATCTAGTATCATGAGTGCAATATCGTGGGCTAGGTGAGAGATTTTTCATTTACAGGCAGTTAGGAGTGACAAGGAGGGCATAAGGTACACACAAAAATTTTTGAATTTGGACTTCAAAAAGTCCAAGTATCGTGGTCGGATGAGTTCAGGTATCATGATACCAGAACTCCCTTGTATCGCGATACTTGATAGGTATCATGTATCGTTGATACCTCCTCCCCATGTATCATGATACTTCATGAGTATCATGTATTGTCGAGGATAAGTATCGTGTGTCATTTTCTCTTAAATGTCATGTGTCGCCGATACTTCCTAAACATCATGTATCGTGTGTTCTGAAGGAATCCCAGAGAGATCCTGTTTGCCTGTTTTAACACCAGAACCCTGAATTGGCATAACATTTTCATAAAAAGTCTGTTTGTTATCATTTTGGGTTCATTGGAAAGCTCGTTTCAAATCCAACAGGTTAATTTTCAAGTTGACCTTCAGGTGGGATTAGGAAGCCAATGGAGCCCCAAAGGATTTTGAGCAATACAAAAGGGAAAAATTGGGACTAATAGACAAGCTTATGAACCTTAGATCTAGTAGACACCTAGGGAAGGATAGACAAAGCATCAAATCATATGAGCCTAGTGTCAACCATACAGCTAGGTCGTGGGCACAACAACTTAGTGGTTATCCTTACATGCTAAGTTCAGACGCAAGTGATTCAAAAATGTCTTTTAGCATGGAGAGACCCATAGGTAGCTCAGGCACTGGCTATTTATAGACACCAGAAGGTCCCTATAAAACACAATTGGAATATATTAGAACCAACCAATTAGGTGCATGCATCTATGAGGATGACCTGAGGTGATCAATGGTCCAACTCAAAAATCCAGATCAACCCATTAGACTTGAACATCCAGTGGTCAAGTTCGAAGAGGGTTCATACATTGATAAGGAAGGAACCGTGTATGTGGTCACCAACTTACCAGATAGGATAGATGAGTTTGGAAATTTTATTCCTGATAATGACATAGGAGACCTAGATCAAGGAGACCTAGGATGAGAACCCAAGACTCCTAGAGGTAAGTCAGTCTTGACCAGGGTGATCACTCCAGATTGGCTAGGTGAGTGCAATATCGCAAGTGGTCAAGGTAATGAAGAACTATTTTGATGGGTTAGGAGATCCTTATGATCATGTGGTTGAGTTCAAACAAGTGTTAAGAGCTAAACAGGTCGAGGACTTTTTCACATAGTTCGAGGCATTTGGTTTGACTCTCAAGGGTACTGCCTTAGCTTGGTTTCAACCCCTTAATAGTCACAACTACTAAGATATAGTTTAACTGCTAGAAGAATTCATTGTGGAATTTTCAAAGAGTAAAACATGAACCACACGGCTCAAGATTGTCCCTATAATAGGCAGGCTATTAGACAAACTTATCAACAACCTTATCAATAGGGTAGGTACCAAAATCAACACCAACAGCCATATTATAGGCCACAACAGCAATATCAAGCACCATATAGGCCACAATCAGTCCTAGGAAACCAACCACCACCTCCTGCCAATGTGATCCTAGTTAAGTATGCAGTGGTAGAGGAGAACCCTAGTAGAGCATTGGTGCCAATGATCCCCTTGGTCTTAGAAGATGACTCTCATGCTCATAGTTCTGACTATTCCCATGAAGATAGTCCACAAGCTTATTACACAGACTCACCTGAGCATAGTGAGACTTATCCGTATCAATACGAGACACCATATATGGAACCAAATTGGGAGCCAGAATACTCCAATGTCATGTACATGAATCCTAACCCCAGGCCCCAATTGAGACAAATGAGACCACAAGCCCCTAGAGGACCATGTTTTGGATGTCAGGGTGACCATTTCATTCGTGAATGTCCCCACCCATCGACTCTAGGACAAGGATAGAACATCAAAATACAAGGATTTTGTTTTGAGTGCAACAAAGAACATCTCCCAAGAGATTTTCCAAGGAACCCCTCTAGTGCACCCAAGGTTACACCCATGAATGTGGTAGGCCTAGTGCTGGATTCAAGTTCAAGTAGTGTGATTGTGGCTCTTATATAGGCAGTCACTAGGGCACAAGCCTTACAACATACTAAACCAGTTGAACAAATCAGAGCCAAGTGAATCAGGAGAGCCTAGTAAGAGGAAAACAAGAACATGGAAGGATACTAGGGACAAGGACAACCATAAATGGACTAAAAAGTTATCTAAACTAGAAGAAAGCTTGAGAGATGCAAAAACAAAAATAGCAAACATTGCATCTCAAAACCCCTTGCATGTCAAAAATCCATCCACACCACCTCATCCCACCCCGCCAGTCACTATAAATAGGCCACAACCAGGGTCTATTCTTGCATATCCAACCCGAGAAGACTTGGACATGATGTTCAAGGCCTACCAGGCTCAACTTCAAGAAGGTCCAACAATTGCAAACCTAGAAAAAAAGTTACCCTAGAGTAGATTTAGAGATTGAAGGGACAAAAATGTGCATAAAATTGGTAGAATTAGCTAAGGCTATGATCGAGACCAATAAATTGTTCAATCAAACAAATTCTATCAAACTAGGTTTGCATTTCCATGCCTTACTAGAAAGATTAGAGCAGTTGGTAAACAAGGTGCAAGTTTCTTTAACTCCACATGCTCAACCAGTTGTTGAAAGAGAAAACTCACCACCAAGTGGTAGGCCTAGTGCTTGATCCCACAATATTGATGAGAAATGAAGAATATGTGGTTCCAAGAAACACTAAAGTCATGAAGAACAATAAGGTTCAGTGTCATCTCACTTTAGAAGAGCTGCTCAAAGCAAAACCTGAGTTATGGAATCATGTGGCAAATCAAGTTCCGGAACTTGGTTCCTGTGCCAAAAGTAGGCTCGAAGTAGAAAGTCCCAGAGATACCTCTATACAAAATAGGAGACATGAGTGAAGGTGAACAAGGTAATACTTATCTTCCAATCACCTACCAAGGTTATACAACCAAAGCTATCCTAGATTCAAGTGCTGGTGTTGTGATTGCGACCACCTCTTTGTGGAATCAATGGGGCAAACCCGCATTAAGACCAACTTGAATGAAGCTTCAAATGGCTAACGGCCATGTTGAAAGACCTCTAGGATTTCTAGAAGGGATAACTCTAACCACTTGTGTACTAGAGTTTGAACACACCTTTGCTATATGTGACTTTGGCAAAAATAACATCTATGAGATGATCCTAGGAAGACCCTTCCTATGACAATTGAAAATAATACAAGATTGGGAAACCAACTCCTTGTACTTGTAGCATTTAGGGGTCACAACTAAGGTCAATTTGAAGGATTACACCTGTTAAAATGCTCTTTTGCAGTACAAGCATTTAAAGATCTATATCGGGTTCTTGGGAGTGGTAGGGGTCTGATAAATCAGAGGCCCTGAAACTTGATTTTCCCAGTTAATTATTCCAAGTTGCAATACAGTAACGCTCACAACTCTGCTTATCACGAATCACTAACACAGAATTCTATTTACTTCTTTCACCGACTGACTGTCTTACTCAGATTAATACCCGTCACCGTACATAACGTAGAAGTTATTCTCTTCTGTTATACAGACTTATTATCGCACTTAATCTTACGGTATTAATCACAACTTAATGTAATTAAACAAGGATGTCACTCTAGCACAATGGTGAGTACCAACGTGAGGAGATACACCTCATAAATGTCAATCCGTGGAGACGTGAGGACCGGTATGAAGACCGCGAGCAAGTGATGGCACAAGTGCGTGAGTGAAAGCACACAAGCATGCACACACATACACACACACGCGCACAAGGTAAGAGCAAAGAGTGGAACAATGGAAAGCTTCGATTACCAAAGAGCTCTCTTACAAAACTGAAATCTACAACAAGCTAACCTCAAAAATGAGCTCTCCAGTCCTTTTTATAGTTTTTGAGTGGTTTTGGCCCTGTCCAGACCTAGTGTCCGGCCTAGTTAAAAAATAGGTTCCAGGGCTTATTTGGGGGCTCAAACGGAGTCTAAAAATCATGAAAATTGGTAGGATGGTAGATCTAATACTCCTCAAGCTCGAGGACTCCTCGGCTTGAACAAAATGGAGTTACAAAAATGGAAAATGGTATTTACAATGGTTTTTAGTGATAAAAATCACTATTTTTGTAGGGATTTCTTCTGAAAATTTGACATGTGCTTCTTGGAGCTCCCTACTTGCTCCTTCTTCCTGTGTGTCCACTTCCTTGATGCGCTTCCATGCTTTGTCCTTGACCTTAAGCTTCAACACTCCCCCCCCTCTTGAGTCTGTCGTCCCTGACAGACCCTTGTTGTATTGGTCGTTCCATGTAGTACGTTGAGAGGTAGCGTCCTTTGCGTCCAACAGGGGCGATCCTTCTTCCCAATGTATCCTGGTTGTTTGTCTGGTTCTTCACTTTGCCACTGTTATCTCTTGCAGTTTGTAGTCCCTTTGTACGTACTTCTGCCTTGTATTCCATCTGGGTGGTGCATTTGTGAGTTTTCCAAAACTGCTAGCTGCTCAAAGGATGTGGTCAATGTTGATTGGGAGCAACTCTCGGTGGTGGATGGCGTCCTTGCTCTTGTTGTTGTCATCTTGATGTTGTCTTTTCATAGTTTTCATGCCAAGTATTTGTAACCCATAATGAATGGTGGGTAAGTGCATTAGTGCATGGGTTGAACCAAATATGTGCCTTGTGCATGGCCTTGTAATGTGGCCCTACATATGCGTACTTGGAAAATGCATGGCAAGAAGTATGGTGCAAGAGATTGGGTCTTGAGCTAAGTGCTCAAGGGTATGCTGACGAAGAGGTTTCCTAATCTATCATGGTTATAGTGTTGTTGAAACATACACGTCTTACCATGGTGAAGGGTATGTTGGTCTTCATCTCTTCGTGTTGTGGTTCCCTCATGATGTTTGATCGTCGGCTTGTCCTTTTTGTTGAGGGATGTCCTTGCTGGAAGTTCGCTGATGAGCACTTTCCAGCACATAGTCTCTTTTTTTTTTTTTTTTTTTTTTTTTTTTTTTGGAACAATGGCATCAAACAAGAAGAAAGAGGTTAGTATCAATAACATATTTTTCATGTGAAAATTGTGTCTCATGTGCCTGGGATTTCTCAATTGTGTCTATGCACGGCCATGTAAGGTGGCCCTATATTGATGCATACTTTGGAAATGCATGACCTGAATGGTGCAAACGACTTGGTTATGCCAAAGGCACATGGTTGCTGCTGGTCGAGGCTTTTGATGTTACTTGTATACTTGATGAATTCTTTGTTTGGAGGTGTCGATTGGATCTCGAAATGATGTAATCCTCCTAATGGGAACCCATTTCCGAATAGTATTTGGCCCTGTAGAGATCACCTCAGGCCAGTTCTTCTTTGGATGCTTTCCAAGCTTTGGTATCCAGTGTGGTTGACCCCTTGGTTTTGTGGATGTTGCTTGTGCTTTTGGCTGCCAAACCCATATCCTAGGTGAGTGCCTGCTTATTTTTGTAGAAGGGTTAAGTTTATCTTCTTTGGGTCTTTGTGCTCTGTTCTTATCCTTTGTTTTCCTTGGCTTCTTTGTTGAGACCTTTTGCATGGTGGGGAGCATAGGCCGTTGCGTATGTAAGAGCTTCTTGGGTACCCACATCTGTAATCGCCCGTGTTGAGCTGTAGCTAATTTTTTAGGCACCCAAATTTGTACCTTATTGTGGTCGGCCTTCATCGATTGTTTCGGTACCCAAAGTAGTTGGATTTCTCGTGTTTGAGCCTGTCGTAGGTGCTTGGTCCTTCTGTTGTCATGGTCGATCTGGTTGGGTGGGAGTCTTTGAGGCAATGTCGATGGTTGCACTCCTTTCTTTACCCAGATCTGTGTCATGCCCAACACTTCTTTCTTCTTGAGGGCTCTTTGTCTATTTGATAGACTGGCTGTCTTGCACTGTTTTGCTTGCTTCTGAGGTTGAGCTCCTGTGGATGCTTTGCTCTTTAAAAAACAAGAAGAAGGTTCATCTTGACTTTGCGACTGTCCTTCCGTGCTTGCGTCCGTCTGGATCATAGAGCTTTTGACATCTACAACATCTTGTTCAAGAAGATTAGCCTTAGAGGAACAAAGAGAGTGTGTGGTGTCAGTTTCAGTGGGCATGTGATTCTCCAATTCTAATGTAATGCATTGATTATATACCCACACTTGAAGAAGTTGACTTCTTAGGTTCAAGTTGACAGCATGGTCGTAAATCCAATCTTGACCCAAGACAAGTGGTTCTGTGAGGTCCTCATCATGACACACTAGCATTTTGACTTTTATTGGAACATCTTGAAGGTAGATGGGAAGTTCCACCTCGCCCAAATAGGGTGTTTCCACGCCTCCTAATCCTATGAGATAGGCTTCTATGGGCTTGATGTCCAAATGCAAGTCTTGGCAGTATGAAAGTCTAACTGCACTAGTTGCTGCTCCTGAGTCAACCAATGCTCTCACAGTCCTTACACTCTTTCCTTGTCCTACCTCTATAGTCACAAAGGGCCGTCGATCAATTATGTGAGAAGTAATTATGCCTGATTTTTGGCACATGTCCATGTGATATTTGGGAGCTTTTGTGTTGACATCTAGGCCTAGCCGCCGTAGCTTATTTCTTCTGATGCGCTCTCTTGCCTCTGCTTGTGCTTCTTCTCTAACCCTTAACTCCTCTTCTTTTCGCTTCTTAGCAGTGTTGAGTCTCGTGAGCATTTCCTCTATAAGAGGTTCCTGATATAACTTGACTCGGCATCCACTAATATAGTTTGGTAGGATATCACCTTCTAAAGTGGCCAATTGCACTGCACCGCTAGTGGAGAGTCTATTAATGATCATGGGTCCATATCCTCGTTTCTCCAATTTGCGGGCATGTTGCTTTAGCGTGTAAACCAGCACTAGATCACCTTCCTTCAATCCTTTGTCCTTTACATGGGCATCAAAGTATGCCTTTTGCCTTTTCTTTGCAGCATAAATGCCTGCTGCTGCGCGTAGCCTCGTCTCACCTAAGCGTTCTAGATCAAAGATCCTGGAAGACAACTCATGTCCATTCCACTCATGCTCTTGTGCTACCTTCAAGGCTGGGATTAGGAAGTCCAATGGTAGCACGGCATTCTGTCCAAAGACCATCTGAAATGGGGTAGCATTGAGTACCGTTTTGTAGGCAACTCGGTATGCCCAAACAGCATGATGAAGCTGTTTGTCCCAATCAGAGCGTTTATTATTTACAAGTTTCGTCAATACGTTACATAGGATCTTATTCGTGCTCTCGGCCTGTCCGTTGGCTTGTGGGTGATAAGGTGCAGACTTCTTGTGTATCACCATGAATTCTTGAAGGAGATTTTCAATGACCTCATTCAAGAAGTGCGTACCTCTATCACTAACCAACTCTATTGGTAACCCATATCTAGTGAACACATTTTCGAATAAGAACTTAGCCGTCGTTTGAGCATCATTCTTTGTCGTGGCTTTTACTTCCACCCACTTTGTAAGGTAATCTGTGGCTACAATAATGTATTCTGCATGGGAGTTTCTAGCTGGGGGGTTAATAGGACCAACAAAGTCTATACCCCACTTTGAAAATGCACGTCCTCCCATCATTGGCCTTAAAGGCATCTCGTCTTTTCTTATCGGATATTGGGCACGTTGGCATGTGTCACATTTCTTCACATAAGTATGTGCATCCATATGAAGAGTGGGCCACCAAAGTCCTGAGAATAAAATGGTCTTAATTACTCTGTCAGGCCCAAAGTGTCCACCTGCAGCACCGCTGTGTGCAGTTTCTAAGACTTTCAAATAGTCTGATTCATGAACGCACAGTCTTAGGTAACCATCCTTGCCTCTTCGATATAGGTTGTCTCCTACTAAGGCATAGTCTTGAGCCTCTTGCTCCATACTCCGTTTTCTTGCAAGACTAGCCTGATTGGGTAATGTTCCCGATCTCATGAACGCAACCAATGGAGCACTCCAATCTGGGATTAATGACACATGATAAAGAGTGGCATACTCCACTGGGGGTCTCTTCTGGCACACTGGACAATTCTGGATCCACTCCTGTATTTCTTTGTCCATGCTAGGCCAATACACTCCTAAACGTTTTAGATTCTGCAATGTTCGTTGTTTAGAGTAGTGATTTCCTAGCAGTCCCTCATGGGCTTGTTGCATCCAACTAGTATGTTCGTCGTCCTCCACACAACAAGCTAATACGCCCTCAGTATCTTGCTTATACATACTTCCGGCCAATATTTGATACTTTTGTGATTTCACAATTTCTTCTTTGCTTGTTTTCACATTTTTATTTGCAGGTCCGAAGGTTAGGACTGGCACCAACTTATTTGCCCATTTAGGAACAACTTCCAAATTGAACAGATAAGCATCGGGCAATTCATCAGACACTCCTAGCGGTGGCTCTCCTGAAGTGATGCGAGAAAGATGGTCTGCCCTAAGATGGGTTCTACCTTTCCTAACAACAACTTCAAAGTCGTATTCCATTAGTAAGAGGAACCATCTTACTAAGCGGCCTGTATTGCAAGGTTTATTGACCAAATATAGTAAAGCTTGATGATCAGTGAAAAACTTGAACTTATTGGCCAATAGATAGTGTCTAAACTTCTTCACGGCATATACCATACCTAAGCCTTCTCTCTCTGTTGTGGTATAATTTCGTTCAGCTGCATTTAATTGCCTACTAGCATATGCTATCGGCAAATCTAGGTTTCCTTCACCTGTGGGTTGTGCTAGCACACATCCTATTGCATGATTGGAGGCATCTACATGGACATGAAAGGGTTTGCTCCAATCCGGAGTAGTCAATATTGGTGCTGTGCACAAACGTCTTTTCAGCTCGTTGAAGGAATTCTCGCATTCCTCGTTCCACTCAAAATTTGTTAGCAACCCGTAAAGAGGTTTAGCTATGATGGCATACATGTGGATAAACCTACGGTAATATCCACAATGGCCCATAAAGGCCTGTACCTCTTTAACATTTCTTGGTCTTGGCAACTCTGCTATCGCTCTTACCTTGTCTTCATCTGTTGAAATTCCATTCTTAGAAACAATGTGACCTAAGATTTTACCTTGTCGTACCATGAACACACACTTCTCTGGGTTCAGACAAACTCGATAATCTCTACACTTGTTGAAGATTTGTCTGAGCTCAGGGATGTGGTAACTTCTCTGTTGGGAATGCGCAAATAAATCATCCACATATACTTCTAAGCTCTTTCGTAGGAACTCTTTGAAGACATGACACATGAGCCTTTGGAATGTTGCAGGTGCATTGGTGAGCCCAAATGGCATCACGCGAAATGCAAAGATTCCCCATTCTGTGGCAAAGGCCGTTTTGTGTTGATCTTCGGGGGCAATGGCTACTTGGTTGTAACCTGAAAATCCATCAAGGAAGCTATAAACTTCCTTGCCTGCAACACGCTCCAATAGATGTTCGGTGATTGGAAGTGGATAACTATCTCTGATCGTAGCGGCATTAACTTTTTTAAGGTTAATGCACACTCGCAATTTCCCATTCTTCTTGGGCACCACCACAATGGGGGACACCCATTCAGTGTGCTCAATCTCATAAATGAATCCAGCTTCAATCAACCTGTCAATTTCCTCCTTTATTTTGGCTGCATAATTGTCATTATATGTGTAGGGCTTTTGTTTGGTGGGCTTGGCATCAGCGGTCATCGGAATAGTATGAGAGCAAATCTTTGGATCTACCCCTTTCAAGTCTCTATAGTGCCATGCGAACACATCCCTATATTCCCTTAATAGAGCTACAAGCTCTGCTTCTTCTTTTGCACTTAGGTCATCTCCTATGTACGTACATCGTTCTTCGTTCCCTTCAATGGTCACTACAATTTTTTTGGTCTTTTCTTTATTGTCATAGGCTTCTCCTATAATGGCCTCTCTCTTAGGCATCCGTACCAAAATTTTTCGGTCTTCCACTTCATATTTCTTGAAATTTTCTGGTACTTCAAACAATGATTCTTCCTCTTCTTGTTTCACTGCTTTTCTTTTCTTTTTCTTTTGACCTCTTGCACTTCCTTCCTTTGAATTTATCGTTTTAATACTCGTGAGGGGTTCTTCTTCTTTTTGGGTTAACACTCCTATGTCTTCTAAATAGTGTTCCTCTGAGTCAAAGTAAGTATCCATCACAATGGATTCTAGATCATCGTCATTCTCTTCTTCTTCTATGAACTCATTAGGATCACACTCTTCCAACAGGGGTTGACACATGAACACTGAAATATCATAACCCTCCTCATCACAGTGAGGTGTCCATTGTTCTTCATTGACTGCTATGTCCATGGTAGCTAAGATTTCTGCCCAACCATGAGGCTCAAATTCCTCATCTGGAAATATCATCGGTGTGTAGGCTGGGTCTTTTATTGGTCTATCTCCTGGGGAAGTTCCTTCTTCTCTCGCTTTTAGGCGCTTTTCCTCTTCCTCTGCGACTTTGCACATCCACAAGTGAGTATCTTCATGCAGCCATGATGGATCAGGTGAACTTCCAGAATGCACTGAGATAGAATCTTCTTTCGCTTTGTGGATAGGATTCCACTGTAGGGGTGGTACATCTCTGAAGGTGTAATCCTTCAGATTGACCTTGGTTGTGACCCCTAAGTGTTGTAAGTACAAGGAGTTGGTTCCCCAATCCTGTACTATTTGCAATTGTCGTAGGAAGGGTCTTCCTAGGATCATCTCGTAGACATTATTTTTCTCAAAGTCACATATAGCAAATGTATGTTCAAACTCTACACCACAAGTGGTTAGAGTTATCCCTTCGAGCAATCCTAGAGGTCTTTCAAAATGACCATCTGCCATTTGAAGCTTCATTCTTGTTGGTCTTAATGTGGGTTTGCCCCATTGCTTCCACAGGGAGGTGGTCGCAATAGCAACACCAGCACCTGAATCTACAATTGCTTTGGTTGTGTAACCTTGATAGGTGATCGGAAGATAAGTATTACCTTCTTCACCTTCGCTCATATCTCCTATCTTGTCGAGAGGTATCTCTGGAACTTTTTGCTTAGAGCTTACTTTTGGTATATTGGATTCAAGTTCTGGAACCTGATCCTTCACATGATTCCATAGCTCCGGTTTTGCCTTGAGCAGCTCCTCTACAGTGAGATGACATTGGACCTTAGTGTTCTTCACAACATCAGTGTTTCTTGGAATCACCGAGTCTTCATTTCTTACCAATATTGTGGGAGCTCTGATCTGGAGAGATTCAGATTCCCATGGGCCTGTGTAATGAGGCAACTCTTGTAAAGAATTAGATTCAAAATCTAATCTTTCATCTTCTTGTTGCTCTGCTTGGTCTCCATAGATAGACGGAATGTCTTGGGGAAATTGATCATGAAGATCATCAATCTCAGGAATAGGAGGGGAATAACCCTTCTCCTTGGCCCATTTCTCTTCCTGTATTTCCCGCAAGAACTCTTGAGAGTATTGTTGAATTGAAGGAGGTATTCCAGCATCCGTAGAATTAGGAACATAAGCTCCCATTGGTGGTGGGCTTCCTCTTCCAATAACTGGTTGAGCCTGTGGAGGTAAAGAAACTTGTGGTTTGTTTACCAACTGCTCTAATCTTTCTAGTAAGCCTTGGAAATGCAAATCCGGTTTGACAGAGTTTGTCTGATTGAACTTTTGACTAGTCTCAAGTATAGCTTGAGCTTGTTCTACCATTTTCATGCACATTTTCATCTGTTCAATCTCTAAGTCTGCTCTAGGGTAACTCTTGTCTAGGTTTGCAGCTGTTGGCCCTTCTTGAAGACGAGCCTGGTAGGCCTTGAACATCATGTCCAAGCCTTCTGGGGTTGGATCTGCAAGAACAGACCCTGGTTGTGGGTTATTTACAATGGGTGGTGGGGTGGAATGAGGCGAAGTGGATGGAGCTTCAGCATGCGAGGGGCTTTGAGATGCAATGTCTTCTATTTTTGTTTTGGTATCCCTTAGGCTTTCTTCTAGCTCGGATAACTTTTTGTTCCACTTGCGATTAGCCTTCTCTCTGGTATCCTTCCATGTTCTTGGTTTCCTCTTACTAGGTTCTCCTGCCTCACTTGACTCCGATTGCTCAGATGGTTTTGCTTGTTGTGCAGCCCGTGCCCTAGTAACTGCCTGTACAGGAGCCACATTATTGCTACTTGAACTTGAATCTGCCACTAAGCCTACCACGTTGATGGGTGTGACCTTGGGTGCACTAGAGGGATTCCTGGGACACTCTCTAGGAAGATGTTCCTTGCCGCACTCAGGACAAAAGCCTTGTATTGTGATGTTTTGTCCTAGTCCCAGAGCTGGTTGGTGGGGACATTCACGAATGAAATGATCACCCTGACATCTAAAGCATGGTCCTCTAGGGGCTTGTGGTCTTACTTGTCTCAATTGGGGCCTAGTATTTGGATTCGTATACATGACATTGGAGTATTCTGGCTCCCAATTTTGTTCCATAGGTGGTGCCTCATATTGATACTGAGAAGTCTCACTTTGCTCAGGTGACTCTATATAATAAGCCTGTGGACTATCTTCATGGAAGTAGTCTGAACCATGAGCGTGAGAATCATTTTCTGAGACTAATGGGGTTAGTGGCACCAATGCTCTATTATGGTTCTCCTCCGCCATCGTATATTTAACTGGGATCACATTGGCAGGAGCTGGCGGTTGGTTTCCTAGGACTGGTTGTGGCCTATATGGTGCCTGATATTGCTGCTGGTATTGAGGTTGATATTGTTGTGGCCTATAATATGGCTGTTGGTACTGATTCTGATACCTACCCTGTTGGTAAGGTTGCTGATAATTTTGTCTAATAGCCTGCCTGTTATAGGGACAATCTTGGGTCGTATGATTTGTATATTTCCTCTCAATGGTGCAATATAGAGCATTAGGGTTTCCTTGGGTTTGAGTTGTCAACGGACAGACATTAGCCATGTGATCTCCTCCACATGTATAACACCGCTTTACTGAGGTGACCCTTGGCATTTGTCTATTTTGGACTCCTAGCTTTTTGGCCACTTGCTCAGCTATCTCATCTATCTCAGTGGAGGATTTAGAGGTATGACTTGTAGAACTATCAGAGTCCTTATAGAGTTTGGATAGTCCTAATTCCTCACCCAAGTTGTCTTCTATGTCAATGCACATCCATATACACTCTTCTATGGATCTAGGATCTTTCAGGTATACATATGACCTTAATTTTGTGCTCAATAGGCCATCTAAAAACAGTGCCACCTGTTTGGCTGATGTGGGTAATTCTGGTACAGGGCATCTTTCCAAGTACTGTCTAAACCTTCTTCCTGCAAGTCGCACTGTTTCTTGTGGTGTCTGCTTGAAGCTGTGGATCAATGATGATGTGTTATGCCTGATACCGCTTTTGGAAAATTCCACAATGAATTCTTCTAGCAGCTGACCTATCTCTCTATAGTTGCGACTGTTTAGAGGTTGAAACCAAGCTAAGGCAGTACCCTTAAGAGTCAACCCAAATGCCTCGAACTGGGTGAATAAGTCTTCAACCTGTTCAGCTCTTAGCACTTGTTTGAACTCTGCCACATGATCATAAGGATCTCCAAATCCATCAAAGTAGTTCTTCATTGTCTTAACCACTTGAGAGGGTCTAAGGGTTCTTGAGTGCTCTCGTGGTCTAGGCAATGGGAAATCATGATCGTCTCTTTGATGTCTATGAACTCTATGTCTCTCCCTTTCAAGTCTCTCCGTTCCATATCCTGATCTGTCTCTGCCTACAGTGTCTGCAAAGCTTACCTCCGGTCTCTCTCTAGTTCTTTCCCTCTGGGTTTCATGAGCCTTGGATGATCCGGCTCCCTGGAGGCCCTGGGAAACGTTAGATCTTGGTGGAGGGAAAATTGCTTCACCTTGCCAAGTGTAAGCATGTCTGTCATGATCTGATACTAAGAATAATTTCTGAGATGTGTGATCTAGATAGACAGCCTTCCCTGGTGTCTCTGGGTCCTTGAATTCATAGATGGTGACTACTGGGCTGGGTTGATCCGGCCTAAATCTCCAAAAGGCTTCCTCCGTTTCTCTATTCACGAATAGTTCTATGCTTTTATTATCTTGAGGAATCCATTCTGGAGTGAGCACTCTGGTTAAGACTGACTTACCTCTAGGGGTCTTGGGTTCTCCTCCTAGGTCTCCTTGCTCTAGGTCTCCTATCTCATTCTCAGGAATGATATTTCCAAACTCATCTGTCCTATCTGGTAAGTTGGTAACCACATACATGGTTCCTTCCTTATCAATGTAAGCACCCTCTTCAAACTTGACCACTGGGTGTTCAAGTCCAAAGAGTTGGTCAGGATTTTTGAGTTGAACCACTGATCGTCTTAGACCATCCTCATAGATGCGAGCACCTAATTGATTGGTCCTGATATACTCCAATTGGGTCTTATAGGGACCTTCTGGTGTCTGTAAATAGGCAAGGCCTGAGCTGCGTGTGGGTCTTTCCATGCCAAAAGACATTTCAGAGTCACTGGTTTCTGAACTTCGTGTGTAAGGATAACCACTAAGCTGTTGAGCCCAAGACTTGGCTGTATGGTTGACACTAGCCTCAGATGACCTAATGCTTTGTCTATCCTTGCCTAAGTGTCTGCCAGATCTCAGGTTCATAAGCCTTGGCTTCTAGTCCCAAAGTTCTCTTATATTGCTCAAAATCCTTTGGAACACCTTGATTTTCTAGTTTCCCTGAGGGTCAACTTCAAAATACCCTATCTAATAATCCTGGTATTAATATTAACATAACCAGTCGATGTTTTTGTTGTACTCCTCACGAGCTTTCCAACAAACCCAAGATCACTCCGAACGGATTTCGTATGAGAAAGTTATGCCAGTTCAGGGTTTTGGGGGTTAAAACAGGGAAACAGGGTCTCTCAGAAGATGCTTCAAATCAGGCGATATATGACATTTATAGGACACGATACTTGTTACTTGAGGAACTCGATACACGATACTTGATCTTTGAACAGACGATATACGATATTTCAAGGAAAACGATACTTGATACTTCCCCTAAACGATACACGATCTCTAGCCCCAAACGATACACGACCTCCAAGCCAAACGATACACGATCTCTCACAAAACGATCGCTGGACAAAACGATATCTGAGCAAACGATCGCTGGACAAAACGATCTTTGACAAAACGATACTCGATACTTAGCTCAAAACGATACTCGATCGCTGGCAAGTATCGCGATCTCTGAGACGCGATACACGATACTTGGACCAAAACGATACACGATACCTGAATCCAGACGATACACGATACTTGGTCGCAGACGATACTTGATCTTCGGGAGAAAACGATACACGATATTTCCCCAAAACGATCTTTGGTCAAAACGATCTCTGGACTCAACGATCTTTGGTCAAAACGATACACGATCGACGATATTTGGTTCAAAACGATACGCGATCTCTGAGTGAAACGATCTACGATCTTTGACCAAAACGATCGCTAAGCAAAACGATACCGATCTCACCCAAGTATCGCGATCTCTGGTAAACGATCTCTCACTGAGACGATCGACGATACTTGAGCCAAAACGATACCGATCGATGGGAAATATCGCGATACTCAACCTCAGGAGCAAAAGATACTTGTGAAGTATCGCGATACTCGACCGCGGGAGTAAAACGATACTTGACCCTTAGACAAATTTTAACAATTGTTTTTGAATTTTTGATTTTGCCCCCTTGATTTCCTAGCTCTTCTCTCTTATCCTCACTCTCTGTATCAAGCAAAATTCAACATTTAACCTCTGTAAATCCCAAACGATACTTGACGCAGGTCGACTTTTTTTCTCAAAAGAAAACTTGGATTTCCTGAGAGTTTATGAGTATGAAGGGGGTTTGCTTACCTTTGATACTCTCTTCCAACTCTCCTAGCACCCTATTTTGCTCCGCGTAGCTCCCAAAAGCTTTGTTTCTCAAAAACGATACTTGACGCAGGTTTTAGCGCTTCCGAAAATGGCCGCTCAGATTCTTGGTGTTTGGAGAGTGTTTCACGAGTTTTTCTTCAGCGATTCAGTTCTGCACCCCCCTCTAAGCTTCTTGCTCACAACCACAAGCAAAAAGCAAGGTGAATGTACTCTAAAAAATGGAGAAAACTGAGAAAATGAAGGTGGGTGGAGATGGTGATGATGATGAAGATGAAGAAGAAGGAAAATTTAAAAACTGAACTGAAAATGATGATTTTTTTTACCTTCCAACGTCGCTACTCTACGTCTTACCGTCACACGCTCGTCCTCCAAGCTCTCTCCCCGGCAACGGCGCCAAATTTGGTGTCACTCTAGCACAATGGTGAGTACCAACGTGAGGAGATACACCTCATAAATGTCAATTCGTGGAGACGTGAGGACCGGTATGAAGACCGCGAGCAAGTGATGGCACAAGTGCGTGAGTGAAAGCACACAAGCATGCACACACATACACACACACGCGCACAAGGTAAGAGCAAAGAGTGGAACAATGGAAAGCTTCGATTACCAAAGAGCTCTCTTACAAAACTGAAATCTACAACAAGCTAACCTCAAAAATGAGCTCTCCAGTCCTTTTTATAGTTTTTGAGTGGTTTTGGCCCTGTCCAGACCTAGTGTCCGGCCTAGTTAAAAAATAGGTTCCAGGGCTTATTTGGGGGCTCAAACGGAGTCTAAAAATCATGAAAATTGGTAGGATGGTAGATCTAATACTCCTCAAGCTCGAGGACTCCTCGGCTTGAACAAAATGGAGTTACAAAAATGGAAAATGGTATTTACAATGGTTTTTAGTGATAAAAATCACTATTTTTGTAGGGATTTCTTCTGAAAATTTGACATGTGCTTCTTGGAGCTCCCTACTTGCTCCTTCTTCCTGTGTGTCCACTTCCTTGATGCGCTTCCATGCTTTGTCCTTGACCTTAAGCTTCAACAAAGGACCAGAACGATAATACTCAGAATTGAAGAAACTGCGCTACGGCAACTCCACAACCGCAATCGCCCAGACAGACAGTCTGGCGATACTCTGCATCATCACCGGAGTGTCCTTTCATTAGTTGATAAAGTGATACAACTCTTCGCAACGACCTTTCGGTTCGTGCGGAATACGAAAAATAGGAATTACAATGTAGAAAATTACAGAACATTACTGGCCAGAGACTGCGAAGCTTCTTCTAAAACACTATATGCTTCCCGTGTGCTATGTAGTTCATTCCCTATAGCAGTCATTGCATCTGTTTTATCAATGATTTCCTGTTGCAACGTGCTAATCTCAGTATCTTTTTGACATAGTAAAGCATCTTTCTATACTAGCTGATCATGGAGCTGTTGAATTTGGAAATGTAAACCATGATTTTCTGATTTCACCGCATCGACTTCTTCCAGTAATGGAGTAATATCTGCTTCAAGGATATCAACCTTATGTTGCAATTCCTGACGAATATTCTCAGTAACCATTCTGAGTTGCACCGAAAGCTGCTGTGAAAATTGGATAAGCATGCATCCCATGGATTCTAATTCTGTGAACATGGGAATCGGAGGAAGTAGAGGAGGAAGTGGCTGGGATGAAGAGGCGGACAAGAGATGAGTGGAATCCGGTGGAGAGTAATTAGGTGAGGAGGATGAAGCGGCAGGTTCTTCAGTAGGCTCCATAGGTATAATGGGGTCGACCGGAGGTATGGGTGGAGGAATGGGTATAAGAGTGTTGGATACCAACACTGTTCTGGTAGGTTGCTGCTTAGTTGCTTCAGTGTTGGTAATGGCAGATTCCACCAAGATGATCACTGCATTAAGAATTCTCACAACAATATCTTGTACATCTTCGTCGGTCTGGTGCTGAGTCTCTTCTCGAGAAGGGCTTTCTTTAGAATCAGCAGTAGACGCACTGTGGTCCTGTTGCCGGATGGGAGAAGACTGGGTAGACGATTCAAGGTGAATTGAGGTGGCAGTATCATGGAAAATGTCTTCTTCATTTCCTTCTTCTTCATTGCCAGCGGTGGAACCTTGCACTTGACTGTCAGAAGAGCTTATTCGTCTGTGTTTCCAGCGAATGAGTTGGAAGACATCTTCATCTTCGTCCTCATCATTCTCGATTACTTGAACAGACTCCTCATGGAACAAAATTGGAGCATTTGGCGGCGGTTGCGCTGCTTGGAGGGCCGGAAACAGAAAAGTAAGAATGTGCGGAAGGCGAGAACGCGGAAGGTCTCCCTTGTTAACATGCTTAATAACCGTCACGCACTCACGGTAAATGCACCGAAAATAAAATGAAGCAAAATTAACAGGCTCCCGAGAAGCCATGTCAATCATGGAATAGAACGGCCTTCATGTCCGGCCACTCTGTCAAGCATTGTCTCGAGAAACGGAAGCGAAAAGGGATCTGGTACCGTGGCCGCATTTCAATTTTCGGTAATCCACGCGGATTCGGAGTTGTTTATTCTTCTTTGGAACAATCACAATCGGAGATATCCATTCCGCATGTTCAATTGGTACGATGAATCCGACCCTTAGTGTTGAGAGCAGTATGGGCACCCAAGGACTGACTAGACAAGGAAGCCAGCGGAGAGAGTCAGAGCGAGGTGAAGGATTAAGTAGACAAAGCAGTCGACGCAAATCTGGCAGATAGGCCCTTCAAATTTTTCCAAATCAACACCTTTATAACAATGATTCTTATCACTAACAATCATTGTAAATACCATTTCATATTTTTGTAGCTCCATTTTGTGCAAGCCAAGGAGTCCTTGAGCTTGAGGAGCCTTAGAAGTACCTACATATCAATTTTCGTATTTTTTAGACTCCGTTTAAGCCCTCAAATTGGCCCTGGAACCTAATTTTTAACTAGGCCGGACACTAGGTCTGGACAGGGCCAAAACCTAGTCAAAAACTATAAATAGAGCTAGAGAGCTCATTTTTGAGGTTAGCTTGTAATAGTTTTGAACTTGTATGAGCTTTTTGAAAGTAATCTAAGAACTCCATTGCTTCACACTCTTTGTCTTACTGTGTGTGCGCGTGTGTGTGTATGTGTGTGCATGTTAGTGTGCTTCTCACTCACGCACTTGTGCCTTCACTTGCTCGAGGTCTTCATACCATCCTCACATCTTCCCGGATTGACATTAAAGGAGGTGCTACTCATCACTGAGCTACACCAAATTTTGGCGCCCTTGCCGGGGATCGAGCTTTGAGGACGAGCATGTGATGGTAAGATGTAGAGTTGACGTGTTGGAGTCATAGGTATTTTCTTCACTTTTATCTATTTTCTTTTGTTTTCCTCATCATCATCATCATCATCACCATCTCCCACCTCCATCTCCATCATTGCGAAAATTTTCAGTTTTTGATCATATCACCTTCTCTACCTCATTTCCCTCATTCCACTTGTGAGAGAGAGCGAGAGAGCAATATTGTGTGCCTTGTGTTTGCATGTTTGTTGAGTTTCTTGCAGGTTCCAGCAGCATCATCCCCTCCAGCACATTGCGCAGGTACGAAAATGTGCAGAACTGTCTCGCAGTCGCCAGCTTCTGTCGATCGCGATTGACAGAAACTTTCATCTTTTGGTAAAACTGAGTGCACCACAGTAGACTAAAGGCTTTGCACAGCACAGATCCACAAAAATTTTTGAAAAAATTGCAAAATTTCAGTCCATCGCGATTGATAGCATCAATCGCGATTGACACTGTCCATTGCGACGGACAGCCAGTCCATCGCGATTGACAGACCCCGACGGACACGTGTCCATCGCGACGGACACCCCTGTCCATCGCGACCGACAGAAAAATCGCGATTGACACCCCATTTCGCTGAGATTCTTGTCCATCGCGACATATAGAGCCCGGATTGACACAAATTCACAGAAAACCCCGAAAATTTTAGTCCATCGCGATTGACACCCATCAATCGCGACCGACAGCCCAGTCCATCGCGATTGACACCAGTCCATCGCGATTGACACCAGTCCATCGCGATTGACACCTGTCCATCGCGATTGACAGCCCAGTCGATCGCGATTGACAGCCAATTTCGGCCAATTTTTTAGGGTTTTTTAATTTGAAGATTTAGGCTAATTTTGGACATGGATCATGGACTCTAGAGCACATAAGGAGGCTACAGGCAAATAACCCAAGGAAAACCTGTTGCCCTGTTGGCCTGTTTGAACCCTGTTTTAATCCCTGAAGCCTGAACTAACATAACTTTCTCATACGAAATCCGTTTGTTGTGATTCTTGTTTTTGAAGTTGACCATACCCCGAGGTAGGAAAACTGAGGGATCCTTGGGATTGTTTTCCATAAAAGCAAAGGATAATTTGGTCTGTGAGTTACATGCATGAAAGTGGTCTATTGTGTCATTTGAATCTAAGTCTTGAGCTAACCGTGGGACTTTTACAGGTCCAGCAAGAGCACTTGAGGGCATTCTAAGCAAGAGTAAGTGCAAGCTTGGGAACACGCCGACTGGGCACACAAGGGCAACAACACAAAGAAAGAAACTCAAGGTTGGAAAATCCTCAACACCCTCTATCAATTCCTAGCTTAGGCTAAGCACGACTAGTGCTAGGATTAAGTCAGGGCAACGATAGGCATCAAGCAAGTTGAAGACTACCTATGCACTCAAGTTCAAGATTAAACATAATTTCTTTGTGATGTGATAACCTTAAAGGAAAGAATCTAACGTGGAACGATCAACTTACAGTGCGAAAATTATCTCAAATATTCCTGACGACGTGATTTCTGACAAGAGCATAAACACGATAATCGACTAAAAAAGAATCAAGTGACTGATACAAAAGAACTCAGCAACAAGGTTGTACTTGGGCAAATTTGGGCTATTCAATTAGGCTTATGAACCTTAGATCAGGGCGACATCTAGGGAGAGATAGACAAAGTCTTAGGTCTTCAGAGGCTAGTGTCAACCACACTACTAGGTCTTGGGCCCAGCAGTTGAGCCACCACTCATGCTACCCTAGCTCTGAGACCAGTGAATCAGAGATGTCTCAAGGCATGGACCGACCTACGGGAAGTTCAGGAGTGCCATACTTGCACAGGGTAGAAGGCCCATACAAGATGCAGCTAGAATACCTTAGGGCCAACCGATTAGGTGCTAGCATCTATGAGGACGGTCTAGGAAGATCCGTGGTCCAGATTAAAAACCCTGACCAATCCATTGGACTAGAGCGCCCAGCTGTCAGGTTTGAAAACGGAGCGTACTTAGACAAGGAAGGGACAATATACGTAGTCACCAGTCATCCAGAAAGGACTGATGAATTTGGGAATGTAATCCCAGCATCGGACTTAGGTGACCTAGAGCAGGGAAACATGGGTGCAGAACCTAGGACCCCCCGAGGCAAATCTGTTCTCACTAGGATTATCACACCAGAATGGGTTCCCCAGGACAACAAGAGCATAGATCTGCTTCTGAACCGAGAAACGGACGAAGCCTTTTGGAGGTATAAATCTGATCGACCAAATGATATAGGAACAATCATGATCTATGAGTTTAAAGATCCAGATAGCCCAGGCAGAGTGACCTACTTAGATCACGCTTTAGAGAGGATCTTTGTGGTGACAGAAAATGATAGGCATGCTGTAATAAAGTAAGTCTATGATCCAAGGGTCTGGCCGGTTCAGACAGATCTGAAATCGGACACCGTTTGGTCATCAGTGTGTATGACCAAAGATCTCGAGTTTAGACTTACTAGGAGGTCTTGTGCTCTTGTGAACAAGTGAACCACTTAGCTTAGTGGTTAAGTCTCAAGGATGTGAAGGACGAGGTCTTGGGTTCAATCCCCATGGGATACATGGGAAGAGTATTTTGCCCAAAGAGCTCTAGAACCTTCTAGAAGCATCCATTGGACACTTGGCGCACATGCAGTTACATGGCTGACACTTGGATGATTAGCATTCACCTGCCCAAGAAGGTAGTCCCCTTGAGAGAGCTATATATAGAGGCATTTGGATGGGAGGAGAGTCATTCATTCATGAGCAATTTCTGTCGCTACGCTGTTGCATTGGTATCAGAGCCATCTCCATAGCTTTTCTCTTCTTGCTCGAATTTTGGCGTGCGAATTCTCTCCTTCCCGCATCAATATGCGTGTCGCAATAGTTCCCATGCTTTAGCATAGAGCAAGAGAGTATTAAAAAGTAATTCATCTTTGTGTGATAAGGGGGAATCGAACTCGCGCCCCTCTGTTGAGAGGGCGCTGCCTTAACCACAAGACAGAAGCGCCGTTCGTGATTTTGATTGACGAGGAGGATTATTTAGATCAACTGTTCGCTGAAGGAGACTCCATCGAAGAAGATTCAAAAAGCTTTGTGTGCTGCCGGCGGGAATCGATCCCTCGCCCCCCCAATAGGACTGCGATCGCTTATCCAAGGTGCCCACAGCGGTGATACGTCCAACAAGCTGCAGATTATCCTCTTCTGCTAAACATCGGCGCTGTAATTTCTTCATCAAGCTCTAGCCAAGACCAAAAGGAGGTTTCGCGCGCTGCTGCCGACCGGGATTCGAACCCATCCAGCCAGTTTCAAAGTACTTCGACATAGCCAAGGCGCTCGAATCTTTCTCTGTTTCATGTGTGCAGAAGACTCTGTCAAACAGTAATCGCTGCCGAACCCGGAACTCTTCTCCGACTGTTCCAACCCGGAACCCGAGATACATCAAGTCTTGGGAGGACTCTTTCTCTAACCAAAGAAAGCCAAAAACAAAGCAAAGTTTGAAGAAAGCGGAAGCCGTGGAGTGAAGATCTGGAGGCCTATCTTCATCATAATTCTAGCACTTTCGGCTAGAATCAAGTCGACCTCAACGGACCAAATCATCAGGGACGATTTCTTGTGATATTCTTGCATAGCTCTTTTGATTTTGTTGCACACACTTCTTGCGTTAGGAATACTTAGTAAGTTTAATAACGCTTTGTGTGCGATGGAGGGGACTTCTAGCCACGTTTCGTTTACAAGTACTACTAGTGCGTCTATGTATGTTTCCATTCCTATGTTAGTAACATCCTCATTCATGACTAGACCACCAATAGTTGCACGTGCATTGCATTCATCTGCACCTATGGTTTCAAATACTAGTCATGCGTCTGATGCATCTAAAATAGAATCAGCGATTGTAGCATTAGACGTTGAGGATTCTGCGAGAAAAGGGGAAACAAACACTACTTTAAATGAGAGGAAAGATATGGAAAGTAGGATGTTGCTAGTTGAGCAAAAGCTTGGACAGTTGTCCAGCATTCCGGATGAGGTTGCAGTACTCCGTCAATCTGTTGATGGAATCCAGGATCACCTTAAGGCCATTCTGAACTTACTTCAGACGCCTAAGGATATCAGTAAGACTATTTTAGGTAGTCACACAGATACGATCGCAACTTCACCGATGTCTGTTAGGATGGAAAAGGATAAGGAATTATCCTCTCCCCAAATAGACATGTTTCCTTTAGCGGGAAGTATGAGCCGTTTGAGTCTAGCGTCTTCTACTCCCTTGTGCGTTGCTTCGGTAGGTATGTTAGAAACTCATAACCGCCCTGTGGATCTTTCCTTGGGAAAGGAGATCCGTCCTCCTTATTTCTCTGGAGAGGATAAGGATAGGAATAAGGACGCGGTTTTGACTTTCTTAGAGAAATGGAAAGATGTCCATGAACTCAAACATACCCCCGATCACGTGAGGGTAGTAGAAGCAAGTTTGTCGCTAGGACCGAAAGCTTATACATGGTGGATGAGTCTCTCTGAGACTCACAAGAAACCCACCACTTGGAATGAATTTTCCCATCTTTTCAAGAAAGAGTTTCTCCCCGAGAATGAGGAGGAACGCAATTGGGAAGCTTGGGATAAAATTCAGCAGAAGGGTAGACCGCTATTGGTGTATATTTCAGAATACAGAGATGTAATTCTGAAGTTAAAGAATTTAGATGACTTCCATCGACTTCGCGGTTTTGTCAGAGGACTTAACCAGCGAATTCGTAATGAAGTTAAGAGGCATGCGCCTAAATCCCTTGAAGAGGCGATTAAGGTCGCACAAATTTATGAGGACAATTCACGCTTGGATGTCACGCAGGAAAGCAGTTATTCCCAGAAGAATAACTTTAAGCGTAAGGGTAAAGGGACTAGATCTAGTGAAAGGGTGTCTAAGAAACCTCGTGTTTTTAGACACATCCTTTCTCCAGAAGATCATGATAAAGCGCAAAAAGAAAACTTGTGCTTTAAATGTCTTAAGCCTGGACATCGAAGCCGTGCCTGTCCAGTCGGAAGAGAAAGTAAGGGAAAGGGTAAGCAGCAAATCCATCTGATTCAATCTTTGAACTTGGATGCAAATTCAAGTGCAAAGAAGGTTCAGATTATGCACTGCGACAGTACCCATTCATGTCAAATCTCCAAAAACATGTGGCAACCTCAAGAGTTTGGTCCACATGATTTGGTCAAGTTGCATGGATCAGTAAAAGGTCACACCATCCGGATAATGGTGGATGACTTTGCTACGCATAATTTTATCAATTATGCGTTAGTAAAAAAACTGGCTCTTCCTCAGGAACCATCGCCTCATAAATACATTGTCTCCATGATGCACGGTCAAGACACCCGTGTTTGGGACACAATGATTTGTAATTTGGAACTAGAAATCCAAGGATTTAAAGACACCTTGGACTTCCAAATAATGAATATGGATCGGGTAGATCTCGTTTTAGGGAGAGAGTGGCTATGGAGTCTAGGTCCTTCATTGACCAGGTGTTATTTTACAAATACTTTGGAATTCCAGCGTGACGGAATTGTGTACAAGATCAAGGGTGAGCATGATGCTCCAAGTATCCCTTTGATATCATACACTGAACTACAGAAACTTGTAAATAATGAAGCCAGGACCCAAGCTTTTCTTGTCCTTGGCACAGATGTAACAGATTCTGATAATATAAATCAAGTTTCTTATGTCTCGTCCTTTATTCCTCGAGAAGTTTATGTTAAATTTAACAATTTAATGAAGGAATTTAAAGATGTGTTCCCTAAGGAACTCCCCTACGGCTTGCCACCCTCTCGTGGAAACATCGATCACAGCATAGATCTGTTTCCGGGTACCAAGCCAAAATCTCAAAACCCATACCGCCTCCCCTATGTCCAAAATCAAGAGGTGGAAAATCAAATCCAAGAGTATTTGGATAAAGGATTTATCCGCCCAAGCCAGTCTCCATGGGCAGCACCCATCCTTCTAGTGAAAAAGAAAGATGGAACTATGAGACTGTGTGTAGATTATAGGGCGTTAAACAATCTTACGATAAAGAACAAGTATCCCATGCCACTAGTCGAAGATCTTTTCGATAGTTTAAAGGGGGCTACAGTCTTTTCTAAGATTGATTTACGCCAAGGTTATCATCAGATCAGGATCAAAGATGATGATATTCCTAAAACAGCCTTTCGAACAAAGTTTGGCCACTACGAGTTTTTAGTGATGCCGTTCGGGTTGACAAACGCACCCGCAACATTTATGACTTTGATGAATCAAGTGCTTAAGCCGTATTTGGGAAAATTTGTTGTAGATTTTCTTGATGATATTCTGATCTACAGTAAAGATCATGAAAGTCACTTAGAGCACTTGAAAAAAGTTTTTCAACTTCTTCGCGATAATAAACTTTACGGTAAAGAGTCAAAATGTGAATTCTTTACCCCAGAAGTAAAGTATTTAGGTCATATTATTTCCGCGGAAGGAATCAAAGTTGACCCTGAAAAGGTCCAAGTGATTCTTGAATGGCCTGAGCCCAAGACGGTTCGAGAACTACAAAGTTTTCTCGGATTGGCCGGATATTATCGGAAGTTTGTGGCTGGATATGCCAAGATTACAGTACCTTTGACGGATCAACTCAAAGGGAAGCATCAAAAGTTAAATTGGAAAGAAGAGCAAGCAAAGAGTTTTCAAGAACTTAAACTTGCTTTAGCATCGGCCCCGGTTCTACAGATCATAGATCCGAACAAGCCTTTCCAATTAGAGACAGATGCAAGTTCATCTGCAGTAGGAGCAGTACTAAGCCAAGATGGTCGACCAATAGCTTTCGAGAGTAGAAAGCTAAGTCCTGCTCAGCAAAACTACTCTACCTATGAGCGAGAGATGTTCGCTATTATAAATGCTCTAAAGAAATGGCGCCATTATCTATATGGATCAAAGCTGACCATAGTTTTTGATCAAGAGAGCATAAAGTGGTTTGCAAACCAACCTGATCTTAGAGGTAGAAAAGCAAGATGGGCCGAACAGTTACAAGAGTTCGATTATGAGCTCAGGTACAGAAAAGGAAAGTTCAATGCAGTGGCAGACGCCCTAAGTCGGATGCCTATGTTGAACAATCTAAGTTTTGTACAAATTCAAAGTGAATTTATTTCAACTTTGAAAGGAAGCTGCAAAGAGGATCCAAGCTTCAGTCAAGCATGGAAAGCAGCTGAACAAGATAAACAAAATGAAGCAAGTACTTCTGAGAGAAAGTTTAAACACTATTCTCTCCAAGATGAATATTTGCTTTATAAAGGTAAGGTTTGTGTCCCAAGTAGAATGGACATACGAAATCAAGTACTTTTCGAATGCCATGATGCTCCAAGTGCAGGACATCCTGGTATTAACCGAACCTATGAGTTAGTGAAAAGACATTTTTATTGGCCTAGTTTGCATCGTGATGTGCAAAACTATGTGTCTAAGTGCCATAAATGTCAAGTCAATAAGTTTGAACGACTTAAAGTTGGAGGATTGCTGCATCCTTTGGAAATTCCCAAAGGAAAGTGGGAAAGTATTTCCATGGATTTCATTTCTGGATTACCCCGCACTCAGAAGGGCTTTGATTCAGTCTGGGTTGTAGTTGATCGATTGACTAAACTTGCTCAGTTTATACCAGTCAAGACTACTTATAAGACTCCAGAACTTGCAAAAATATTTGTAAATCAACTTTATAGACTCTATGGTCTTCCAGTAGACATAGTTTCTGATAGAGATGCTCGATTTACAAGTCATTTTTGGCGAGCAGTCTTTAGTAGACTTGAAACTAAACTAAGTTTAAGTACAGCTGAACATCCCCAGACGGATGGACAGACAGAGAAAGTCAATCAGATTTTGGAAGACATACTTAGAGCTTATGTTACTTCCAAACAGACTGATTGGGAAGATTATCTTCCTTTAGCTGAATTTGCCTATAATAGTGCCAAGAATACATCAACTGAATTTAGCCCATTCATGTTAATGTATGGTTTCCAGCCTAGGTCTCCTTATGCAGTGGGACTTCATAATGAACGAGTTCAAGCAGCTCAAGAGTTTCTTCAAGACATGAACTTTAAGCTCAAGTTAGCTAAAGAAAACTTAAAGAAAGCTCAAGATCGTGCAAAAGCTTATGCCGATCCAAAGCGAAGAGATGTTACTTTTCAGGTTGGCGATCAAGTTTATCTTCGCATTCCTGAAAGATCGGAAAAGTTCAAGACTGGTCAATGCGCCAAGTTGTCGCCTAGATATTGCGGTCCTTTTCCAATCACCAAGAAAGTTGGTTTGTGGGCTTATGAATTACAACTTCCAGATGATAGTTGGATTCATCCAGTGTTCCATGTTAGCCGACTTAGGAAGAGTCTAACAGATTCAGATAATCTAGTTGGACATCAGGTCATACTTCCTATTCCAGTAAATGAAACAGTTCCTCATGAACCTGAAAGGATACTTCGCACCCGAGATAAACGTACAAGAAGCCACTTGTATGAAGAGTGCTTAGTAAAATGGAAGGATGGAACTGAAGAAAATTCAACATGGGAAAAAGTTTCCACAATCCAACGACGTTTTCCAGCTTTCAAGTTTTAAGTTGGTCCCAAATAAAGAAGGTTTTCTACTTTCAAGTTTTTAGTAGAAAAACCGATCATGTTCTTCAAGATCTAGAATATGATAAGGTTTTTTACTTTCAAGATCTAAGTAAATAACCTGTTTGAATGAATGCATGTTCTTCAAGTTTTAGAACATGAGGCTCGGGGGTTGCCTACAGTATATATAGCTCTAATTTTCGAGGACGAAAATATTTTCCAAGGGGGGAAGAATGTAATAAAGTAAGTCTATGATCCAAGGGTCTGGCCGGTTCAGACAGATCTGAAATCGGACACCGTTTGGTCATCAGTGTGTATGACCAAAGATCTCGAGTTTAGACTTACTAGGAGGTCTTGTGCTCTTGTGAACAAGTGAACCACTTAGCTTAGTGGTTAAGTCTCAAGGATGTGAAGGACGAGGTCTTGGGTTCAATCCCCATGGGATACATGGGAAGAGTATTTTGCCCAAAGAGCTCTAGAACCTTCTAGAAGCATCCATTGGACACTTGGCGCACATGCAGTTACATGGCTGACACTTGGATGATTAGCATTCACCTGCCCAAGAAGGTAGTCCCCTTGAGAGAGCTATATATAGAGGCATTTGGATGGGAGGAGAGTCATTCATTCATGAGCAATTTCTGTCGCTACGCTGTTGCACATGCTTACACTTGGAAGGGTGAATTTATTTTCCCCCAACCAAGATCGAATGTGTCCTATGGTCACCCTGGAGCTGGAACATCCCAAGCTCATGGAACTCAAAGAGACAGAAATAGAGATAGGCCAGAAGTAAGCTTTGCCAACCCAGGGGGCAGAGAAAGAACGAGGACAGAAACAAACAGAGTAGAACCTGAGGTACTTAGAGCTCCCAGGAATCAAAGAAATGCGGATGAGTTCCCTCTACCACGACCTAGAGAGCACACAAGGACTCTGAGACCGACTCAGCTAGTTAAGTCCATGAAGAACTACTTAGATGGCACTAGAGATCCCTACGATCATGTGGCTGAGTTTAGGCAAGTCTTGAGAGCTGAACAAGTGGAGGATCTATTCACGCAGTACAATGCCTTTGGTCTAACCCTTAGGAACACAGCCCTTACGTGGTTTCAACCACTGAATGAGAGACAATTCAGGAGTATAGACCAACTCCTAGAGGCTTTCATTAAAGTGCGTTTTCATGGTCAGACAAGGCAAAATTCTAGGACACATTGTGTCAAAGAATGGAATCTCTACGGACGAAGAAAAGGTGAAAGTAATTGCAGACCTAGCTAGACCAACTAACGTGAAAGAGGTACAGGCATTTATGGGCCATTGCGGTTATTATAGACGATTCATACACATGTATGCAATCATAGCCAAGCCATTGTACTCTCTTTTGACCCATTTTGAATGGACAGACGAGTGTGAGAATTCATTCAATGAACTTAAACGATGTTTGTGCTCAGCACCTATATTGACAACCCCGGATTGGAGTAAGTCATTCCATGTACATGTGGATGCATCCAATTATGCCATAGGATGTGTGTTAGCACAACCCACGAATGAAGGTAATGTAGATCTCCCCATAGCTTACGCGTGCAGACAGTTCAATGCAGCAGAAAGAAATTACACCACTACAGAACGAGAAGGATTAGGGATGATCTACGCGGTAAAGAAATTCAGGCATTATTTGTTGGCAAACAAGTTCAAGTTCTTCACAGATCATCAAGCATTATTGTACTTAGTCAACAAGCCATGTAACACAGGACGATTAATACGTTGGTTTCTATTACTCATGGAGTATGATTTTGAAGTAGTAGTCAGGAAAGGAAAGGCACATCTCAGAGCTGATCACCTCTCGAGATTAACCATAGGAGAAGCTCCTCAAGGGATAGCGGATGAATTACCAGATGCATATTTGTTTAACCTTGAGATAGCACCAGAATGGGCTAAGTCGATAGTCCCTATTCTCACATATGGACCCAAGAATCCTAAGATAAAGATCAAAGAAGGAGAGATTACCAAGTCTCAGAGATACCAAATCATAGCAGGAAGCATATATAAACAGGATAATCAAAAGATTCTTGCTTGTTGTGTAGATGAATCAGAACATGCGAATTGGTTGCAATTAGCACATGTAGGTGCATTGATGCAACATCACTCAAAACATCGTACATTGCAGACTCTGCATAGACTAGGAGTATATTTGCCTTCTATGGAAGCAGATGTCTACAAATTGTGTAAAGAATGCCCTGTCTGTTGTGAAAGACCACCGGTAGAACATGCCACATTATATCACATGTCTCTCACACCAGATTGGAGTGAACCTTTAGTGACATACTTGAGGACGAAAACATTCCCTCAAGGAATGACTTTAGCACGACAACGCAGTCTAGAGCAGGAAGCTCAAGACTATTCACTTATTGACGACAATCTATAAAAAAGAGGACGAGATAGATACCTAAGACAGTGTGTTCATGAAAGCGATTATTTGCGCGTACTAGAGACTGCACACCAAGGTGTTGCAGGAGGTCATTTTGGACCCGATAGGATAATCAAAGCCATCCTCTTTGCAGGATTATGGTGGCCCACTCTTCACATGGATGCACATACCTATGTTAAGAGATGTGATGTGTGCCAAAGAACTCAATTTCCTACTCGCAGAGATGAAATGCCATTGAAACCCATGATGGGCGGACGTGCATTTTCTAAGTGGGGTATAGACTTTGTAGGACCCATTAACCCCCCCGCAAAAGGCACACATGCTGAATACATTATTGTTGCGACAGATTATCTTATCAAATGGGTAGAGGCAAAAGCCACAAAAAAGAATGATGCACACACGACTGCAAAATTCTTATTTGAAAATGTCTTTACAAGATATGGATTGCCTATAGAGTTAGTGAGCGATCGAGGAACTCACTTTCTAAACCAAGTCATTGAATATTTGTTACAGGATTTTATGGTGATTCACAAGAAATCCGCACCATATCATCCTCAGGCCAATGGTCAGACTGAAAGCACTAACAAGATCCTTTGTAATGTACTGACGAAACTCGTGAACAACAAACGTTCAGATTGGGACAAATAGTTACATCATGTTGTTTGGGCATATCGAGTGGCCTACAAGACCGTACTCAATGCAACTCCCTTTCAGATGGTTTTTGGTCAGAATGATGTGCTTCCTTTGGACTTCTTACCGACCCTTAAGGTTGCACAAGAACATCAGTGGACCAGCCATGAATTATCAGCAAGAATAATGGACTTGGAACGATTAGGAGAAACCAGGCTGAAAGCAACAGCAGGAATATATGCAACAAAGAAGCGATAGAAAGCATATTTTGATGCACATGTGAAAGATCCCAATTAGCTACCTGCCACTCTCCTCCCAACCTTAAATAGCCCTTGCCCTTGGCACCTCTAGAATCCTCTCTAAGGTCCAAACACTCCTCATATGGCCACTCTGAGGAGATGGAATAACCTCGAAGATCCATGCTAGAGCCTTGGCTCCCCCGAGCTCTGGTCCTTGACCCGGCTAGGGTCCTTGACCAAATGCAGGTAGACCAATGGTAGACCATGGAGGTCTAAATAAATCTAACACTCTCTCCCCCTTCTAAAGATCACTGTCCTCAGTGATCAGGGAAGGAAAGTGTTTGCGAATCAGAGCTTCTGATTCCCAAGTAGCATCTGTGAGTGGACGGCTAGTCCATGCTACTAAATACTCTGGTATGGAGCGATTTCTCAACTTCCGCTCCCTCTTATCAAGAACCTGAAATGGAACATCTGGCTGAGATGCTCTATTTTCTAAAGCAACTAAACCATCTACACAATTCTCATCTCGAGAAATGTATGGTCTCAACTTGCTAACATGGAAAACTGGGTGAACTTTACAATTTTCTGGCAATTGCAATTTATATGCGACATCACTAATCTTCTTGATTACTGTCCAAGGTCCACAAAATCTAGGGGATAACTTGGGTTTCTGACCCACTGTCAATGAAGAACCAAATGGGACCTGTAAAAACACACGATCTCCCTCTTGAAACGTTCGTGGTGTTCGATGTCGATCTACAAATGCTTTCATCCTTTCAGCAGCTTGCTGGAGATTGAACTGAGCTATTTTTAAGTTAGCTTGCATATCTGTCAAAAACTGTGAAGCACTCGGAGATTTCCTAGGTAATCCAATGGTAGCTGGACTATGTGGAATACATCCATAGATCACCTCAAAAGGTGCAAGCCTAGTAGTCTTATGCTTCCAACTATTATAAGCAAATTCAACTAATGGGAGAAAACTATCCCAATCTGTTTGCTTTTCTGAAACATATGCCCGTAACATATCTTCCAGTATCTGATTAACTCTTTCAGTCTGACCGTCTGTCTGTGGATGCTCTCCACTACTCATCTTGAGTTGAACTTGAAGCTTATTGCACACGTGTTTCCAAAAATTTCCTATAAACCTGGGATCCCTGTCTGAAACTATGGATCTAGGTAGACCATGTAGTCTAAAAATATCCTGAATAAATAGTTCCGCGACTTGCGGAGCCTCCACTGATTCCTTTGTAGGAATAAAGTGTGCCATTTTGCTCAAACGATCAACCACTACAAGAATAGCATATTTTGTCGTGGCATTCTACGTAAACCCATTATGAAGTCCATGGAAATACTATCGCAACAATACTGTGGTATCTCCAATGGCTGTAGCAGACCTGGAGAACGAATTCTCTCTGCTTTATTCACCTGACATTTAAAACACTGACTTACATAATTGTTTACATCTCTGAGCATCTTTGGCCACCAAAAGGTACGTCTGATCAACTGCAAAGTTTTTTCAATACCAGGATGTCCTGCACAAGGTACATCATGGTTCTCGAAAATAACCTCTTTTCTAAACTTCCCTTCTTGGGAATTAGGCACACAAATCTTTCCCTTTCTTTTGAGCAAATCTTGCTCCACTTGAAAATTTGAGAATGCTTGATCTTTATCATTTTGTGATAACTTGCTGATTATAGACTGACAATAATCATCTTCAATCTGTGAATCTTTGATTTCTTGGATCAAATCACTATCAAGAACTGTGAAGCTAATCTGATGCAAAATACGAGATAATGCATCTGCAACTGTATTCATTTTTCCTTTTCTATATAGAATTTCCATATGAAATTCTTGCATCAACTCAGCCCATCTAGCCTGTCTCCCCCGAAGATCAGGCTGGGAACAGAAATACTTTAATGTGTGATGATCTGTATACACTTTAAAAGTTGCACCATATAGATAGTGTCTCCAAATCTTCAAAGCGTGAACTATTGCATATAATTCTTGTTCATGGACAGGCCAATTTCTCTGAGCTGGAGAAAGTTTCTTGCTTTCAAAACCTATCGGTCTGCCATATTGAATCAAAACTGCACCAACTGCGATGCCACTAGCATCGGTTTCTATCTCAAAAGGCTTTTGGGGATCTACCACCAATAAAATTGGGGCACTTGAAACTGCTTGTTTCATTGTGTCAAAAGCTTTCTGTTGTGCACTAGTCCATACAAACTTTTGATTATTTTGTAGCAAATCCGTCAATGGCGCAACTATGTGCGAATAGCTGGCAATGAATTTCCTATAGAAGCCTGATAATCCTAAGAATGATCGCAACTGGCGCTCATTCTAAGGAATCGGCCAACCAAGGATCACAGAAACTTTTCGTGGATCCATTCTAATTCCATCTGCAGAAATGATATGTCCTAAATACTCAACCTCAGATAAACATAGCTGTGTCTTCTCTGGATTGACGTACAAAGTATTGTCATCCAACATTTGAAATACTGTACGCAAATGACATTCATGTTCTTCCAAACTTTTACTATAAACCAACAGATCATCTACAAAATCAACCAAAAACTGGCCAATGAAAGGACGAAAAATATCATTCATGAGCATCATAAAAGTAGCTGGTGCATTAGTTAAACCAAAAGGCATTACAAGATACTCATAATGACCAAATCTAGTACGAAAAGCTGTTTTATGTACATCATCGTCGTTAACTCTTATTTGATGATAACCACTTTTTAAGTCTATTTTACTATATACAATAGCATCTCCTAGTGCATCCAGAATATCATCAATGCGAGGCATCGGATATCTGTGTTTTATTGTAACTTTATTTAATGCTCTAAAGTCTATACACATCCTAAAAGATCCATCCTTTTTGCGAACCAAAAGCACTGGGGCTGCAAAAGGTGAATAACTAGATCTGATAAGTCCTTTGTCAAGATACTCCTCGACAGTACGACGTACTTCTGCCTCCTCTTGCAGACTCATTCGATACGGCTGTCTGGCCGGTGGATGAGCTCCTGGTACTAGCTCAATCCTATGCTCCACTTTTCTGCGAGGCGGAAGACCTGAAGGTAACTCTGAAAGAAACAAGTGGTGGAATTCAGTTTTCATTCTAGAAGCTAGCTGAGCCTCTAGACTAGTTTGAACCTGTAAATTTAACAACTCTTTATGCTCAAAATATGAGAAATATAAATACTTACACTCTGCTTTTACCATCGCAGAGGTAGATGCTCGTCTGTACACCTTGACGTCCGGCTCTCCATGGATGGTAATGCGGCGACCATTATGATTGAACTGATATATGTGAATCTGAAAATCAATAGTTGGCTTCTTACTTGCATGCCACTGTTTACTGAGGACGAGATCAAATCTAGCCAACCTGGCGATCTCGAAATCTAGCTCATCTCTATAAGTCTGTATCTGGACTGGTAATCCAACAACTCGTCGATCCCAGATCTCAGATCCCTTCCCATCTGCCAACTCTACCCTTTAGGTGTATGCAGATGGAGTAGTCTTCAACTTCAGTTTCTTGACTAAGGAAGAGTTAATAACATTATGTGTGGATCCTGTATCAAATAGAACTTTAACGAGATGTCCATAAACTTCCCCACTCATGACGACCAACTCGGTGTCTGGAAACTGATACCCTTTCTGAGCTACTGGGGATAACACCACATTTGGAACATTCTTAACCTTCTTAGTCACTGTTATATTTAAGATGGGTTGTTTATCTTTAGATGGAGGATCCATCTCAGTGTCTGTAGCTAGAAGATCAAAATCTGAAGGAGATGATGGAGTGGATGGCGAGGACTGCTGCCTCTCCACCACCATCGTTGCAGATATCTTCTTTTTCTTCTTAGGACACATTCTGTAAGGATGCCGACCTAGGCATTCATAACAAAGACCCTCACGGCGAGCCTTTTCTTTCTATTGCTGAGTCAAACTAGATCTCTGAAAAGCTCTATCTGCCATGGATGCACTAACTTTCCTCTTCCCACGACTCGAAGTCTGAATGACGTTCATCTGTCTGTTAGATGCTGGAACTGAAACTATAGGCTTCTTGAGTGAGAAAGGGGAAAGTCTTGGAGAATAAGCCATCTCATCATCTTCTTGGAAGGAGTTTTTTAGTAAGGAATTTCATGGAGCTCGCGAAAGGAGAAGGGGAGCAGTTCGCGCGCGTACGTTGAGGGAGAAGAACTGCCTCGATTCGCTGTAGCAGGAAGCAAAAGGTTAGGTACAGCCATCCATCAGAAGTTCTTACACAGAGAGGTAAGTATGCACTTCAATCTTTCCTTTCTTTCAAAGAATGAGAAGTGGTCGTCGGAGGGATTGAACCCAACATCTCCTAGAAAGGAGGCGCATGCTTTACCCACTCCCCCACATGCTGCTGGTGATTCAATGGTCACCGCCGTCTTCTAAAGATGCTGATAAAAAGAGAGAAAAAAATCGACACCATTTATTTTCTCTGATTTTCACTTCTGAAACACCTACCTAGGTGCACTAAAATGGCCATAACTTGAGTTAGGAATATCCAAATTCAAAAATTCAAAGTCCTATGGATTCCTTGCTTCAAGAGCTTTCTAATAATAGGTTATTTGATAGTTTTTGAGTAGATATGATCATCTGTACAGAGCTGTGAAGTTGACTGAATATTATCATGAGGGAGTCTTTAGGCATGAATAAATTCTTATTTCTTTCATAGATGTTTTTGGACATGGTTTCTTTCCATAGGAGATAATTTCCCTCATATTTATCTTCATTTAGGGTCATAAAAATCATGTCAAATCTTAAATTTCTTATAGAAAATGATGTAGAAGAAAGGAAGAGGATTCTGTTCATAGCTACTCTATTAGGATGCATTCGATGTTGAAATTCTTTATTGATTGATTTTGTTGAATACGTTTATGATTGAATAAAGAGTGAATATTCAATTGTACATGGACATTCATCAATGCATTTATTATTATTCTTCTTCAATTCAGTTGTATGAATTTGAAGATGCAATTAGTATTACAACTAGTTGTTTACATAAGAGTAAGTGGATGTATGCATTGAAAGAAAAATATGGTTTTGGTAATCTATGGACATTAATTTGCATGCACTCACCAAAGAGTTTGTCCTAATAGTCAATTTACATATACATATAGTTCTATTGATTTAAGCATTTACAATTCGCTATATGTGTTTTGTTAGAACTAGAACCAATGCATAGTTTGCTTGTTGTAAATAATTAAATTCATGATAAATGATTTGTTGCATATGAACCTTTTTATTACTCATGGAAGCATATTTATGCATATCACTTCATTATATGGTTTTATTATAGGTGAGTTAGCTTAAATGCATACAGAAAAGCATGAGAGTATTTTTAATTTGTTGGTTGAGCAACTTGAAATGGTATTGCTGCATGTTGTGATAATCATAAAGTCATGTAGGAAGCTCCAATTTCCATGAAAATTTGTATGATGATACTTGATATAGTTATTAACCTACTCACCAATTTTTGTGTTTTTTGGAGTTATTTTAGTAGGTCAAAGGATTCCAATACTTCAGAGATGTTGTTTCTTGGAACACCCTTTGGAATGTTGATAGGGGTGTCTTGTCAGAGTCATATCTCTTGGTGGAAATATCCATTTGGAGCGTTTTTTATTGGGTTGTAAAGCTTAGCTATTTTAGTTGTTGTCCTCCAAATTGCATTACATTTGGATTTTTGAGGTAAGAGAAAAGTGAAATTCATTCTGGTCATTGTGCAGGGAATTTTCTCTGGCAATTTGTTGGAGGTGTGCAGAAACGTGAGTGGTTCTCTCACACCACTTGTCCAAATGATATGAAATTTGGATATGTGCTGCAGCATAGTGTTGCAATAGACATATATAAATTTAATATGATTTGGATAAGGTTTGAGGAGTGTAAAGGCTATTTTAGCTCTCTCGTCCCTCTGGCGAGGACTCGCCAGAGAAGTGCGCAGAGGTCTGGTCTTTTTGCCATTTCTCTTTGATGGAATGTCCAATTAAGAGAAACGCTTTTGGACATGTTTTGGCACTATAGCATCTTAGTTCTCACCAAATTTTAAGTCATTTGAAATTCATTTGGGGAGTCTATGATTATAATCTTTCCTCTGTTCTAATTTCTGAGTAGTGAAAAATATGCAGGTATTACAGACACCATTTTGCTTGTTTCTCTCAGTTGGAGAGTGATATGCACGTGAAACTTTGTATTCTAATAGGTGCTTAGATAAGCTTTTCAATGACCCAAATTTCTCTGAATTTGGAGTTCATTTGATAGGTCTACTCAGTAGATCTTGGGAGCTATGTCTCACTTCCAGGACCTCCTATACATAGGTATATGTTTGCAGAGTTTTGGTCATAAATTCATGACCATAGCTCCAATTCATTTGATTTCACTTGGAGATGAAAGCTAACTTCTAGGACTATGTGTATACCAAAAATCATTATTTTTTGATATATTTATGTATCTCTAATGTTCTGGTCTTTTCGCATGTATTGTACTTCTTGACATAAGAAGTTAGAGGAAGTGATCAAAGACTTTAAATTGTAAATTTTAGAGAAAACTCACTTGGATTTAGCATGTAATAGATTGATAGTTTGTATAGGATCATTTATTAGAATTTTTGAAAATGTATTAGTTTGTATAGCTTATACTTGGCGCTTATCGCCGGATGTATTCTAGGAATTTTCCATTGCTTCTATTGTCATCATGTAGACTTGTATAGGATTTGGGTTTGTGATGTGATCAATGTATGGGATTGAGAGAGGATCGAGCGTACATCTTTTAATTCATGTTTTACACGAGCGATCTATCGATTAGGAATATCATTAGTTTGGTATTACCTCTTTGCATTCACATGACTTATTAGTTGTCCTATGTTTTTCTTTTTAGAATGAATCCCGATGAGGTTGTATGCTGTGATGAAAATCGTGATTCTGTGAAAATTCAAAATTTTTTGAAAAATCACGATTTTCTGTTTTCCCGCCTAAAAGTTGGCTGAAAGAATCACGATTCTGTGGTCATTCTCAGAATCGCGATTCTGTGATTGTGCTCAAAATCGCGATTCTCACAAATCACGATTTTCAGCCAAAAAAAAAAAAAAAACACGATTTTGAGAAAACACGATTCCCTACTCAAAATCGCGATTCTCAAAAAATCACGATTTTCAGTAATAAACACGATTTTGTGAAAAAGGCGATTCTGTGAAAACACGAATTTTTGCTCAAAATCGCGATTTTCAAAAACACGATTTTGTGCTCAACATCGCCATTTTCATGTCAAAAACACGATTCTGAGAAAATACGATTTTCAGCGGGCTCAAAATCGCGATTCTCACAAATCACAATTTTCAGCCAAAAACACGATTTTGTGAAAAAGGCGATTCTGTGAAAACACAAATTTTTGCTCAAAATCGCGATTTTCAAAAACACGATTTTGTGCTCAACATTGCGATTTTCATGCCAAAAAAACACGATTCTCTAAAACACGATTCTGTGCTCAAAATCGCGATTTTCATGTCAAAAAACATGATTCTCTAAAACACGATTCTGTGCTCAAAATCGCGATTTTCATGTCAAAAAACACGATTCTCTAAAACACGATTCTGTGCTCAAAATCGCGATTTTCATGTCAAAAAACATGATTCTCTAAAACAGGATTCTATGCTCAAAATCGCGATTTTCATGCCAAAAAACACGATTCTCTAAAACACGATTTTGTGCTCAAAATCGCGATTTTCAGAAACACGATTTTGTGATCAACATCGCGATTTTCAAAACACGATTTTCTGCTCAAAATCGCGATTTTCAAAAACACGATTTTGTGAAAACACGATTTTGTGAACACGATTCTCAAGGTACAAAATCGCGATTCTCTTGAAGTTCACAAAATCGCGATTTTCGTGAATTTCACAAAATCGTGATTTTTTCCAAAAGGTCCTGTTTGCCTGTTTTGACCCCCAGGAGCCTGATTTGACATAACTTTTTCATCCGAAGTCCATTTTTTGAGCTCTATAGCTCGTTGGAAAGCTCGTTTCAAATCCTACACGATCTCAACTGTTTTTTTTTCAAGAATAACGCGTTGATTTTTGAGATAGGATAATTTGAAGTTGACCCTCAAGTGGGACTGGGGAACCAAGGGGGCTCCAAAGAATTTTGAACCATACCAAAGGGAAAATTTGGACTCTTGACTAAAGCTTATGAACCTGGGATCTGGTAGACACTTAGGCAAGGATAAACAAAGCATTAGATCTTTTGAGGCTAGTGTCAACCATACATCCAAGTCTTGGGCACAACAACTAAGTGGCCATCTTTTACTAAGTTCAGACACAAGTGATTCAGAAATGTCTTTTAGCATGGGAAAACCTGTAGGTGGCTCAGGGACTGCCCATCTACAAACACCAGAAGGTCCCTATAAGACACAGTTGGAATATATTCGGACCAACCAATTAGGTGCTCGCATCTATGAGGATGGTCTGAGGCGATCAGTGGTCCAACTCAAAAATCCAGATCAATCCTTTGGACTTGAACACCCGGTGGTCAAGTTCGAAGAGGGTTCATACATTGATAAGGAAGGAACCATGTATGTGGTCACCAACCTACCAGATAGGACTGATGAGTTTGGAAATGTCATTCCTGAGAATGAAATAGGAGACCTAGAACAAGGAAATGTAGGACAAGGACCCCAGACTCCTAGAGGTAAGTCAGTTTTGACCCGAGTGATCACTCCGGACTGGATCCCTCAAGACAACAAAAGCATAGAACTATTTTTTAATAGAGAAACAGAGGAAGCCTTTTGGAGATTCAAGCCAGATCAACCTAGCCAATTGGGCATAGTTATCATCTATGAATTCAAAGATCCTGAGATACCAGGCAAAGTTTTCTACCTGGATAACACATCAGAGAAGATATTCTTGGTAACAGAACATGATAGACATGCATATACTTGGAAGAATGAATTGATTTTCCCTCCACCAAGATCCAATGTTTCCCATGGCCTCCAAGGAGTAGGATCATCCCAAGCTCATGAAGCCCATAGAGAAAGAACTAGAGAGAGACCTGAGGTAAGTTTTGCGCACACAGTGGGTAGGAATAGGTCAGGATTTGAAAATGGAAGACCTGAAAGAGAGAGACATCAAGCATATAGGCAACAAAGAGAAGAACAGGATTTTCCATTGCCTAGACCCCAAGAGCACCCAAGAACCCTTAGACCCACTCAAGTGATCAAGGCAATGAAGAATTATTTTGACGGGTCAGGAGATCCTTATGATCATGTGGCCGAGTTCAAACAAGTGTTAAGAGCTGAACAGGTTGAGGATTTGTTCACCCAGTACGAGGCATTTGGTCTGACTCTTAAGGGCACTGCCTTAGCTGGGTTTCAACCACTGAGTAGTTGCAACTATCGCGATATAGGTCAACTGCTAGACGAATTCATTGTAGAATTTTCCAAGAGTGGTATCAGGCATAACACTTCATCCTTGATCCACAGCTTCAAGCAGACACCCCAAGAAACAGTGCGACTAGCAGGTAGAAGTTTTAGACAGTACCTAGAAAGATGCCCTACTCCAGAGTTACCCACACCAGCCAAACAAGTGGCTTTGTTCTTAGATGGCTTACTGAGCACAAAGTTAAGATCATATGTGTACTTGAAAGAGCCTAGATCCATAGAAGAGTGTGTGCGGACGTGCATTGATATAGAAGATAACTTGGGTGAGGAGTTAGGATTATCCAAACTCTATAAGGATTCTGATAGTTCTACTAGTCATACTTCAAAAATCTCCACGAAAATAGATGAGATGGCTGAGCAAGTTGCCAAGAAGCTAGGAGTTCAAAATAGACAAATACCAAGAGTCACCTCATTGAATCGATGTTATACCTGCGGAGGGGACCACATGGCTAACGTATGCCCAATGCAAAACCAAAACATTAGAGAAAGGAATGCTCCATATTACACTATTGAGAGAAAATACACGAACCACACAGCTCAAGATTGTCCCTATAATAGGCAGGCTGTTAGACAGAATTATCAACAACCTTACCAACCAGGTAGGTATCAAAACCAATACCAACAGCCATATTATAGACCACAACAGCAATATCAGGCACAATATAGGCCACAACCAGTCTTGGGAAACCAACCACCAGCTCCTGCCAACGTGATTCCAGTCAAGTATGCCATGGGAGAGGAAAATCCAAATAGAGCATTGGTCCCACTAACCCCATTGATACCAGATAATGACTCTCATGCTCATAGTTTAGACTACTCCCATGAAGGTAGTCCACATGCTTATTACACAGAGTCACCTGAACATAGTGAGATTTACTCATATCAATATGAGGCACCACCTATGGAGCAAAATTGGGAGCCAGAATACTCCAATGTCATGTACACAAATCCTAACCCTAGGCCCCAGTTGAGACAAATGAGACCACAAGCCCCTAGAGGATCTTGTTTCAGATGTCAAGGTGATCATTTCATTCGTGACTGTCCCCACCCACCATCTCCGAGTCAAGGACAGGCTATCACAATACAGGCTTTTTGTCCTGATTGTGGCAAAGACCATCTCCCTAGAGATTGTCCAAGAAACCCCTCCAATGCACCCAAGATTACACCCATTAATGTGGTAGGCTTAGTGGCGGATTCAAGTTCAAGTATTAGTAATGTGGCACCTGTACAGGCAGTTACTAGGGCACAAGCATTAAAGCAAGATAAACCAGCAGAACAATCGGAGTCGAGTGAATCAGGAGAGCCTAGTAAGAGGAAAACAAGAACATGGAAGGATACCAGAGAAAAGGCCAATCGTGAGTGGAATAAAAAGTTATCGGAACTAGAAGAAAGCTTGAAAGACGCAAAAACAAAAATAGAAGACATTGCATCTCAAAACCCCTCGCATGCCGAAACTCCATCCATTCCACCTCATCCCACCCCACCACCCATTGTAAATAGGCCGCAACCAGGGTCTGTTCTTGCAGATCCAACCCCAGAAGGCTTGGACATGATGTTCAAGGCCTACCAGGCTTGACTTCAAGAAGGGCCTACAGCTGCAAACCTAGACAAGAGTTACCCTAGAGCGGACTTAGAGATTGAACGGATGAAAATGTGCATGAAAATGGTAGAACAAGCTCAAGCTATACTTGAGACTAGTCAAAAGTTCAATCAGACAAACTCTGTCAAAGGGGATTTGCATTTCCAGGGCTTACTAGAACGATTAGAGCAGTTGGTAAACAAACCACAAGTTTCTTTACCTCCACAGGCTCAACCAGTTATTGAAAGAGGAAGCTCACCACCAATGGGAGCTTATGTTCCTAATTCCACGGATCCAGGAATACCTCCTTCAATTCAACAGTACTCTCAAGAATTCTTGCGGGAAATACAAGAAGAGAAATGGGCCAAGGAGAAGGGTAATTCCCCTCCTATTCCTGAGATTGATGATCTTCATGATCAATTTCCCCAAGACATTCCATCTATTTACGGAGATGAAGCAGAACAACAAGAAGACGAAAGGTTAGATTTTGAATCTAATACCTTAGAAGAACTGCCTCAATTTCCAGGCCCATGGGAATCTGAATCTCTCCAGATTAGAGCTCCCACAATACTAGTAAGAAATGAAGACTCAGTGGTTCCAAGGAACACGGATGTCGTGAAGAACACTAAGGTTCAGTGTCATCTCACTGTAGAAGAGCTGCTCAAAGCAAAACCTGAGCTTTGGAATCATGTGAAGGATCAGGTTCCAGAACTTGATTCCAACATGCCAAAAGCAGGCTCCAAGCAAAGGGTACCAGAGATACCTCTAGACAAAATAGGGGACATGTGTGAGGGTGAAGAAGGTAATACTTATCTTCCAATCACCTACCAAGGTTACACAACCAAAGCAATCATAGATTCAGGTGCTGGTGTTGCTATTGCGACCACCTCCTTGTGGAAGCAATGGGGCAAACCCACATTAAGACCAACTAGAATGAAGCTTCAAATGGCTGATGGTCATTTTGAAAGACCTCTCGGATTGCTAGAAGGGATAACTCTAACCACTTGTGGTGTAGAGTTTGAGCACACATTTGCTATATGTGACTTTGAGAAAAATAATGTCTATGAGATGATCCTAGGAAGACCCTTCCTACGACAATTGCAAATAGTACAGGATTGGGGAACTAACTCCTTGTACTTACAGCACTTAGGGGTCACCACCAAGGTCAATTTGAAGGATTACACCTTCAGAGATGTACCACCCCTACAGTGGAATTCTATCCACAAAGCGAAAGAAGATTCCATCTCTGTGCATTCTGAAAGTTCACCTGATCCATCATGGCTGCATGAAGATACTCATTTGTGGATGTGCAAGGTCGCAAAGGAAGAGGAAAAACGTTTAAAGGCAAGAGAAGAAGGAACTTCGCTAGGAGATAGACCAGTTAGAGACCCAGCCTACACACCGATGATCTTTCCAGATGAGGAGTTTGAGCCTCATGGCTGGCCAGAAATCTTAGCCACCATGGACATTGCTGTCAATGAGGAACAGTGGACACCTCATTGTGATGAGGAGGGTTATGATATCTTAGTGTTCATGTGTCAACCCTTGCTAGAAGAATGTGACCCTAGTGATGTCATAGAAGAAGAAGAGAATGACGATGATCTGGAGTCTATTGTGATGGATAGTTGCTTTAACTCAGAGCAGCACTATCTAGAAGATATAGGAGTGTTCACCCAGAAAGAAGAAGAACCTCTCACAAGTATTAAAACAGTAAATTCAAAGGATGGAAGTGAGAGTAGTCAAAAGAAAAAGAAAAGAAAAGCAGTGAAACAAGAAGAGGAGGAATCATTGTTTGAAGTACCAGAAAACTTCAAGAAATATGAAGTCGACGACCGCAAAATTTTGGTACGAATGCCTAAGAGAGAGGCCATCATCGGGGAATCATACGATAATAAAGAAAAGACCAAGAAGATTGTAGTGGCCATTGAAGAGAACGAAGAGAGATGCACATATATAGGAGATGACCTAAGTGCAAGAGAAGAAATGGAGCTTGTAGCGCTATTAAGGGAATATAGGGATGTGTTTGCATGGCACTATAGAGACTTGAAAGGGGTGGATCCAAGAATTTGTTCTCATACTATCCCCATGACTGTTGATGCCAAGCCCACCAAACAGAAGCCCTACACATATAATGATACCTATGCAGCCAAAATAAAAGAAGAAATTGATAGACTGATTGAAGCTGGATTCATATATGAGATTGAGCATACTGAATGGGTGTCCCCCATTGTAGTGGTGCCCAAGAAGAACGGAAAGTTGCGAGTGTGTATTAACCTTAAAAAAGTTAATGCCGCTATGATCAGAGATAGTTATCCACTTCCAATCACAGAACACCTATTGGAGCGTGTTGCAGGCAAGGAAGTTTATAGCTTCCTTGATGGATTTTCAGGTTACAATCAAGTAGCCATTGCCCCAGAAGATCAACACAAAACAGCTTTTGCCACAGAATGGGGAATCTTTGCATTTCGTGTTATGCCATTCGGGCTCACAAATGCACCTGCAACATTCCAACGGCTCATGTGTCATGTCTTCAAAGAGTTCTTGCGAAAGAGCTTAGAAGTATATGTGGATATTTATGTGCTCATTCCCAAGAAAGAAGATTTCACATCCCTGAACTCAGACAAATCTTTAACAAGTGTAGAGAATATCGAGTGTGTCTGAACCCAGAAAAGTGTGTGTTCATGGTGCGTCAAGGTAAAATCTTAGGTCATATTGTTTCTAAGAATGGAATCTCAACAGATGAAGATAAGGTACGAGCCATTGCAGAGCTGCCACGACCAAGGAATGTTAAAGAGGTACAAGCCTTTATGGGCCATTGTGGATATTACCGTAGGTTTATCCACATGTACGCGATCATAGCTAGACCCCTTTATGCCTTGTTGTCTAATTTTGAGTGGACCGACGAATGTGAGAATTCTTTCAATGAACTGAAGAAACGTTTGTGCACAGCACCAATATTGACAATCCCATATTGGAGTAAGCCATTCCATGTCCATGTGGATGCTTCCAGTCATGCCATCGGATGTGTGCTAGCACAACCCACAGGTGAAGGGAATTTAGACTTGCCCATAGCATACGCTAGTAGACAGCTCACCGCAGCTGAACGAAACTATACCACAACTGAGCGAGAGGGTTTAGGCATGGTATATGCTGTGAAGAAGTTTAGACACTATTTATTGGCCAACAAGTTCAAGTTTTTCACTGATCATCAAGCTTTGTTATATTTGGTAAATAAACCTTGCAATACCGGACGCTTAGTAAGATGGTTCCTCTTACTAATGGAATATGACTTTGAAGTTGTTGTCAGGAAAGGTAGAACCCACCTTCGGGCTGATCACCTTTCTCGCATCACTTCAGGAGAGTCACCGGAAGGAGTGTCTGACGAATTACCCGATGCTTATCTGTTCAATTTAGAAGTTGTTCCTAAATGGGCAAATAATTTGGTACCAGTCCTAACCTTCGGCCCTGCAAATAAGAATGTGAAAACATCACAAGAAGAAATTGTAAAATCACAAAAATATCACATATTGGCAGGAAGCATGCACAAACAAGATACTGAGGGTGTATTAGCTTGTTGTGTCGAGGATGATGAACATTGTAGTTGGTTGCAGCAAGCTCATGAAGGATTGCTAGGAAATCACTATTCTAAACAACGAACATTGCAGAATCTGAAGCGTTTAGGAGTGTATTGGCCTAGCATGGACAAAGAAATACATGAGTGGATTAAGAATTGTCCAATATGCAAAGAGAGACCACCAGTGGAGCATGCCACCCTTTATCAAGTGTCATTAATTCCTGATTGGAGTGCTCCATTGGTAGAGTTTATGAGATCGGGAAGATTACCCAAAGAGGCTAGTCTGGCAAGAAGACGAAGCATGGCACAAGAGGCTCAAGACTATGCCTTAGTAGGAGATAACTTATACCGACGAGGCAAAGATGGTTACTTAAGACTGTGTGTTCATGAATCAGATTATTTGAAAGTCTTAGAAACTGCACACAACGGTGTCGCAGGTGGACACTTCGGTCCTGATCGAGTAATCAAGACCATTCTATTCTCAGGACTTTGGTGGCCCACTCTTCATATGGATGCTCATACCTATGTGAAGAAATGTGACACATGCCAACGTGCACAATATCCAGCTAGAAAAGATGAGATGCCTTTGAGACCAATGATGGGAGGGCGTGCATTTTCAAAATGGGGCATAGACTTCATAGGTCCTATTAACCCCCCAGCTAGAAACTCCCATGCAGAATATATTATTGTAGCCACAGATTACCTTACAAAGTGGGTAGAAGTGAAAGCCACAACAAAGAATGATGCTCAGACTACGGCTAAGTTCTTATTCGAGAATGTGTTCACGAGATATGGATTACCAATAGAGTTAGTTAGCGATAGAGGCACCCACTTCTTAAATGAAGTCATTGAAAATCTTCTCCAAGAATTCTTGGTGGTACATAAGAAGTCTGCCCCCTATCATCCCCAAGCTAACGGACAGGCCGAGAGCACAAATAAGATCCTATGTAGTGTCTTGACAAAACTGGTAAATAATAAACGCTCTGATTGGGACAAACAACTTCATCATGCTGTTTGGGCTTATCGAGTTGCCTACAAAACGGTACTCAACGCCACCCCATTTCAGATGGTCTTCGGACAGAACACTGTGCTACCATTAGATTTCTTAATCCCTGCCTTAAAAGTAGCACAAGAGTATGAGTGGAATGGACATGAATTGTCATCTAGGATCTTTGATCTAGAACGCTTAGGTGAGACAAGGCTACGAGCGGTTGCAGGCATCTATGCTGCAAAGAAAAGGCAAAAGGCATATTTCGATGCACACATTAAGGATAAGGGACTGAAAGAGGGAGATCTGGTGTTGGTTTACACACTGAAACAACATGCCCGTAAGTTGGAAAAACGAGGATATGGACCCATGATCATTAACAGAATTTCCACTAGCGGCGCGGTTCAATTGGCTACTTTAGAAGGTGATATCTTGCCAAACTATATTAGTGGTTGTAGAGTCAAGTTATATCAAGAACCTCTTACAGAGGACATGCTAATGAGACTCAACACTGCTAAGAAACGAAAAGAAGAAGAGTTAAGAGTGAGAGAAGAAGCACAGGCAGAGGCCAGAGAGCGTATTAGGCGAAATAAGTTAAGGCGATTAGGCCTAGATGTCAACTCAAAAGCCCCAAAATATCACATGGATATGTGCCAAAAGTCAGGCATAACAACTTCTCAAGTCATTGACCGAAGACCCTTTGTGACCATAGATATAGGACAAGGGAAGAGTGCAAGGACGGTAAAGGCATTGATTGACTCAGGTGCAACAAGTAGTGCAGTTAGACTTTCCTACTGCCAAGACTTGCAGTTGAACATCAATCCCATAGAAGCTTATCTCATAGGATTGGGAGGGGTGGAAACCCCTTGTTTGGGCGAGGTGGAACTTCCCATCTACCTGCAAGATGTTCCAATGAAAGTCAAAGTGCTAGTGTGTCAAGATGAGAACCTTACAGAACCACTTGTCTTAGGACAAGATTGGATTTATGACAATGCAGTCAACTTAAACCTAAGAAGTCAAATTCTTCAAGTTTGGGTACATGAACAATGCATTACATTAGAATTAGAGAACTGCATGCTCCCAGATCATGGCACCACACACTCTCTTAGCTCTTCTAAGACTAATCATATGGAAAAAGATGGTGTATGTGTCAAAAGCTCTATGATGCAGAAGGAGTCAATCATGGAAGAACAAGTTCGAAGGCGGGTGGATCTTTCTTCTTCTCCAAAGAATCAAGTAGCCACACTAGTAAGTCCACCACAGAGGCAAACACAACCAATCACGACAATTGCCACATCAAACAGAAAGACACCATTCGATAAGAAAGCAGTTTCGAGCATGACGCAGATCTGGGTACGCAAAGGAGAGAAACCACCAGCCTTGCCCCCACAAATCCCATCCAGGCAACCCAACCAGGTCAGAAGACGAAGGAAGTAGCTCGGACAAGCTCAATCACAATTTATCCAACAAGTTTGGGTGCCTAAGACATTAGCTGCAGCCCAACAAGGGCAACTACATATGTGGGTACCTAAGAAGCTCTTACATCCACAGCAACCTATATTCTCCCACATGCAAAGAGTCTCAACAAAGAAGCCAAAATCAGAAAAGGGTAAGAACTGCGTACAGAGACCGAAAGAAGATCAAATCACCTCTTCAACCATAGAAGGAAAATATGCAAAAAGGGTATGGGTTTGGAAGCCAAAAGTACAAGTAGCCTACACCGAACCAAAGGGCCAATCACATTGGATACCACAGTTCAGAAAGCATCCAAAGATGAAGTCGCCTGAAGTGATCTCTACTCTGCCAAATGTTGTTCTCAAATGGATTCCCATAAGAAGGATTACATCATCTCGCGATCCCATGGAGACATCCAAGAAAGATGGCGTCAACATCTGCAAGTAACATCAAGCCTCGACGAGCGACAACCATGTGCTCCTTGCACAACCCTGTCTTTTGCACCATTCAGGTCATGCACTTCCAAAGTATGCATTAATATAGGGCCACATTACACGGCCGTGCATAGACACATTGGAGAGTCCCATGCACAAGAGCACATTGACATATGTCAACTATTTTTTCTGATACTAACATCTATCTTCTTGTTTGGTGACATTGTTCCTCTAAAAAAAAAAAAAAAAAAAAAAAAAGAAGAGAGAGAGAGTCAAAACTTATTCCCAGGTTTTGCTCATGGAACATGAATGAGACATGCTTAGTTGAAGTTGGAACTATTGATTACTGGGAATTTATCAGTTGGGATAGAAGTGTGTCTCGGCTAGCAGATGATATTATTGCTGCCTTCTCTGGTAGATGTCCAGAACTTGGCATGAACATGGCATCCACAACTATGGTTTCCTCTTACCATGGGAGTGTAGAGCTTGAAGGTTCGCAACTTGAGTGATGCTTAACTACTGTATGTACAAGAGCATCCAAGGAGATATCTGCAAGGGATAGTTCTGGAGGAGAGGGGATCTGCCATTCAAAAGATCTCATCAGTGGACCATCAACACGGACATCCATCAACAATGGTCCATCCCAAAGGCCGAGTGTACAACACGAAGAGATGAACATCCATCGACCTTCTCCATGGTAAGTATCTTTACTTTGAAAATATCATAACCATGATAGCTTAGGAAACCTCTTCGTAGGCATACCCTTGAGCACTTAGCTCAAGAGCCCCAATTTTTGCACCATTCTTCTTCCAATGCATTTCCCAAGTAAGCATTCATAGGGCTACATTACAAGGCCGTGCACAAGGCACATATTTTCCTCAACCCATGCACGAACACACTTACCCATCACTCAATATGGGTTATGAGTACTTGGCATGACTACTATGAAGATCAACTTTGGAAGATCTAGAAAACATCAACGGAGACTCACAACGACACAATCATGCTGGAATCCAAGGAAGAAGCACATACCAAGAGACTACAACTTGCAAAGACTCACAGTGATAGATGAAGAACGTCGGACAACTTGTGTTCATACAGAAGGGACACTCCCTCTCAAGTCACTACTTGGAACAACCACTACAACAAGGGTCTGTCAGGGACGACACACTCGAGAGGGGGGGGAATGTTGAAGCTCAAGGTCAAGGACAAAGCATGGAAGCACATCAAAGAAGTGGACATAGAAGAAGAGAGAGCAAGTAGGGAGCTCCAAGGAGTGTATGTCAATTTTTCACAAGAATTCCCTACAAAAATAGTGATTTTCATCACTAAAAGCCATTGTAAATACCATTTTCTATTTTGGTAACTCCATTTTGTTCAAGCCAAGGAGTCCTTGAGCTTGAGGAGTATTAGAACTATCATCCTACCAAGTTTCATAATTTTTAGACTCCGTTTGAGCCCTCAAATAAGCCCTGGAACCTAATTTTTAACTAGGCCGGACACTAGGTCTGGACAGGGCCAAAACTAGTCAAAAAACTATAAAAAGAGCTAGAGAGCTCATTTTTGAGGTTGGCTTGTTAGAGAATAGAGCTTTTGTAAGAGAACTCGTTTGCAATAGAAGCTTTCCATTGTTCCTCTCTTTGATCTTACTTTGTGCACGTGTGTGTGTATGTGTGTGTATGATTGTGTACTTTCACTCACGCACTTGTGCCTTCACTTGCTCGTGGTCTTCATACCGGTCCTCACGTCTCCGCGGATTGACAAGTAAAGGAGGTGGTGCTTACGCTTGAGCTACACAAGTCCTTCATCTTAGTGACATAATCACTAATGCTTTGACTTTGCTTTTTCTTGAATGTTGTGAACTCCGACCATAAGCTAGCCTTTCTAGCCTTTCTCCATATATCTTCTGCTTTCTCCAGACCTCTAATGTGTGGTAGTAGATGATCTGTAACAGTATTATAGATATATGCTCTTGCCGTTGCATCTTTCTTCTGCCACAGCTTCAAGACTTCTAATTCTTCTTTCTTCGGTTGACTATCATCTTCAAAAGTTGGCTTCTTTTCTTCTCTTGTCACATATATCATTAAGTCCTTACTCATAAGTAAGGCTTCCATGCGCATTACCCATGCCGGATAATTATCTCTGTCCAATTTTTCAATAGAAATGTGATCTGCCATGATCTTCTTGTTTTCTGTTACTGCTGGTGAGTGTAATGTTAAAAAGTTTTACCTTTTACAAACCTTTAACTTGACAATGACTTCGGAACACTTCTTGATGCCGTTTGCTATCGATCTCTTCAGCTTTCACCTTCCTTTATGAGAATTCTTCAAATTCTCTTTCCGTTTCTTCTTCTGAGAAACTTTTTATGCTCTTCAGAACCTTTTCTGTTTTGGTACCACTTGTGGATCTTACCGCTCTGATACCACTGTTGGTGTAGGGCTTACTGTGGAATTCTCTTACACCACAGAAACTAAGCTAGAGTGATGTTAGAACATCTCTATAATCATCAGTAGCTTAGCAAACTCTCTGAAACTGAAAACTTATAACTGTATTTAGTGAACACCAAAAATTCACTTTACAGAAAGCTTCACGTTTTCCTTGAAGCTTCGTTTCTGAACTGATTTACTTCAATCTTTACACTACTGTATTTGCTTACAGTTAAACAATCTTTAAACTGTGTTTTGAACTTACCAAAATTCCACTGGAACTTCACCGGACTGTCACCGGAATTATACCGGAATACTACCAGAATCAACTGCAACTTTGTTTGTAGTTACTTCAAATGTGTATACATGAAGTAAGGAAGTGATACCTGAACTTCCTTCACTGAGTGAACTCTATCTAAAGTTTAAGAAAAAACTTTACCAGTTCTGGATGCTTCTTTCCGATCAGACTTTGTACTGTGTGTACATATTCATTTCACTGAAATCTTTGATCAACTTATAGTTGAGACTCCTAGCTTCAAGGTGAGCTATCACTCATGAAAATCTTTACACTGTGTTACAAGATCTAACTCTCAAAAGTACCGGAAAATGTTTACAGAGAAAACTTTAACTGTTAACTAACTTTCACAGTAACATGAAATCTCTCACATTTCTTCATATACAAAGAATGCGCTCAAACTTCCACATGAACATGTGTTTTCTATTAGAGAAGATGTGTACAAAATATAGCTTGGCCTCACTTTTCTCATAGCTATGGAAAACTCTCCTACTCTGAGTAGTTATTCCTTACCATCTCTCTCAGATGAATACCCGACATTTCAGGTTTTGTTATTCATCTCTACATACGCGATCTATGGCGTCTTCTATATCTTACTTCTATTCTCTATCTCATATGCGCACATTTTCATCTATCTATCTCAGCTCTCGTATATACAATTTGATCCGGTTTCAACAAACTCTAATTCTGGAAGTTTCTACGCTGTATATTGCATACGTGAATTTGTCCCTTCACTAAGGCTTCTGTTTTTCTTCTGAATGCTTTGTTTCTGCTTTCCTTTGTCTTTATGTCATTATGTCTAATTAGTGAGTGAATCTCCAACAATCTCGAGTGTGTACGAATAATGTGTTCAGTGGCTAGCAAATCTCTAATGAAGTGATACCTCGCCTCAATGTGCTTGGTCTTTGCATGATAGACCGGATGCTTAGCCAAAGCAATGGCACTCTGACTATCGCTGAGCAAACGAGGTACATACTGAGGTAAACCCATATCACAAGCAAGAAGAAAAAGTCACAATGCTTCCTTACATGCCTCACTTGCTGCAACACGCTCTGCTTCTATGGTGGAAACAGTTGTACAATCTTGAAGACGAGATCTCCAAGAGATAGCACCTCTAGCAAAATGAAACATGTACCCTGATGTAGACTTATGCTTGTGTACACAACCAACATAGTCAGAATCTGTGTAACCAATAATGGATGCTTTTCCTCTACCTAAGCATAGACATTTGTCCTTAGTGCCACTCAGATATCTTAAAATCCTCTTGACCGTACTCACACAGAATTTTGGTCATGAATTCCTTTTCTTCATCTGATTTGGGGCAATCATCCTTGCTCAATTTCACGTATGTGGGTAAAGGTGTACTCAATGCCTTTCCACCCTGCATATTGAACATGTGAAGTACTTTGGATGTGTACTCACTTTGAGACAAGTATATGCATCTTTTGCTCCTATCACGAGTAATGCACATGCCAATAATATGTTTGGCATCCCCCAAATCCTTCATATCAAATGTCTCACTCAACTTCTTTTTGAGAATTGACAAATCATAAGAGGACTTCCCAGCAATCAAAATATCATCGACATAAAGTATCAAGCATATCAATCTGCATCAAACTTTTGGTACCATTGTCTAGGGGACTGTTTAAGTCCATACAAGCTCTTCTTAAGCTTACAAACTAGACTTTCCTTGGCAGGAACTACATAACCCTCTGGTTGTTCCGTATAGATATCATTTGTAAGATCTCCATGCAAGAAAGCACTTTTCACGTCCATTTGGACTAGCTCTAAGTCCTCCATTGCAATGAATCCAAGAAACATGTGCAGGGTAGTCATCTTGATCACTGGAGAGAAGATTTCTTCGAAATCAACACCATGTTGTTGCTTAAAACCCTTTGCAACAACTCGTGCTTTATACTTTGGAGAAGCACTATCTAATGTGAACTTCAGCTTATATACCCATTTACATGGTAAATCTTTGCTACCCTTTAGCAAAAGTACTAAATCCCAAGTACCATTCATGTGAATAGAACCCATTTCACTCTTCATGGCACACTCCCACTTGACATGATCCTCTATCTGCATAGCCTCTTTGTAGCAAGAAGGCTCACCAGCATCTATTAGCATAACAAAATCTAAACCTGGAACATATCTATCAGGTGGATATGAGACACGTGCAAAACGTCTCAATGGTTGTTGAATGGGAACATGTGCAGATTGATCTGAATGGACATTCTCTTGAACATCCCTATGAGCAGCATTTTTATGCATGTTAACCGGAGGATAAGTATCCTCAAATACCACTCTTCTCACTTCAACCTCCTTAATGGGCTTTTTATGCATCTTAGACTCATTGAAAATGACATCACTACTTCCAATCACTGACTGTGAAACCAATATCCAAATTGTCCTTCTCGACCATATCCAAGAAAAATGCATTTCTTTGACTTATGGTCCAACTTTTGTCTAAGATTCTTGGGTATATGAACATATGCTTCACACCTGAAAACTCGAAGATGAACATAATATGGTGGCTTCCTGTCCATAACTCTTGTACCACTTTCAGCCCTTTCGCAGTACTAGATGAAAGGTTAATCACATAAACTGCAGTCAATACTACTTTTGTCCAAAAACCTTGTGAGAGGTTTGGATGATGCAACATAGAGACTACTTTATCTTGAATAGTTCTATTCATCCTCTATGCTACACCATTCTGTATTGGGGTATAAGGAGTTGTAAACTCTCTACAAATCCCTCTAGACTGACAGAAAAGTCTGAATTCATGTGAGGTATACTCACCCCCATTATCTGAACGTAAAGCCTTAAGCTTAGTTTACCTCATCCTTCGATTTGATAGGATATGGATATACGCAAACTTTTCTAGTAGCATCATCTATGAAAGTGACAAAGTAAAGAGAACCACCTAAGGACCTAGTCGGCTGAATTGAAGAGTCAATGTGCATTCTGTGCACATTTTTTGTTTACTTTCCATATTGACAGTGCTCACAAAATGAAAAATCTGAGAAAGATAACACATGTAAGTAGCCAGAATGAGAAAGATTTTCCATTCCACTACGAGATATATGGCCCAAATGACCATGCCAAATACAAGCCATAGGTTGTTTAGTAACAGCCAACAAGTGTTCTTTCTATGATACAAATAAAGGATAAACATAGCCAACTTTATTTCCTTTTGCAATAACCATATTGCCAGTTGATATGCAAAAGGATTGAGCATAGAAGACCACCTTGTAACCAAGGTCATCAAGTTGACCAACTGACATCAAACTGTGTGATAACTGAGGTACATGGCATACATTATGCATAGTAAATTTTGAACCATCAATGAACTGCACAACCACATCTCCAATCCCCACAACATAACACTGATAAGAGTCACCAAGTCTCATGGTACCAAGAGACTTTGCTACATAATTAGAGAACCATTCTCTATGTGGTGTCACATGGAAAGAAGCGCCAGAATCTAGCAGCCAAGAGTGGGAAAGAAAGCCTCCTTTGAATCTGCACATTTTTAATCTGATTCTTCCATAGAGCAAAGTTTGTGCCATCAAATTTTTGGATCTCAAAATGGTCTTTGCCCTGCAAGTTATAGCTCCTCCTCGGAACACTAGCACTAGACCCTGATCCATTGGATGTGTCTGAGACCTCTGATGTCATGATGGTAGAGAACTTAATAAAATGATAATGGAGCTAGAAGATCGGAACACCAACGAATAACTGTATCAAGGAGTAAATCGACCACTGTATAGTTGATAAAAAATCTGGAAAAAATTTGCCTGTCCTCTACAAAATGAGCATATGATCAATGTCAAAATATCATAAAATTGCAAGTACTGACATGTCTACCTACATAGTGAATCACTGACTCCACTGCATATAATCAATTACCCAATAGAAGACAATTAGGCTTATCGAGCACCTATGAACAACTATCATACATCTCCTATGGCGAGGCTGGGCAAGTCTTCCACCTGCATCACCAAAGAGACCCCGACATCTAGGTGTCTCCCAGTTAAGAAAACCTCACCACGACCCTCTTTATCAAATGTAAAAGGTTTAATGCAAAGAAAAAAAACATAACCGCTATATCAATGACCACATGGACATACATAAGCAGTATCCATATAAGCGTACATGATGTGTATGTTCTCAAGATATGCAATAAAATGACAATGAAACTATGAATGCACAACCCAAAAACTAGCCAATAACACCTGCAAGTGTTTGTCAACTCTGATGTTTTCTCCCACCAAAACTGAAAACCTCTCAAGACACCTGAAGTTTTACGAGTGTGGCTGAAAAACACAGCCCCAAAGGTTGATATTTATTGTCAGAAAAGTACAAAGAACACTCTTCTTGATGTTCTTGGACCTGTGTGAAGAGAAGTATGTGTGAAAGTACTCCAAAATGGCTCCAAAAGACACCCCAAAAAGCTTCAGAAATAGGCTTTTAAAGCAAAGAATGATGCTTTGAGGGACCAAAACTTGTTCAAGGTAATGTCAACCTTAGTCTTTTCCCTTCTTTAGACACCACAAGAGTGTAGCTTAGTGGCAAGAGATTGTCACGGTTAAGCGAGCTCTGGGGGGAACAATATTGGGATGGGTGACCTCCTGGGAAGTACCAAGAACCTCTATATTCCTTGATCCTTGAGGTCCTCCCTCGCGTGCAGCCAATGGTGACTCCGGTGACTTGGATGACAAGGTATGCTAAGGTCTATGCCTTTGTCACCAACTTAGTCGCCAGCCTTGGAGAAGCGGTCCAACTTACAGTCTGTAATTGACCAGGCCACTATATGTTTTATTAAAGAACATATACAAAGAAGTGTCTGGTGGCCATTTGGCCTTTCACATGGACACTAACGGTAACACTCATGCGATTCTGAGACTGCAACTGAAGAGGTGTCAATGACACCCTAGATGAAGCGACAACCTGCTCTGCTACCAATTGTTGGAGTTAGACATCTGGGGAAGCATGCAAACAGCACAAGGAAGAAGAAGAATCTTGGAGGACATAATGCTGAATGTATTGGCACTAGAATGTACAAAAATAAGTATCCCATTAGGGCAATAAGCATATATACCAACCGAGGGAAAAAACCTCCTAAAGAAGGACAAAAGTGCCCCGATGGTCCTAGAGTGTTCACACACATCACCACCTAAATATATCAATAGTCTATACAGATAACTATTTTTGTGCATAATACCTTGAACCACTCATAGATCCTTCTTTCGTAGGTCCCCATACATCTGTATGTATGAGCTCTAGCACACCATCGTGTTTGTAACCACTTTTCTAAAATGGTAACCTGTGTGCTTTTCCCATCTGACACGCTTCACATTTGTGAATCATATGTTGGTTCTTCATGTTTGGTAATCCTTTCACGGATTGTTTCTCCACCATAGCTTTGATTCCCTTTTCATTAAAATGTCCTAATCTCTTATGCCAGAGGTCTAATTCTGTAAATATCTCATCACCATGTGTGATCAAGGCTTGACCAACATTCCCTTGCACTTTAAGAGTAAAAAGTCTACCTTCCTTTTTACCATGGAAAATCTATTTGTATCCTTTCTCTGGATCTTCAACAAATACTCCTTCATTCGTAAACCTGACTTGAAAACCTTTTTCTACTATCTGACCCACACTGATCAGATTCTTCGGAATTGTTGGAACATACAAAACATTTGTTAGTAGGTCAGCTCCATTCTTACACTTTACCTTTCCAATTGACCTTACATTATGTTTTGTGTTATCACCTGTCTGTACTGTATGATTTGAAATTCCTCCTTCAAGTTCTGATAATAATTCTATATTTCCTGACAAATGATTTGAACAACCAGAGTCAATATAGAATACCTTGAGGTCTTCATTCTCTGACACACTTATCGAGTTCATCATCAACGCCGTATGATCATCATTCTGTGTATCATTCGCATAGTTGTAGTAGGTAGTGTTGTGAGACTGATTTTGTCCCCAACCTCTTGCTCCACCTCTACCATATCCGCCTCTTTGGCTTTGTCTTCCTCTTTGATATCTTCCGCTTCTGCCTCTAATGTTATTGTTCTGATTCTGATTTGATCCTTGTGAATTATGCCAGCAATCATGAGCCAAATGATTGCTTAATCCACAGATCCAGCAAGCTTTCTTGTTACCTCTTCCTTTTGTATTATTTCTACTTTTATTTCTGACATTACCTCGTCCTCTTGCATAATTTACTTGAGTAGCCACTTCTTCTTCATCTTTTTCTTTACCTTTATCACATTTCTTCTTATTTTTTGTGTACATAGCCGAACTATGTCCTTTTTCTCCATCTGTCTTCAAATCTTGCTCACACGTTAGCATTAGTCCAAGCAACTGATTTAAATCTGGTACAAAATGATTTAAAGACAGTTCAGTTGAGAGTACAAAAGGTTTCCACCTTTCATCTCCTCTCAAACCTGTAAGCAATTGCGCTATCAACCTCTGGTCTTCGATATCTTCACCAATCGATCCAAGACTGTCTGCCAAGTCCTTCAGCTTAGTGACATAATCACTAATGCTTTGACTTTGCTTTTTCTTGAATGTTGTGAACTCCGACCATAAGCTAGCCTTTCTAGCTTTTGTAGTATTTTGGAAGTGATCTTCCAACGCTCTCCATATATCTTCTGCTTTCTCCAGACCTCTAATGTGTGGTAGTAGATGATCTGTAACAGTATTATAGATATATGCTCTTGCCGTTGCATCTTTCTTCTGCCACAGCTTCAAGACTTCTAATTCTTCTTTCTTCGGTTGACTATCATCTTCGAAAGTTGGCTTCTTTTCTTCTCTTGTCACATATATCATTAAGTCCTTACTCATAAGTAAGGCTTCCATGCGCATTACCCATGCCGGGTAATTATCTCTGTCCAATTTGTCAATAGAAATGTGATCTGCCATGATCTTCTTGTTTTCTGTTACTGCTGGTGAGTGTAATGTTAAAAAGTTTTACCTTTTACAAACCTTTACCTTGAGAATGACTTCAGAACACTTCTTGATGCCGTTTGCTATCGATCTCTTCAGCTTTCACCTTCCTTTATGAGAATTCTTCAAATTCTCTTTCCGTTTCTTCTTCTGAGAAACTTTTTATGCTCTTCAGAACCTTTTCTGTTTTGGTACCACTTGTGGATCTTACCGCTCTGATACCACTGTTGGTGTAGGGCTTATTGCGGAATTTGCTTACACCACAGAAACTAAGCTAGAGTGATGTTAGAACACCTCTATAATCATCAGTAGCTTAGCAAACTCTCTGAAACTGAAAACTTATAACTGTATTTAGTGAACACCAAAAATTCACTTTACAGAAAGCTTCACGTTTTCCTCATGGAAGAGGTCGAGCTTGAGCGACCTTATACTACGGAGATTACGAATCTCAATGCTAAAGTTAGAGGCATGGAGGATACCCTTCAGAAGATCCTCCAAGCAATTAACAAACCAGAGGTGCCACCCATAGACACACCTATGCAGGTGGAAGTTCCATCTGTTGAACCATCTAGTTCACAAATACCATTGACAGATGTGGGGGCTTCTTCTGGTAGAGACGTTAGATGGCAAGTGAAAGATTTAAACCCACCGAAGTACCACGGACAAGTTAGTGCCAGGACGGCAGATGCGGTGGAGCAATGGATAAGTAAGTGGCAACAGTGTTTTCGACTTTGTAATATTGAGGATGAAAAACAGAAAATACAGCATGCCACTTATAGTTTGATGGATGTTGCTCATCGGTGGTGGAGGAAAATAGAGCAGGATAAGATTGAACCGGCCACTTGGGCAGACTTTAAAGTTATATTTTATAATAATTTTGTTCCTCCAGATGAGCGTACTAGGGCTCTAGATGCATGGTTTTTCCTACAGCAGAGACAGCTTTCAGTGCAGGAGTATGCAGACAAATATAGGGAAATCTTGTTGAAGATTCCAGATCAGGTGCCTGATTTTCTTCAGGTGCATAAATTTGTTCTTGGGCTTAGGGAGACGTTACGTCCACTTGTGCGCAAGGAGCGCTGCCACACCCTAAATGAGGTAGTAGAACTTGCTTTGGTGTTGGAGGATGGGCGACGCTCTCGATTGCAGCCTTCTGGACAAAAGAATACTTGGACAAGATTCAAGAAGCCTATAGTTTCAGTTCCAGCATCTAACAGACAGATGAACGTCATTCAGACTTCGAGTCGTGGGAAGAGGAAAGTTAGTGCATCCATGGCAGATAGAGCTTTTCAGAGATCTAGTTTGACTCAGCAACAGAAAGAAAAGGCTCGCCGTGAGGGTCTTTGTTATGAATGCCTAGGTCGGCATCCTTACAGAATGTGTCCTAAGAAGAAAAAGAAGATATCTGCAGCGATGGTGGTGGAGAGGCAGCAGTCCTCGCCATCCACTCCATCATCTCCTTCAGATTTTGATCTTCTAGCTACAGACACTGAGATGGATCCTCCATCTAAAGATAAACAACCCATCTTAAATATAACAGTGACTAAGAAGGTTAAGAATGTTCCAGATGTGGTGTTATCCCCAGTAGCTCAGAAAGGGTATCAGTTTCCAGACACCGAGTTGGTCGTCATGAGTGGGGAAGTTTATGGACATCTCGTTAAAGTTCTATTTGATACAGGATCCACACATAATGTTATTAACTCTTCCTTAGTCAAGAAACTGAAGTTGAAGACTACTCCATCTGCATACACCTATAGGGTAGAGTTGGCAGATGGGAAGGGATCTGAGATCTGGGATCGACGAGTTGTTGGATTACCAGTCTAGATACAGACTTATAGAGATGAGCTAGATTTCGAGATCGCCAGGTTGGCTAGATTTGATCTCGTCCTCAGTAAACAGTGGCATGCAAGTAAGAAGCCAACTATTGATTTTCAGACCCACATATATCAGTTCAATCATAATGGTTGCCGCATTACCATCCGTGGAGAGCCGGACGTCAAGGTGTACAGACGAGCATCTATCTCTGCGATGGTAAAAGCAGAGTGTAAGTATTTATATTTCTTATATTTTGAGCATAAAGAGTTGTTAAATTTACAGGTTCAAACTAGTCTAGAGGCTCAGCTAGCTTCTAGAATGAAAACTGAATTCCACCACTTGTTTCTTTCAGAGTTACCTTCAGGTCTTCCGCCTCGCAGAAAAGTGGAGCATAGGATTGAGCTAGTACTAGGAGCTCATCCACCGGCCAGACAGCCGTATCGAATGAGTCTGCAAGAGGAGGCAGAAGTACGTCGTACTGTCGAGGAGTATCTTGACAAAGGACTTATCAGATCTAGTTATTCACCTTTTGCAGCCCCAGTGCTTTTGGTTCGCAAAAAGGATGGATCTTTTAGGATGTGTATAGACTTTAGAGCGTTAAATAAAGTTACAATAAAACACAGATATCCGATGCCTCGCATTGATGATATTCTGGATGCACTAGGAGGTGCTATTGTATATAGTAAAATAGACTTAAAAAGTGGTTATCATCAAATAAGAGTTAACGACGATGATGTACATAAAACAGCTTTTCGTACTAGATTTGGTCATTATGAGTATCTTGTAATGCCTTTTGGTTTAACTAATGCACCAGCTACTTTTATGATGCTCATGAATGATATTTTTCGTCCTTTCATTGGCCAGTTTTTGGTTGATTTTGTAGATGATCTGTTGGTTTATAGTAAAAGTTTGGAAGAACATGAATGTCATTTGCGTACAGTATTTCAAATGTTGGATGACAATACTTTGTACGTCAATCCAGAGAAGACACAGCTATGTTTATCTGAGGTTGAGTATTTAGGACATATCATTTCTGCAGATGGAATTAGAATGGATCCACGAAAAGTTTCTGTGATCCTTGGTTGGCCGATTCCTCAGAATGAGCGCCAGTTGCGATCATTCTTAGGATTATCAGGCTTCTATAGGAAATTCATTGCCAGCTATTCGTTCTCCAGGTCTGCTACAGCCATTGGATATACCACAGTATTGTTGGGATAGTATTTCCATGGACTTCATAATGGGTTTACCTAGAACGCCACGACAAAAGAATGCTATTCTTGTAGTGGTTGATCGCTTGAGCAAAATGGCACACTTTATTCCTACAAAGGAATCAGTGGAGGCTCCGTAAGTCGCGGAACTATTTATTCAGAATATTTTTAGACTACATGGTCTACCTAGATCCATAGTTTCAGACAGGGATCCCAGGTTTACAGGAAATTTTTGGAAACACATGTGCAATAAGCTTCAAGTTCAACTCAAGATGAGTAGTGGAGAGCATCCACAGACAGACGGTCAGACCGAAAGAGTTAATCAGATACTGGAAGATATGCTACGAGCATATGTTTCAGAAAAGCAAACAGATTGGGATAGTTTTCTCCCATTAGTTGAATTTGCTTATAATAGTTGGAAGCACAAGACTACTAGGCTTACACCTTTTGAGGTGATCTATGGATGTATTCCACATAGTCCAGCTACCATTGGATTACCTAGGAAATCTCCGAGTGCTTCACAGTTTTTGACAGATATGCAAGCTAACTTAAAAATAGCTCAGTTCAATCTCCAGCAAGCTGCTGAAAGGATGAAAGCATTTGTAGATCGACATCGAACAGCACGAACGTTTCAAGAGGGAGATCGTGTGTTTTTACAGGTCCCATTTGGTTCTTCATTGACAGTGGGTCAGAAACCCAAGTTATCCCCTAGATTTTGTGGACCTTGGACAGTAATCAAGAAGATTAGTGATGTCGCATATAAATTGCAATTGCCAGAAAATTGTAAAGTTCACCCAGTTTTCCATGTTAGCAAGTTGAGACCATACATTTCTCGAGATGAGAATTGTGTAGATGGTTTAGTTGCTTTAGAAAATAGAGCATCTCAGCCAGATGTTCCATTTCAGGTTCTTGATAAGAGGGAGCGGAAGTTGAGAAATCGCTCCATACCAGAGTATTTAGTAGCATGGACTAGCCGTCCACTCACAGACGCTACTTGGGAATCAGAAGCTCTGATTCGCAAACACTTTCCTTCCCTGATCACTGAGGACAGTGATCTTTAGAAGGGGGAGAGAGTGTTAGATTTATTTAGACCTCCATGGTCTACCATTGGTCTACCTGCATTTGGTCAAGGACCCTAGCCGGGTCAAGGACCAGAGCTCGGGGGAGCCAAGGCTCTAGCACGGATCTTCGAGGTTATTCCATCTCCTCAGAGTGGCCATATGAGGAGTGTTTGGACCTTAGAGAGGATTCTAGAGGTGCCAAGGGCAAGGGCTATTTAAGGTTGGGAGGAGACTGGCAGGTAGCTAATTGGGATCTTTCAAACACAGTAGTCAAAGAAGATCTGGCAAGTAGGCCACTTAAATTTTTCAGGCATCAAAGAGTTGGGCACACAAGAAGAAGGAGCAAGTAGGGAGCTCCAGGAAATGTATGTCAGAATGTTAGAAGAAATACCTACAAAAATAGTGATTTTCATCACTAAAAACCATTGTAAATACCATTTCATATTTTTCTAGCTCCATTTTGTGCAATCCAAGGAGTCCTTGAGCTTGAGGAGCTTTAGAAGTACCTACCTATTAGGTTTCACATTTTTTAGACTCCGTTTGAACCTCCAAATAGGGTAGAGAACCTAATTTTTAACTAGGCCGGACACTAGGTCTGGACAAGGCCAAAACCTAGTCAAAAACTATAAATAGAGCCAGAGAGCTCATTTTTGAGGTTAGCTTGTAATTGATTTGAACTTGTATGAGCTTTTTGAAAGTAATCTAAAGAACTCCATTGCTTCTCACTCTTTGTCCTGCTTTGTGTGCGCGTGTGTGTGTATGTGTGTGCATGTTAGTGTGCTTCGCACTCACGCACTTGTGCCTTCACTTGCTCGAGGTCATCATACCATCCTCATGTCTTCCCGGATTGACATTAAAGGAGGTGCTACTCAAAATAGCAAAGTATGCTTGGGATACACTTACCATTTTATACCAGGAAAGAAATGAGGCACGTGTTGCTTACCTCCAAAAACTATTAGAGAGTGAACAAATGAATGAAGGAGATTTTATGGATAGTTTTTTGACAAAATTCAAATATTTGAAAGAGCGATTGATTTTTGCAGATGAATTATTGCTAGAAATTTCACTTCTACAGATTATTCTTAATGGTCTTCCTGATTCATATCATAGCTTTGCTTATACTCTTCGATTGATGATGAAAGGCAATCCAAATGCCTTAAGATTTGAGGAGTTAGTCTCTATTTTATTATAGGAAGCTCAATCTATGCAGGACATGTCTGTTGGGGGATTCTTGGACAAGAAGGGATTTGAGTGTGTGTAGGAGAAAAGGGAAGACAAGAAGAAGAATACACGCTGGAAGCCTCTGTCAATTGATAATAATAAGACAAATACAATGTTGAAGCACAATACAATCCAATGCTTCTGTGAAAATCCCCCGAGTACTCAATTACAAAATACCAAATACCCAAGGGACTTGTTGCTGCCGGACTCCTGTGCACCAAACCTCCACCTTCTCCAAGCCTGCACTTGTGCACACCTTGCACCAAGCTTCCACTAAGGGGGAGGGATGGGTACCTTCTGTCGGTATGCGCACACTTCAATAAGACCTTGGGATCCTTGGGGGACTAGCTTAGCACTTCTCTGCACACTTCCTTGGTCACTCTTCATGCACACCTTGCACTTCACTTCTCTGCATCGCACATTGTGTGTCTCTTGCACTTCTCTCTCTTGCCTTGCTTAGACTATGCTTACTCTTGCTTACACTTAGAATGGTCCAACAATAGTCCTTGCTTTGATTTGAGTGTCGATTCACGTACGCTCCTAACTGCAAGAGTATCTTGGTGCTCACTTTGATGTCCCAAGATAGTCTCGAAAAGTGGGCAGCCAACGACTCCCTGTTTTGTCCTATAATGACTTTAGACTAAAACAAAAATTTTGATTGGGGGGTCATACTTTCACTTCTGCGTACGCTACCGCTTCACATACCTTTCACATTTTGCCTTTTCACATACCTTCACTTGTGCACCTAAGAGAGGGTTCACCCGAACCTTCCAAGACACTTTGAACAACACTTTTGAACCTTAGGGAAATTAGAGAAAAACCTCTGCAACTTGCAACCACTTTCTCCAATTCACCCTTTGTGGGCAATTAATTGTGCACTACCTGTGCACCTTGTCACCTGCACTTCGAACACTTTGACCTTGCCCATGTTGACTTTGGCCAGTTTGACTTTGACCTTTTGACTTTGATTGCAGTTGACTTTAACCAATATGACTTTTATGGGCTCAACAGTTGCCCACCACCTAATGTGCTCTCCGTCCCGGAGAGCTACAACCAAAACTCTAAGGAGATAGGACACCATAATACTTGTGCTGCAATATCTTGAAAAAGGACACTGAACAGCTACCAAGTCCACCAGAAACAGGAGAGAACAAGCACTAGAGAAGAACCAAAAGGGGGATTTTTGGCATGGAGAAGCAAAGGAGGGAAATGGGAGGGTAGAAAGGAGGTGGAGGGGAGGGCTGAGGGGCGGAGATGGATAGGGTAGGAAGGGTTAAGTATGTGCGGGCAGATTGGTAAAGTGAGGGATTGGAAGTATGATTATGGGGTCTAGAGAGGGTTAAAATGATCAAATAATAGAGCTACAGAGGGTGCATATGGGAAATTATGAAACATAAGGTAAGATCAAGTGAGAATAGACCATATGGACAATGTGGTGGAATAAAAAACATGTGATAAATGTGCTCAAAACATGTGGGTTTTGACCAAAAGTCAGAGAAAAAATGTGGGAATTTGGAAAAATAAAGCAAAAGCCGGAGTCCAGAGGTGTCAAAAAACATGAAAATGACTCCAGTTTTGAAAAAAACGGCCATCCGAGGCATGATCCAGAGCCAAAAGGGTTGAACCATAAAAAATAAAATAATATAAAATAAATAAGTCTTTTTTTTCTTTCTTTTTTTTTTTGAAAGAGGCGTCCACATTGCCAAGTCTCAATTATTAAAAAAAGAAACTAAAGAAAAGAAAAGTAAAATAAAATAATAAAAAATAAAAATTAATAAAATTAAAAATAAAATAAAATAAAATAAAAAATAAAATAAAATAAAAATAAAATAAAATAAAAATAAAATAAAAGAAAAGAAAAAATATTTTTTTTAAAAAATGGGGGGCGAGGGGGGGGGTGTGGCTACGGGTGCACGGGTGGTGGCGGGTGGGCGGGAGGGGGGGGGGGGGGGGGGGGGGGGGGGGGGTGGGTAGGTGGCGGTGGGTGGGCGGGTGGGTGCGGGTGGGCGGGTGGGTGCGGGTGGGCGGGTGGGCGGGAAGGGGGGCAGGGGGGGGGGGGGGGGGGGGGGGGGGGGGGGGGGGGGGAAGGGTGGTCGGGTGGGCGAGTGGCGATGGGTGGGCGGGAGGGGGGGGAGGGGGGGCGGGGGGAGGGGGGGCGGGGGGAGGGGGGGCGGGGGGGGGGGGGGAAGGGTGGTCGGGTGGGCGAGTGGCGACGGGTGGGCAGGAGGGGGGGGGGGGAGGGGGGGGAAAGGGGGAGGGGGAGGGGCGGGAAGGGGGGGTGGGAGAGGGGGGAAAGGGGGGAAAGGGGGGAGGGGGGGGGGAAAGGGGGGGGAGGGGGAGGGGGGGAAAAAGGGGGGAGGGTTTTTTTTTTTTTTTTTGAAGTAATCCGGAAAAGCCAAGGGGGGCTTTTTTTTTGGAAAATCCTAAAAATGTGAGAAAAACCTTGAAAAAATCCCAAAAAATTGCAAAAAAAAAAAATCTCAAAAATTTTTGAAAACATTTTCTACAGTTCTAGGGTAATTTTGTCACACAAAACCACAGAGAGCTTCCTTTATTCCTCCTATTTGGCAACAAAATGACATCGGAAAAGGATAAAAAAATGGTAGAAAAATTCTAAAAAATGCTGAAAAATTCCCAAAAAATGTATGCCTTCTAATTTTGCTAAAAACTCAAGGAACAAGCATGAAATGGATAAAGAAAACTAGTAAAACTTAAGCAAAATGAAATGAGAAAGTTATGTACAACCTGGACAAACTTTGTCGGTTCCACGTGATCCATAATTCTTTAGTTGGCTTGATGATATGCCTTGAGCCATGATCTTGATATTTTGACTCAGAGAAACTCCTCCATAATCTCCAATTGTATTGCACTTCATTTGTTTTGTCTTTATTTTGGGCATGTTGACGACTTGATAGGGCCCCCTTAAATCCTTCCATAAAATATTATCTCCTTCATACTGCATCTTCTATTTCCAAAGACTTGCAGGTACTCCTTCTACATCCTTGTAAAGCCCTGCATTTACTATCATAAAAATTGACATAACAGAAGATAATATCCATAAAAAAGTGGCCATTGACATATGAGTTGGAATATCTTCATCACTGCTGTACTTAAGGGCTTTGCTTTTCTTCTCTTTGTTATGGCCTTTGACTGAGTCTGTTTCACTCGAATCAGTATCCTGAGTGTTTTCCTCTTTTCCTTCATATGATCTTTCTCTACTTGAGTTTGGAAAAATTCCATAACAGGAAGATGGGTCTTCTGCATGGAGCCAAGTCAACATGTTTTCATCTTCATATAAATTTGCTTCTTCAAATAGATGTGCTTCTGGGTTGTCCAACAATTCTTCTTCCATACAAATACCAATTGTCTACATCATGCTAGTATTTCTCTGATTGTCTGGTCCTTCTTCTAAAATTATCTGCTGCAACTCTTTTCCCTCTTGCTTTACCCACATTGTATCCTTGCCCCAGTCATGCAGCACATTGGCATGCCTTAACCAAGGTCTCCCAATTAATAGGGGAAAACTTCCTTCTACCTGTGGCAGCCTTAAAACAACAAAGTCCAAGTTAAAGATAGTACCTTGTATCTTGACCGGGACTCCAGGGACCACTCCCATAGGCTTAACTATGCTTTGGTCTGCCAGTGTTACAGTGAAGTTGGCAGGCCTAGAAGGGTATAGTCCAATCTTTTTCATGGTATATTCAGGCATCAAGTTAATGCCAAAACCACCATCCACAATAACTCCTTGAAACTCATGACCTTTAATGGAGATTGTTAGCCGAGGGCTCTTGTAATCTGTGAGGGGTGCTTCCCCTACACTTTTATCTTTATGCACAATAGCAGCCTTTGCCACAAGACTTGTTGTGGACATTTCATCAATTATCTGCAAGAGTTCTGACCTGATCTTCCCATCCATCTTTTTATTAAATCAAAAGTACTAACCTCCTTTTTCATGGACTTGAGTAGTCTGGAAGCTTCTGATTCCTTAAGAGCCTGAGCTCCATTTGACTTATCAAAATCCTCATGAGCTCTATTAAATGCATGTCCAATGGCATCATTGGTACCTATGAAATTTTCTTGCCTTGTCTCTACACATTTGATGGCTTTGTCTTCATATGCAACTTTGTCTTTGTTAAATCCATTAATCATTGATTCTTGACCTATGTCCACTTGAGCCTTCCCCTTGCTTCTTGTCTGCACTGTAAAAGATTCAATTTCTTCTAACTGCACCACCCTGGTAGATGGTGATGGCTCATTGACTTGATCTAACATTTCTTCTTTGTGCATAGAAATCATTTGAATGTGGGGCCCAGATGAAGAGGCTTGATTCTTAGGACAATAATTTATATAGTGGTCTCTGGCCTCTTGGCACTTTCTGTAAGGAGGGGCATTTTCTGGGAGAGTGCACCTACTTTGATAGTGCCCACATTCTCCACATCTGAAACAAATATTTGGCCTCCTAGGCCCATTTCCAAAGTTATCCCTCTGTCTAGGGTTGTAATTGTCACCTTGATTTGGTGCAGCTGCCATCACATTTGCTGGTGGTAGGGGTCCTCCTTGTGTCCAATATGTTGTTGCAAGCATTCCTCTTGATTGGCATTCCTGGGCCTCATGGCCAACTTTCCTGCATATTTGGCAAGTCACACTTAACAAAGGACATTCACTTATTATATGACCTTGCTAGCTGCACATAGTACGCCAAAGTCCACTCTTGATGCCACCCCCTTTGAGTTCTTGCAATCCTATCGCAGCTGAGCCAATTCCTCTGCTTGGGCCTCCTCCTCCTTTTGGAGCTTTAATGCTTCAATCTCCCTTCTCAATTGAGTAACAACATTCTCCTCCTCTTTGTGGGGCTTATTCCTTTTTAAGCCCTCCAGCTCCTTCCTTAGCTGGATTACTAGATCCTCCATTTCTGTGGAATATTTTAGTTGAGAAAAAGTTGCTCCATACTATTGCCTTATCTGTTCCAATCGTATAGCTGTGTTGATGAATTCCTCTATGGAGGCTGTAGGCAACACTAATTCCTTGATTTTGCATTGGGTGGCCACTGGAAGTGGCTTAGCTAACCATTTCTTAACAAAAAAATCATGTGGTGGGTCTGGTAATTTAGCCATTAGTGCCTTGGACCTAGTCTCAAACTCTGGGAACTTTTCACCTGGACCCAATCTCAAATTCTAATTCCTCTATGATGATCTCTGCAGTATTTCCATGCTGAAATTGAATTTTGAATGCATCTTTCATTAAGTCCCAGGTTGTAAAATGGTTCTCAGCAAACTGGTTGAACCATTTATCTGATAATCCTTCTAATGCAGCAGGGAAGAGTATCAAAAAGGCATCCTCTCTTCCCATTAAGCCTCTAGTTTTGCATAGTGCTAGAAACCTTCTAATATGCTCGTCTGGATCTTCCTGAGCTAGGCCTTTGAAAGAAGGAAATTTTATATTTAATCTTGATAGTAGGGTTTCCCTGGCTGATCCTTACTGATGAAGTTGATGAAAGTGGACTAGATGATCTTCTAACAGCCTTCCTTCTTGTTTGCTTGCAGGTGACCCTCAATGTTTGGGACCAGGTTGCGGTCATGGGCTGTTCATAGTCCTCTTAGTATGAGATAATTGATAAGAATATGTACCTCTTAGTCCACTGAAGTAGTACTGTCGACACTTGAATAGTGCTTCTCCAACTACAAGATATCTTCTCCTATGCTCAAATCTCCTTGGATGTCCTACCGGGCATGCCAAATTTTGTTGGGGGGTTCTTGGACAAGAAGGGATTTGAGTGTGTGTAGGAAAAAAGGGAAGACAACAAGAAGAATACACACTGGAAGACTCTGTCGATTGATTATAATAAGACAAATACAATGTTGAAGCACAATACAATCCAATGCTTCTGTGCAAAATCCCACAGAGTACTCAATTACAAAATACCAAATACCCAAGGGACTTGTTGTTTCCGGCCTCCTCTGCACCAAACCTCCACCTTCTCCAAGCCTGCACTTGTGCACACCTTGCACCAAGCTTCCACTAAGGGGGAGGGATGGGTACCTTCTGTCGCCATGCGCACACTTCAATAAGACCTTGGGATCCTTGGGGGACTAGCTTAGCACTTCTCTGCACACTTCTTTGGTCACTCTTCATGCACACCTTGCACTTCACTTCTCTGCATCGCACACTATGTGTCTCTTGCACTTCTCTCTCTTGCCTTACTTAGACTATGCTTACTCTTGCTTACACTTAGAATGGTCCAAGAATAGTCATTGCCTTGATTTGAGTGTCGATTCACGTACGCTCCTAACTGCAAGAGTATCTTGGTGCTCACTTTGATGTCCCAAGATAGTCTCCAAAAGTGGGAAGCCAACGACTCCCTGTTTTGTCCTATAGTGACTTTAGACTAAAACAAAAATTTTGATTGGGGGGTCATACTTTCACTTCTGCGTACACTGTTGCTTCACATACCTTTCACATTTTGCCTTTTCACATACCTTCACTTGTGCACCTAAGAGAGGGTTCACCTGAACCTTCCAAGACACTTTGAACAACACTTTTGAACCTTAGGGAAATTAGAGAAATACCTCTGCAACATGCAACCACTTTCTCCAATTCACCCTTTGTGGACAATTAATTGTGCACTACCTGTGCACCTTGTCACCTGCACTTCGAACACTTTGACCTTGCCCATGTTGACTTTGACCGGTTTGACTTTGACTGTAGTTGACTTTGACCAATATGGCTTTTATGGGCTCAACAATGTCCATTATGTGTGTTGCAGATCAAGCTTTCTTAGCTAATCAGAAGGGCAAAGGTAAATGGAACTCAACTACTAGTAAGCCAAAATCTCGTAATTTTGTAGAGTAAAAAAGGGAAGACAAAGATGAGAAGAAAATAGAAAAGCAAAAACAATTCTGCAAATAATGTTAAGGAAATGATCATGCCATAAAGATTTGTCCAAAATTGGCTGCAAAAGAGGCAAAGAAGAAAGAGGCTTAAATGGTTGTTGTAGAGGCCTCTACACCTAAAATAGAGTTTGTTAATCTTATGCAGAATGAAGAATAGGTGTTTACTATTGTTTGCAGCTATGAACCATCTTCTAATAAATAATGTATGTCTATAGTAGACTTAGATGTTTGGTACTTTGATAGTGGGGCAACCTACCATATTAGCATGAACTCAAAAAACACAAGCATGTACTCTCCAAAATAGCAAAATCATATTATGAGTCAAGAATGGACCTCCCTATTACTAGGCACTATTATTTGACCTAAGTGAAAGCTCATAATGTAATGTTCTATGGCTATTTTTCTAGATTGATGCTTATGAACATTATTTACATGTAGACCTTCTAGGATGCATTTAGTATTGTAAAAAGGGATACGAGATTCAGTTGGAAAGTCAGTTAAAGTTTCTTTTAGGATATATTTTTCCATTTGCTATAAGTGAGCTTTGAATCAATAGAGGTAGCATATTTTTATCCACAATCTCATCATCCCTTCTTTGTAGTCTTTTCTCTATGTGTATGTACTATCTTTCCATATCCTTCTTTGTAATCGTTTCTTTGTGTATTTGTTGTCTTTCCATGGACCATTACTGATTTCAATGCATAATCTTGTGTATAAACCTTAGAAATTTAATATTCGTACCTTTCTTGAGCAAGAAGAGCATTAGAAATTGTGTTCTCAAAGGTAAATTCTTGTCAAAATTCCATGAATTTCACATTAGGGGTTGAATAAACTTTTTGTTGGCAGTGGTCAGGGCGGTCAAGGACTTACAAGACAAGGGAGCCAACGAGAAGGGCCAAGCAGGCAAAGCAGTCAAAGAAGATCTGGCAAATAGGCCATCATTTTTCCTGAATTAATACTTCCCAAATAGTGATTTTAGTCACTCCCCACCATTGTAAATACCATTCCACCTTCTTGTAGCTCCATTTTGTGCAAGCCAAGGAGTCCTTGAGCTTGAGAAGCATTAGAAGTACCTACCTATCAATTTTCATATTTTTTAGACTCCATTTGAGCCCTCAAATAGGCCCTAGAACCTAATTTTTAACTAGGCCAGACACTAGGTATGGACAGGGCCAAAAACTAGTCAAAAACTATAAAAAGGGCTAGAGAGCTCATTTTTGAGGTTAGCTTGTTGTAGAATTGAACTTGTAAGAGCACTTTTGAGAAATCTAAAGAACTCCATTGTCTCTCTCTTTGTCCTTACCTTGTGTGCACCTGTGTGTGTATGTGTGTGCATGTTAGTGTGCTTCTCACTTACACACTTGTGCTATCACTTGTTCGAGGTCTTCATACCATCCTCACGTCTTCCCGGATTGACATTAAAGGAGGTGCTACTCATCACTGAGCTACACCAAATTTTGGCACCGTTGTCGGGGATCGAGCTTTGAGGACGAGCGTGTGATGGTAAGACGTAGAGTTGTGACGTTGGCATTGTAGGTAATTTCTTTACTTTTCCTTATTTTTCTCTTTCTTACTTCATCATCATCATCACCATCATCATCCTCACCATCTCCCACCTCCATCTCCATCATCGAGAAAAATTTCAATTTTTGATCATATCACCTTCTCCCTTACATTTCCCTCATTCCACTTGTGAGAGAGAGCGAGAGAGCGATTTGTGTGTGCTGTATTTGCATGTTTTTTGAGTGATTTTGTAGGTTGTAGCTGTATCATCATCTCGAGCAGGCTACACAGGTATGGAAAAGCTCGGCCCTGTCTTTGTGTCGCAGACCTCTGTCGATCGCGATCGACAAAAAATCTCATCTTTTGGTAAAACAAAGTGCACCACAATTACAAGCATGATGAGCACATTCTAAACCACAAATCACAGTAAAAAAATTCCGTGTTTCTCTGTCAATCGTGACCGACACTGTCGATCGCGATCGACAGCCATGATCGACAGACTCTGTCAATCGCAATCGACAGACTCTGTCAATCACGACTGACAGACCTCGACGGACTGCCACGTAGGACTCAGTCAATCGCGATCGACACCGTCGATCGCGACTGACTAAAAATTCACGATTGACTCAAAGACTCGCATTGCCACGTGTCCATCGTGATGGATAAAACCCCGATTGACTGAATTCACGACGAAAATCTCGGAAAAAGTGTCGATCGGGATTGACACCGTCGATCGCAATTGACAGGACCCACGACCGACTCTGTCGATCGCGATTGACACTGTCAATCGTGACTGACGTGTCGATCGTGACCGACAAGCCCGACGGACACCTCTGTCAATCGCGATCGACAAACTTGTCGATCATGATTGACAGGCATTTTCAACCAAAACTCTAGGGTTTTTTATTCCAAGTAGTTGGGGTAAATTTAGGCATTCTTATCAAGCAAATAGTGATTTGTGAGGTCCCGACACTAGTAACTTGAGAGAAAACCTTGTTTTCCTGATAACCTGTTTTACCCTGTTTTAACCCTAGATCCCTGGACAGTCATAACTTCCTCATACGAAATTCGTTCGGAGTGATCTTAGGCTCATTGGAAAGCTCGTGGGGAGTACTACCAAAACTTCCACTGGTTACGATAAAATTAATATCAGAATTATTAGCTATAGTATTTTTAAGTGGACCATACCCAGGGGGAACAAAACCAAGGGATCTCTAGAATTGTTTGCCATAAAGACAGAGGGCAAATTGATATCTAAATTGCATGAATGGAAGTGATTTATTATGTCATTTGAATCTAAGTCTTGAGCTAACCTTGGGACTTTTACAGGTCCATTGAGAGCACTTGAGGGCATCCAGAGCAAGGGCTTTTTGCAAGCTTGAGAACTGGGTTCTTGAGCACGAAAGGGCAAGGGATCAGCAAGTGAGGTTGGAATACTCTCAACTCCCTTTGTCAATTCCTAGCTTAGGCTACACGTGAATAGTGCTAGAAGTAAGTCAGGGCAACGATAGGCACGAGACAAGTCAAAGACTATCTAAGAAATCAAGTTCAAGTCAAGAGATAACATGTGTGTGACCGATAACGTTAAAGGAAAAAAACTTAATGTGGAACGATCAACTTAAAGTGCGGAAATTAACTCAAGTATTCCTGACGACATGATATCAAACAAGATCATAAGCACGATAATCAACTAAAAAGAACCAAGTGACTGATACAAATTGGTCGGCAACGAGGCTGTACCTTGGGTAAAAATTGGGATTGCTCAGTTAGGCATATGAACCTTAGATCAGGACGACACCTAGGGAGAGATAGATAGAGTCTTAGGTCTTCAGAGGCTAGTGTCAACCATACTGCTAGGTCTTGGGCCCAGCAGTTGAGCCATTATTCACACTACCCTAGCTCTGAGACGAGTGAGTTCGAGATGTCTCATGGTATGGGGAGACCCACAGGAAGTTCAGGTGTGCCATATTTACATAGGGTAGAAGGCCCCTACAAGACACAACTGGAATACCTTAGGACCAACCGATTAGGTGCTAGCATCTATGAGGACGGCCTAGGAAGATCTGTGGTCCAAATCAAAAACCCAGATCAACCCATTGGACTAGAACATCCAGCAGTCAAGTTTGAAAATGGAGCATACTTGAACAAAGAAGGAACCATATATGTAGTCACCAGTCACCCAGACAGGACAAATGAATTCAGAAATGTGATTTCAGAAACGGACTTAGGTGACCTAGAGCAAGGGAACATGGGTGTAGAATCTAAAACCCCTCGAGGCAAATCAGTTCTCACTAGAATTCTCACACCAGAGTGGATTCCCCAGGATAATAAGAGCATAGATCTGCTCTTGAACTGAGAGACCGATGAAGCCTTTTGGAGATATAAGCATGATCATCCTAATGAGATAGGAACGATCATGATCTATGAATTCAAAGATCCTGATAGCCCAGGCAAAGTGACCTATTTAGACAACACTTCGGAAAGAATATTTGTGGTCATAGAGCACGGTAGGCATGCCTACACTTGGAAGGGTGAATTTATTTTTCCCCAACCAAGATCTAATGTCTCTTATGGCCACCAAGGAGCTGGAACATCCCAAGCTCATGGAGCTCAAAGGGATAGAAGTAGAGATAGGCCAGAAGTGAGTTTCGCTAACCCATTGGGAAGAGAAAGGATGAGAATGAAAACGGATAGAATGGAACCTGAGAGACCTAGAGCCCCAAGAAACCAAAGAAATGTAGATGAATTCCCTCTACCTAGGCCTAGGTAGCACATGAGGACTTTGAGACCTACACAGCTAGTTAAGTCCATGAAGAATTACTTCGATGGCACTGGAGATCCATACGATCATGTGGCCCAATTTAGGCAAGTCTTGAGAGCTGAACAAGTTGAGGACCTATTCATGCAGTTCAATGCTTTTTATCTAACCCTTAGGAACACAGCCCTAAAATCTACAAAGATTCAGATAGTGCTTCTAGCCTCTCTTCCTCACAATCCACATCTATTGAGGAACTCGCTGAGAAAGTAGCTCAAAAACTAGGTGTCTCTAGCAAACAAATCCCAAGATTTGCCCCAGTTAAGCGGTGCTATACTTGCGGAGGTGACCATATGGCGAACGTATGTCCCATCATGGCTCAACCCCAAGTGAATCCGAGTAGCCAATACTGCACCATAGAACGGAGATACACAAATCACACAGCACAAGACTGCCCATATAATAAGCAAGCAGTTAGGCAAACCTACCCTCAGCCCTATCCACAACAAGGAAGATACCAGAACCAGTACCCACCACAATAGTATGCTAGGCCTCAACAAATCTACCAACCACAATATCAGGCCCAGCAGAGGCCTCAGCCTGTGTTAGCCTAACAACCTCTTGCTCCAGCCAACGTGATTCCTGTAAAGTATGCAGCTGCAGAAGAAAATTTGAATAGAGCTATAGTCCTAGTAACTCCATTGCTTTCAAAAAGTGACCCCAGTGACCATAGCTTTGACTCTACACATATTGATAGCCCCCAGGCTTACTACATGCAGTCTCTTGAACATGGTGAATCCTACTATAGTGAAGAACCGAGTGAACCTAGTTGGGAGCCAGAGTATGCAAATGTCATGTACGCAAATCCAACTCTAGACCTCAACCTAGGCAAGTAAGACCCCCATTCCCTAGAGGACCATGCTACAGATGTCAGGGAGATCACCTCATTTGTGATTGCCCAATGCCTGCACCTACACAACCCCAGTTAGTAACAATACAGGGCTTTTGTCAAGATTGCGGAAAAGAGCATCTCTTACAAGATTGCCCAAAGAATCCCAATAATATGCCAAAAATCACTCCTATCAATGTGATTGGGTTAGTAGTAGACTCTATAGGAAGTGTGGCTTCCACTGCACCAGTGCAAGTGGTCACTAGAGCTCAAGCCTTGCAGCAGAACCAAGGTTTAGGCCAGGGAAAGAATTCTGAGGTTAGTGAAACTGAGAGCATAACCAAGAAGAGGACTAGAGCCTGGAGAGATAGCCGCGAAAGAATGAAAAGGCAATGGGCAAAGAAGATGAGTGAACTCGAGGAAAGCCTAAGAGAAACGAGAGCCAAGATAATTGAACTCACCTCTCAACCTCACTCTCACACTACCCCACCACCACCATTCCCATCTCCATCTGATCCACCTCCTTACAACCCGCCTCATGCGACCCCACCACCCCTAGAGTAGGATCAGTATTAGCAGATCCCACTCCTGAGGACCTAAATATGATGCTTAAGGCATATCAAGCCAGAATCCGAGAAGGGCCAAACGTAACCGATCATGAAAAGTGTTACCCTAGAGCGGAACTAGAGCTTGAATGAACTAAAATTTGTGCTAAGATGGTGGAATTGGCTCAAACCATGTTTGAAGCCAGTCGCCTCTTTAACATCTCTGGTTCAGCTAAGACGCAATTGCACTTTGATGGACTACTAGAAAGATTGGAGAGGCTAATTGCACAATCAGAAAAGGAACCCACCCCTCCAAATAAGGGCAAAGCAAGTGAAGGAGTAAGCCTTCCTGCCCAGGAAGCCTATGTGCCTAACTCCACAGAACCAGACACATCTTCTTCTATGAGTCGGTACACACCAGAATTCCTACGAGAGATTCAAGAAGAGAAATGGGCAAAAGAGAGTGAAGTCCCTCCTCCCATTGAACTTGTGGATGACGAGCATGATCAATTCCCACAAGACATTCCTTCCATTTATAAGGAGCAAGAGAGTGCACAATCTCAGGAGAGATTAGACTTTGAGTCTAATTCCTTACAAGAGCTACCCCATTTCAGAGGCCCATGGGAAGCTAAGTCTACTTGTATGAGAGCGCCCACGGTCATGGAATGATATTTGCTGTTAAAAAATACAGACATTACCTATTGGCCAACAAGTTTAAATTCTTTGTGGATCACCAAGCTCTACTTTATTTAGTAAATAAACCATGTCATACAGGAAGAATAATTAGATGGTTTCTTTTACTAATGGAATTTGAATTTGAGGTGGTGGTTAGACAAGGCAAAACACACTTAAGAGCAAATCATTTGTCTAGAATTCAGTCCAAAGAACCTAGTTCACCCTTAGACGATGACCTGCCAGATACATACCTATTCAAAGTAGAAAGTGTTCCTGAATGGTCCATATCATTAGTTCCTTTGTTAACCATGGGACCTTGTAGGTCATTAGTAAATAACACACATTTGGTGTTACAAAGCAGGAATTTTATGTTGCTAGCTGGGCATTTGTATCACCTCAATCAGTCAGGTATACTGGAATACTGTACTCCAGAAGAGGAGCAACATGAATATGTAAGAAGAGCTCATTGCTGGAACCCATGTACTCATGCTTCCAAAATAGTCACTTTAAGCAATCTTGCTAGGATGGGAGTACAATGGCCAAATAAAATTCAAGATGTGGAAAGATATGTTGCTAAATGTCAAGAATGTCAAGATTTGCAGAATTCAGAATTAATAACTCTATATTGGTTTAACAAAAACCCTGAATGGAGTGAGAACATTGTTGAAGAATTAAAGAAAAAGGAGAAAGGGAAGCAACTTATAATTGATACAGATTCAAGAAATTTACAAGAAATCTCTGAAGAATATCAACTCATAGGAGAACAATTATACAAAAGAGGAATGGATGGTTACTTAAGAATCTGTGTTCCTGAAGAGAAGTATTTGGAGATGTGGGAAATGGCACACTGTGGAGTGGCAGGAGGACACTTTTCTAGTGATAGAACAGCCAAACTCATTTTGTATTCCGGCTTTTGGTGGCCAACTCTATTCCTTGATGCAAGAACTTATGTAAAAAGATGTGACATCTGTCAAAGAGTGAGTCAACCAAATAAAAGAGATAACATGCCATTAATCCCATTAATTTCAGCCAGAGCTTTTAGCAAATGGGGATTGAACTTGATTGGACCTATACATCCTCCAGCTAGACAATCTCATGCAGAATACATATTAGTGGCTACTGATTATTTGACAAAATGGGCTGAGGCCAAAGCCACTAAAAGAAATGATGCTCATACAACTGCAAAATTTTTGTATGAAAATATTGTTACTAGATTTGGACTTCCAATTGAATTAGTAAGTGATAGGGGAACTCATTTTTTGAACCAGATCATAGAAAACATGACCAAATATTTCATGATTCGTCATAGTAAGTCAGCCCCATATCACCCACAAGCCAATGGGTTAGCAGAAAGTACTAATAAAGTAATTTGCACTGTATTGTCCAAATTAGTCAACACAAACAGAAATGACTGGGATTCTCAACTTAATCATGTTCTCTGGGCTTATAGAGTGGCATACAAAACTGCTTTAGGGACTACTCCATTTAATTTGGTATATGGACAAAATGCAGTTTTACCCATGGAATTTCTTATTCCAACATTAAAAGTGGGTAGTCAATACAATTGGACAGGACATGAACTATCTGAGAGGGTCATAGATTTAGAAAAACTGGGAGCTTCTCGACTTCAAGCAGTAATGAGTATATATACATACAAGAGAAGACAAAAAGCCTACCATGATGTGCATATAAAAGAAAAAGATCTCCAAGAAGGAGACTTGGTTCTGGCATACACAGTCAAGGAGCATCAGAAGAAATTTCAGAAGAAAGGTCATGGGCCATACATCATACATAAGATAAGCAAGAGTGGAGCCATTCAATTAGCTAACATTGATGGAGAAATCATGCCAAATTTTATAAGTGGATGTAGAGTTAAAAGGTATGAGTGTCCATTAACTACTGATGAATGGAGAAGACTGCAAAAGGCTCAAAATAGGAAAAAAGAAGAGGAAAACATTAGAAAAGAGGCTCAACAAGAAGCAAAGGAGAGAATAAGAAAAATGAAAGAACTTAAGGAGGTGTGTTTATGTGAAAGCACTCTAAAACAAAGAGAACATTTGCCTGTGATAGAAATGGATTATCAAAATGAAAACATAAAGGTTTTGGTAGATTCAGGAGCTCAAGTGAACTTGATCAATTCAGCTTTGGTAAATAAATTTAGCATAAAGAGGAATAAAAGCAGAATATTGATCAAAACATTAGAAGGAAAAATGATTCAGAGTTTGTCTTCACTTTTTATTAAAGTTAAATTTAATAATGAATATATGAAGATAGATTGTGAAGAGTGGCCAGATCATTTGATGACTGAAAAATTGATTTTGGGACAACCCTGGCTCAAACAAGGTAAAGTTATTTTGAACTTTGAAAAAATGAAGCTTAATTTGACCATAAATGACAAAAAGTTTTTAATGTTTTTTCTGAGTAATGAAAAACAGGAAGTTCATCTAGATGTTCATGACCCAGATATGGAAAGATTTACTTTCTCAATGACGGACAGGGACATATTGCCACTACAAAATGATCAAGCTTCATACAATCAAAACCAGCAAGAGAATTCAGGAGTAAAGAAGAATGGTGAGACAAAACGAAGAAGACACTTATTGCCTAATTTGAAACATCAACAAACCAGAACAGGAGGGACATGGAAAGAAGGCATACACAGATATTACTCATTAAAACAGGAAGTTAGAGCAAAATGGGTAGGACAAAAAATGCTACAAATGTTGGTCTATGAAGCATGGATGTTTGGATGACATAAGGACAATTGCAGTTAAACATTATTGGGTAAAAAAATCAGAATTATGTCAATGGAAGAAAGATCATCCACATTTGACCTATCTTCAGAATTTTGGAACAAAATATTAAAAAAAAAAAAAAAAGAGAGAGAGAAGGATGACAAAAGTATTTTCTTTTAAACCTTTTCCCCTTAAAAGAGAATTAGGAGGGGAAGAAAAGGAGGACAGAGAAAACTGGACACAGTGTGTATTTTATTTTGTTTTTAAATTTATAAAGCACGAAGCAAGATATAGGGAGGAGGAAAGTAAATTATTATGGAAAATTTGTATTATTTTGTTTCAATTTTTTGTGATCATCTTTTGATTTCTATTTTCTTGGAGTTTTTTTTTTCATTAATCATTGTTTCCATCATCTCTTTCTTCAAGAATTATTCTCTTTTTGGGAAAAGGAAGGACAAGCAAGGAAGTGACAATTAAAGAAGGCACATTAGACATCTTGCTACACCTGTAATGATCACTTTAATTGAGTCTTTTGAAGAAGCAAAATTTATTTGGAAGACTTTCTTTCTTTATTTTCATGGCAAGAATATTTCAAAAGAAAACATTAATTTTTCTGAATTTTTGTGACTTATATGGGTGGAGTGTTTTCTCTTCTTTTATATGTTACAAATACATGATGGTGAATACGAAAGAATTACAAATCCATGACTTCAGAGCAGATTCGGTAACTTTGTCCAGAGGACACTGGTTCCTGGATAGTGATGCAACCGAGGAACAGGTGGACTTAGAATCAGATGAAGACCCAGAAATCCCAGAAGCTGAAAAAGTAGTAAAAGAACTTAAAGAAATTTTGGGAGTGATAGGACAACATATTTTTACAGTGGGAATTGGAGGAATAAGTACACTATGCTGTGCCAGGAATTTTACAAGTTTCAGAGAACTTCTGTCAACATAAAGAGATGGAAAGCTGTGGGATTGCACAAACTCTTGGAAGAACCTATCTTCTTTATTGACTTTGAAAGAGTAGCACAAGTGATGGGTAGTTTGGAAGAAGTTGGGAAAGGTAATGATGCTTACTTCAGATGCAAAGTAAAGAACAAAGTCAATCAGGAGGTACGGGTTACTATCAAAGCAGAACATATCAGAGCTGCTTTACAGTTCTTTCCAATGGGAACCAAACTAGACCCAAGCTTTGTCAAAAAGAATAAGGGAACCTACACAGGATTTACAAAGTTCACTGATTTTAAAGGAAGGGAGAAAGAAGAATATGCTATAAGGATGTTCTTACAATTCTTGTGTTTTCCAAAACTACCAAGATACACAATGCCACATAAGTCAGTGACTTTATTGATGTTTAACAACGAAGATAGAACCAAACCGTTTGGGGTAATGGATGTCTCTCCATACATCCATGAACAGCTGAAAGAAGCAGCAAAACATTGGGAACAGAAGAAGTTTATAAATGGAGGTCAATTCTTAACCAGAATCATCTACCATGTTTTGGGAATGGAAGAACAATTGAAACTGGCTCCAGAAGCACAGTACTTCAGGAATCTAATGACAGGAGTAAAAAGCCCTCCCAAAAGGATGCATCCTAAAGAAGCAGTGGGACACACTAGTATGAGGGGAGCTAGGATGAAGAGGAAAATAATCTCTGAAGAAGTGATTTCAGTCAAAAAGAGAAAGTTGGATCCCAGGAGAGTGGAATTGGAACAGACTGAAGTAACAAAAGAGGAACATGTGGCAGCTCAAAAGGAGGTACAATCTTCTAGTGAGCCTCATCCTCCACAGACAAGTAAAGAACAGCTCTACACTTATCTTACCCAAGGAAACAACAAAAGAGCTATGTATGAGGCACAGTATCAAAAAATGTTGGAAGATTACTCATGCAAAGCTACAGATTGGATCCAAGAAGAAGTGGAGCATTATGAAACATTACATGATGAAATGATGGCAGCTGATACAGAAGAGGTGTTTGTTAAGAAGGAGGTGGAGTTGCTGGCCTACTTCAAGGAATTACAAGGACCTCCAGAGACCAGGACCACTATTGTTGTGAAAAAGAAGGTGCCAAGGAAACCAGTTCAAAAGAAGAAATTAGTTAAGAAGGGGAAAGGAAAAGTAGTAACTGAAGCTGCAACAATGAAAGGCATAGAAGAAGTAATCAGGGAAGCAACACAGAAGCCTATCACAGTGGAAGAAGTATCAAAGCCTATAGAACCTGAAATAGGGGAGTCTTCACGATTTTCATCCGATTCAGATAGTGATATTGAAAGCTTCTTGTTAAAAAGTCTAAATCTTTCCATACCAAATACTCCTAATGTGGTTACACAGGTCACAGAGAAGCTGAAGACACCTGAGGACTCAAGTATGAAGTCTCAAGAAAAGCAGACTCAAGAGGAAATAGTTCAACAGATGAGCTCAGAAGAAGAAAGAAGGCTGTTAAAAGGAAAGGCAGTAATGACAGAAGAGGAAGGCCGAATGAGGGAAGAAGTCAATTATGGGTTGATGCATACAGGAATAAAACCCATATGGACAAAACCATCACAGACTCATTTCAAATTGAGTGAAAAAATAGAGGAGTTGACAAAGGAGGTACAGAAGAGTAGTTCAGTTAGAGCGCGGAAGGATGTGAATAAGGATCAAGAAATCAAGAAGATAGAAATGGGAAAGAGTGCTCCAAAGGTCACAGGGAAAGTTGTGGAAGAAGAGATCATTCAAAGTATAAAGGATGTATTACATGATATAAAAAGCAGTGAGGAATTTACATCCAAGGATGATCAAGAACAAGAGGTAGAAGCAGACCTCATGGACATTGATGAACACGAACGAGAATACACAAATGAGAAAAGTAATGATCAGGTTGCTTGTATGAAAGAAATTGAATCAGTTTTAGTTCAGGAAAAACAGGGACAGGAAGAGCAACTCAAGAAGGTTCAAATAGATCTTGTTGGAAAGGACTCAAACAGAAGTCAGGAAACCCTAATACAAGAGAAGGAGATACAAAGTAAGGGAGACCAACTCTTTACAGAGAAGCAACAAGTATTGGAAGAAAAGAAGTCATTAGAAGAGAAGAGGGCTTCAGATTTTTCAGAGCAGAAGAGTGCAAATGACAAAGCATTAAATTCTGAAGAAGATGCTACCAATCAGGAGACAAAGAATGATGATCACAGTTATGAAGACCAAGACATTCAGGATATAGATGATGAAACAGCAACAGAAGAAGATGATGTGGGTAAAGAAGACAAGCAAATTGAAGTTAGACAGACAGAAATAGAAGTAGGGTTGGAAAGAATACCCAAAAATATAAGATCAGCTTGTCAAATAATCATGAGCAACATTGAACAGTTCAGACCATCTAGCAGAAATATGATCATATCAGGAATGGTGGCTGAATCGGAATTTGAAAAAGGAAGTTTGATTATCAAAGAGCACAAGAAGGAAAAAGAGCAGATGTCAGAGCAATTAAGGGTGATGAAGGAAAAGAATGAAGAATATATCAATAGAATCATTGCTTTGGAAGAAGCTGAGGTTCAGAAACAGAACAGAATCCAATATTTGGAAGAAAAGAGTGTAAAGTTATCAGAGCAGAATGCCAAAATGGAAATGGAGTTAAAAACCATAGGAGGAAGATACAGGACTTTACAAACATCATATCAAATTCTGACCAGAGCACATGAAGAGATTAATAAATTGTTGTTAGAAGAAGGTCAACTAAAAGATGGAGGTAAACCTGCTCAATTGACAGAAGAAGAAAAGGAAGAGCTGCATAAAGAAATTCAAAGACTTCAAATAGAATTAAAAGAGGCCAAAGAAATGGAGAAACAGGCAAACACTCATGCTGCCACATCAATGAGAGGGTATCATCAATTACATATGGAGGTAGAAAAGGAAAGAAGTGAATGGCAGACAAAGTTGGAGAAAGAAAGAGATGAGTGGAGGAAGGAAAAGGAGTTATGGGCAGCTCAGAACAAGAGTTTAATGATGACTATAGAAGAATTACAGAAACAGTTGGAGAAACCAGAAGTTCAAGAAGAAGTTCAAAATAAAGTACAGGCAGAAGATACAAATACAAGAGAATATGAAATAGGGAATTTTGATAGAGAACAAGAGAACAATGAACCAGCATCCAAAGAACCAGAGGAAAAATATTCTGAAGATTTTGTCCAGAAATTATTGACCAATAGAGAGTCAAGAATGGAATTTATCAGAAAAATGCATGATGAGTATGAAGATCAAATAGTTACATTTGCTCTGAATAAAGGCATTAATCCAGATCAGCATCATTGGGCTGCAGATGGATTAGGAATACCCTTCTGTATGATTTTGGAGAGTATAAAGAATTATCAATTGGCCAGAGTAGGGTTATCTCCAAACAAATACCTTGAGTATGAAGAAGATATTAATGTCACGAAGGAGTTATTCGAAAGAGCCAATCCCAAATGGAGAAATAAGTGGCTGGATGCCAATAAGGAATGTAGGAAAATCTGGAAAGAGGCACCTCTGCATTTAAAGATCAATCCAGCTTATTGCCCAGTTGCCAGAAGAAGAGAATGGACTGTTTTTTGGGAGAGAAAAAAAGAAGGTCAGATCCCAGCTAAATGGTTAAACTTTCCAAAGATAGCAGGTCCAAAGGCAGGAACTTGGCCTACAAAGAGTTATATGGTGAACACTGCCGAGTCAGTCATAGCTATGTATAAAGATGTTAATGACCCTGCTTGTATATTACTTATCAAAATAATGAGGGTACTTCTAGCTTGTATAGAAACATATACCGATACAGATATTAGAGTTTTGAATTACATTGGTTTCAATTCTCCTACGGATGCCTTATTATTTGATCTAAGTGAGACACCTGATAGGATCTGTCTGATGGCCTACTACAGCAGAATTATATTTTTGGGTAGTCATTACTTACAGATTTTTGAGGATGCCTTCGATTATGGGTTTTTTGAGAGGGAGTCAGAGATTTTTGGAAACCTATCAGTCGTTACCAAGTCCAGACTTACAGCATATGAAGCTGCCTACACAGAGTACTTGAAAAAGGATGTCATAGATAAACCTGAAGCTGCAATACAGTGGAGAAAGGCTTTATTTGAGATGGTCAACAATCTAAATGTAACAGAAAGAAAAAGTCATGATTTGCTGTCACAAGTATATCAAAGAAAGAAGAAATGAAGAGAAGTGATCAGTGCAGAAGAGCAGGAAAATCTTTCGTCAGGAGCCGAAAGGCTTAGGAGGGGAAGAATGTTGGAAGATGCATTTTTGGAAACTTTTTTTGAAGGAAAAATATTGTAAAATGATAGAAATTTGTAGAAATATTTATGCAATTGTTGTAAAAATAAGGAAGAGTCTTCCTTATGTAGGATGTTTTAGAATTGGGGCTGTCACTAAACAAGTTTTCAATGTTTCAAAGGCTTGGTCACATTCTTTATTCCACTCAAACTTTGTGAGGAGGGCATATAAGGGTTTAGCTATATCAGCAAATTTGTGAACAAATTTCCTATAGTACCCATAATGTCCCATAAAAGTTTGGAGTTCCTTCACATTTGTAGGTCTTGGAAGCTCTATTATAGCTTTTATCTTCTTCTCATCAATAGAAATTCCATTTTTTGAAACTATGTGACCCAACATTCTTCCTTGTCTTACAAAGAATACACACTTTTCAGGATTTAAGCATACTCTATATGTCCTGCATTTCCTGAATATTCTTTCTAAATCTTGTAAATGATCCTGTCTTTTTAAAGAGAAAGTGCACAGATCATCTACATAGATTTCCATCACATTTCTCAGGAATTCTTTGAAAATATGACACATCAATCTTTGAAAAGTTGCTGGGGCATTGGTCAATCCAAAGGGCATAACCCTAAAAGCATAAATCCCCCATTCTGTAGAAAAGGCAGTCTTATGTTGGTCCTCCAAGGCTATAGGTACTTGATTGTATCCTGAGAAACCATCTAGAAAGCTATAAACTTCCTTTCCTGCAACTCTCTCAAGAAGATGATCTGTTATTGGCAATGGATAACTATCCCTTATAGTTGCTGCATTCACTTTTTTCAAGTTAATGCATACCCTAAGTTTTCCATTCTTTTTTGGTACCACAACTATAGGTGATATCCATTCGGTATACTCAATTTCATAAATGAAGTTAGCAGCCAACAACTTGTCAATTTCTTCCTTTATCTTGGCAGAGTATTTATCATTGAATGTATAATGTCTCTGCTTACTAGGTTTTGCATCTGGAGTCATAGGAATTTTGTGCTCACAGATTTTTGGATCAATTCCTTTTAAATCTTTATAACTGTAAGCAAATACATCCCTATAATTCTTTGCTAGGTTCTTTAGTGCTTCTTCTTCCTCTATGGTCATATCATCAGCTATTACAATATGTCTTTCCTCTCCTTCTTCCTGAGTAATCATGATCTTTTTAGTTTGTTCTTCATTATCATAAGCTTCTCCTTTCTTTTTTTCTCTCTTTGGTTTCATTTTTAGAAGTAGTCTGTCTTCCACTTCATAGGTTTTAAAATTTGCTGGTACATCAAAGTATTGATCCTTGTTTATTTCCTTCTCTTTCTTCTCAATTTCTTGTTCCTTTTCCATTTCTTTGTGTTTATGTTCCTTGTATTTGCCTGAGATTTTATCTTTGATTGCATCTTCAGCTTTTACTATTTCCAAATATTTTGTTTTTCCTTTTTTTAATACCATTTCTGAATCTTGATCCTCCTCTGTTTTTGATACACTTATCATGTTTATACTAATGTGAAAAATATCAAACCCTTCTTCATTTTGAAATTCCACTCCTACATACTCCTCACTGGCTATGTCCATGGTAGCCAAAATTTGGTTCCATCCGTAGGGCTCAAACTCTTCATCCTTAAATTGTTGTGGCACATAACTTTCATCTTGCACTTTTCTTCCTTCCACACAATCTTCTCTTTTCAGTCTCCTTTTTCTATTGGTGAGGTTTCTTATTATGTTACACTTCCATATTGCTGATTCACTCTCTTCCTGATCCTCCATCTCTGATTCCTCACTTTCTTCTTGGTTTTGATGTATTTTGTACCATTCTTGAGGAGATATATCACAGTAGTGCCCATTTCTTAAGTTCACTCTTGTTATTCTTCCTTTGCTTTGGAGATATAAACAATCATTACCCCAATCCTGCACAATTTGCATTTGTCTCATGAAAGGCCTTCCTAGGATGATTTCATATGAAGTGGATTGTGGAAATTCTACTATGGCAAAAGTATGTTCTATTTCTATTCCACATATATCAACAATTACTTTTTCCCAAATACCTAGGGGTTTTTCTATATGCCCATCTGCAAGTTGCAATCTCATCTTAGTGGGTAGTAATTCATTGCTTCCCCATTTCTCCCAAGTTTGTTTAGTCATTATGGCCACTCCTGATCCACTATCCAAAATGGCTTTAGCAAAGTTTTTTCCATATTGTATTTTTAGGGTTGAATTTCCTTCTTCTCCTTCACAATACCCTCCTATTTTATCAATAGGAATATACCATAATTCCTCTAATTCTTGTAATGGTGAATGAAGGTTTCCAGGTATTGTTTCCCCTTTGTTCATTCTGTTTTGTAAGTGAGGATTTTGTTTCAACAGTTCTTCCCATGTTGTGTGACATGTAATGCTACATTGTTCATCTATAATCATCTGGAATGTTATTTGTGGATTTTCTTTCTTGTTAGCATTTTCCCTGGTTTTTGTTTTCTCAAGTTGTTCAACTGTTCTCTGCGAGCTACCTCCTTCCCCCATTCTGAGTTGTACTTCCTGAATGATTTGTTTGCACTTTTGCATCCTTTCATGCTCTAACTCTGGCATGGGATAGGCCACTGCATGATCTACAGGACTTGGTCCTTCTTGAATCCTTCCCTTATATGCTTTGATTAGGGTGTCTAGACTCTGAGAACTTCCTATTTCAAACTGATTTTGTGTCTTTTGAGGAGTACTTTTTGACTGATCCTGATTGTCTTCTTCCAAATTTTTGCCCATCCTTCTCTTCTTTTCCCATTTCCCTTTTTGTCTATTTCTCTTCACCTTTGAGGCTGAACCTTCATTTTGTTCCTTAATTGTTCCTTGTTGCTTGGCTTGAGCCCTTGTTATAATATTTATTCCAACTTGGTCATTTTCACTCAATTCTTCCTGTTCCATAATGTTAACAGTTTTTAAAGGTATGTTATTAGGTGTGTTCTGTTGTTTTTGGGGATTTTTTGGGCAATCTTTTATCAAATGTTCTCTGCCACAATCCTTACAGTAGGCTCCCTCTATTCTCAATGTAGGAGGTTGCGGACAGTCTCTAATGAAATGCTCTCCCCCACACCTATAACAAGTTATCTTTGGTCCCCCTTTGAATTGAGGTTTTTGGTTGGACATGTAATTGTTGGTAATGTACATGAATGTTGTTGTGTCCATTTCAATTTTCCCGTTTCCCAAGTCTAGGGCTTTTAACTCAGGTTCTCTTATTCATATTCTTCCCAATCTTCTTGATATCCCTCACTCCATTGATATTCTTCCTTATATGGTGATCTTAGTCTTGAATTCCCCTCCTCTATTGGTGTGTACTTGATTGGTACCACATTAGTTGGTATACGAGGTTGTTGTCCAAGCACAGGTCTTGGTTGTTCAGTATAGCCTGATTCCCTTTGAGCCATATAATCTCTTTTCTTGATGGGTTGTTTGTTATAGAAGCATTCCTCCCTAGTATGGTTTGTCCATTTTCTCTCTAGTGTACAGTACTTAAGTGTCTTCCTATCTTGTAAGTGTGGTGGCTTCTGATATGGGCATTGTTGTGCCAGATGATTTTCTCCACAAATGTAACATTTTTTATTTGTGTTTATCCTAGAGTTTATCAGATTAGTTTTAGTGCTTACATCTAGGGCTTTAGCAATAGCCTGAGCCAACTCTTCTGCTGGAGGAATTTTGTCTTCATATGATCTAGGTTAGGAATTTTGTCTTCATATGATCTAGGTTGATCAAATGCTAACAGATCTTGACCTCTGTTGTCCTCCAAATCTATTGCTTCCTTTACACAGGCTGCTAAATCAGGACATCTTCTATAATACACTAGGGTTCTTAGTTGGGCACTTCTCAAACCCTCAATGAATAAGGATACTTGTTTTGCCATGGAAGGTACTTCCTCTCTTGGGCATCTATCAATGTATTGTTTAAATCTTCTGGATGCTTCTCTAACATTTTCCTCCTTTTGTTGTTTGAAACTATGTATCAATGTGGTTGTACTATGTTTTATTCCGGTCTTAGAGAATTCCCCAATGAAAGCTTCTAAGAAAGATTCAATATCCTGGTACATTTCCTTTCTCAAAGGAATGAACCAGGATAAGGCTGGTCCTGTTAGGGTTAGACCAAATGCCTCAAATTGCACTTTGTAATCTTCTACCTCCTGAGCTCTAATCAATTGCCTAAATTCTGCAGCATGAGCATGAGGATCTGAATAACCCTCATATTGGTTCTTCATACATTTGGCAACTTGGTATGGTCTAATCATTCTACCCTGAGGCTGCCAATGGGATCTTCTTCTGAGTGGGAAGTCATTATATCCTTCTGGTTCCTTGTCAAAGGGATTTGGGGAAATCTGTGTCCTCCTCCCATGTTTTTGTTCATTACCGGTATAGTTTTCATTTGGCCTAGGTAAATTTGTTTGCTCCATGTTATGTTCCCAAGGTCCTTTGTCAGTACATTGCCCTAGATCATTTGAATTTTCTGGGTCTTGAGAGAATATGTACACACATCCTTGCCTATCTTCATATCTCCCATCTTTGAATTGAGCTACAGGGGTTATATTCAGGGGAACTTCTAAATTTCTCAATCTAATGAGAAATTTATGCATTCCATCCTGATATACATAGGTTCCAAACCTATTTGTATACATGTACTTGAGGATGTTTCTAAAATCCCCAGTTTCCATAGGCTCATTTGTTTCATTTATGTTTTCCATGTTGTTTTCTTGCCCTAAACTTCTTTCTTGCCCTTTGCCTTTTACTGTCTATGTCTCCTTCCTTGTTAGGTCTTGTTTAGAAAGTTTGTTTCCAGATCTAAGTATCATTCAATTGATTTTCACAATCTCAAACTCAAAAGAGTGTTTGTCACAATTTCCTAACTAAGGTATTAATTTTTCCACAATTTTCTGACTCTATTTGTGTTTTTTCACGATTTTCTGACTATTTTTGTATTTTTCACGATTTTGTGATCAGAATCGTGTTCCCCACGATTTTCTGCCTAAAGTATTGATTTTCCATGATTTCATGATCAGAATCGTGTTTTCTGATTATGTCTATGTTTTTCACGATTTTGTGATCAAAATCGTGTTTTTCACGATTTTGAGATCAGAATCGTGTTTTTCACGATTTTGAGTGAAAATCGTGTTTTTCACGATTTTGAGTGAAAATCGTGTTTTTCCACGATTTTGAATGAAAATCGTGTTTTTCACGATTTTGAGTGAAAAATCGTGTTTTTCACGATTCTGTGATCAGAATCGTGTTTTTCACGATTTTGTGATCAAAATCGTGTTTTTCACAATTTTGTGATCAAAATCGTGTTTTTCACGATTTTGTGTGAAAATCGTGTTTTCCATGATTTTGAGATCAGAATCGTGTTTTTCCCGATTTTGAGTGAAAATCGTGTTTTTTACGATTTTGTGATCAGAATCATGTTTTTCACGATTTTGTGTGAAAATCGTGTTTTCCACGATTTTGAATGAAAAATCGTGTTTTTTACGATTTTGAGATCAGAATCGTGTTTTTCACGATTTTGTGTGAAAATCGTGTTTTTCCACGATTTTGAATGAAAATCGTGTTTTTCACGATTTTGAGTGAAAATCGTGTTTTTCATGATTTTGAGTGAAAATCGTGTTTTTCACGATTTTGTTCACAAAATCGTGTTTTTTACGATTTTGTGATCAGAATCGTGCTTTTCACGATTTTGTGTGAAAATCGTGTTTTCCACGATTTTGAATGAAAAATCATGTTTTTTACGATTTTGTGATCAGAATCGTGTTTTTCACGATTTTGTGTGAAAATCGTGTTTTTCACGATTTTGAATGAAAAATCGTGTTTTTTACGATTTTGTGATCAGAATCGTGTTTTTTACGATTTTATGTGAAAATCGTGTTTTTCCACGATTTTGAATGAAAATCGTGTTTTTCACGATTTTGAGTGAAAATCGTGTTTTTCACGATTTTGTTCACAAAATCGTGTTTTTCACGATTCTGTGCTCAAAATCGTATTTATTACGATTTTGTTCACAAAATCGTGTTTTTCACGATTTTGTTCCCAGACAATCGTGATTGCTCACAGATTGTTAATAACACGATTTTCTTATGAAAATCGCGTTCTGGGAATCGCGATGTTGTACTGAGATCAGAAAATCGCGATTTTGAATTTGATTACAGAATCGCGATTTTGATCAATTTATTAGAATTTTTCTGATAGTGATTTTTTTATTTTAGATTTCACCTATAGAATCGCCAAGTCATTTCTCTAACATGCAATGAAAGAAACCTTCAAAAATTTTTGAATTTACTCACTGAAAACTCAAAAACTCAGAATCGCGATTCCGAGATTTCCTAATATTCCTAATTTTTTTCACTTTCAACTGTTGAAACTTTTAAGACAATAGAAAAAATTGATAGTGACACCCTTTACGTTGCTTGCTAGGTCCAAAAAGCTCTCAAATGCTTGGTTTGCAGAAAATCGCGAATTTTTTTCACTCTCTCTCTCTCTCACTCTCACTCAAAATGAAATTTTCCTTCAATTCCAGGTTTTTATAGTGTTAAGAAAATCGCGATTTTGTGTGATTTCCAATTTTTCACACTCTTTCACTTGTTCAACTTCTCTTACTCAATCTTAATGATCTCCACTACACTTTCTTATCTCCAAGTACCCAAATATGCTAGAAATTTCCAAAAATTTCCCTTTACAGGAAATCGCAATTTTGTGTAGAGAATCGTGTTTTTGCATACTTTTGATTTTATGCAAATTTGAGTAGTCTCTTCTTCTTAATTCCCTTCAATACCCTTTAACAACTTCAATTCAACAATCACTTGAAATGTTGCTCCAGAATCAACACTTTTTTCAGAAAATCGTGATTCTGTGCAGAGAATCGTGTTTTCTAGTTTTCTGGTTTTTTGACCATTTTTTGTTTCCTTTTCCATTTTTTCACAATCACTCTTGTCCACAACACCTCACTTCAACTTCCTAACAAGAAAAGAAATTTGTTTGATTGTTTTTTATGAATTTTATGAATTTGTTTGGTATTTTTGCCCTAAAAATAAAGGTGAACACTTTACTTAGGGTTTCTGGTTTTGGTGATCCACTGATCCCATGTTTCTTGATTGGTTATGAGTTTCTATGTCCTTAGCTATCACTAAAGTGCAAAAGAAAATCTCTCAAATGAAAATGTGTTATGGAAGGCAAACAATTTTTGCAAAGATAAACTCAATCACATCTTTCTTTTCAAAATGCAGGACAACTCAAGATTGATGCTTAGATTTGGTCAACAACTGAATCCTTTATACTTACATCTAGCTACTTTAACTGTCCTTTCCTTAGTATCACCATGTTATCTTCCCAAGATCACCCATGGTGTCTAGTACTTGGGCAAAAAGAAATCTAGAAATGCAAGAATAGACTCAAGTTACCTCATCTTCAGCTTTCTTGGCTCAAATCTTCCATACACCTGCACTTTTACTTCAACAATGTGATGAGCAACTATCAATTTACAAAGATTTCAGCACTTCCAATTCTACAAGATATCAATTGCTTTCTTTTTTCCCCAAAGACAAACAATGACATCTACCTATTCATGTACACATTTCTTGATTGATGAGTTTTACCTTTTTCTTGTGTTGGTTACCATGATCAACAGAAGATCCAGCAAAGGTCCAACTTCAATGAAGTTCTTGGAATGTTCCCCGGCAACGGCGCCAAAAAATGTTTGTTATAGACTTTAGAGTTGTCCTCTCCAATCATGAAGTACAAAAGAATCAACAAATCATCTTTATTTTGTCAATCTTGGGAATATCCATAAGACCACAGCCCCTTCTAGATGATAGATTCATAGAAATAAGAGATTGATGGCTGGAATTCTGAGAAAATGAAAATGAAGAGGAAATATCTAGGGTTTACCTTATCTAGAGCAAATCTTCATCATTTTCAATGATCTTTGTGTCTAATTCATGTTATTTTCTCATCAGAATACAATTATGAAATCAGAATTGGAAAATATCACCTGTATCACAGAGACGAGACAATCGCGATTCTGTACCAATAGACGATTTTCACATTTCTGCAACATTCTTCAATCCTTCTTCACTCAGTACATCAGTAATCATCTCTCTTCATACATCTTACTCAGTATTACACAAATGAAACTCACAAATCTCCATGATAAAGCAAGAAACAAGCTCTCACATCAAAGGAAACACACACAATAGGAGAAAACACGATTTCAGCAGAAACTCTCTCTTCTCTATTGATAGCATGTACAAATGACTAACCAACCTCTCCAAAATAGAGAAAAAAATACATTTTCAAGTGTCCTCTTTCACACTTGAATTTTGGTCCTTTCCTCTATTATTCTAAAAATATGCTATCTAAGAGTTTCCAAAAATTCTAGAAAAAACACATGAGATTCTATCCTACATAAGGAAGACTCTTCCTTATTTTTACAACAATTGCATAAATATTTCTACAAATTTCTATCATTTTACAATATTTTTCCTTCAAAAAAAGTTTCCAAAAATGCATCTTCCAACACATGTCTTTGGAGCTAACAGATGTCTCCTTAGTACATGAAAGCAATGGCTGAATAGCATCTTCCACAAAGAAAACATAACGGCTAACCAGAATGCGTTTAGTCTGTGAATGATACAGACAATAGCCTTTACTTTCAGAACAGTACACAACAAAAATACATTTTACTACCTTATCATCCAATTTTCTACGATGCTGTTCAGGCACTATTGCATATGCCAAACAACCAAAAACACGCAGATGAGCAACAGATGGCTTGCGGTCATGCCAAGCCTCATATGGAGTGATAGACTGCAGCGCTTTAGTGGGACACCTGTTCAGTACATATGCTGCACACACGATAGCCTCAAGCCAAAAATTATGAGGTAAAACCTGACTCTTGACCATACAACTCACCATCTCCATGAGTGACATGTTCTTTCGTTCAGCAACTCCATTCTGTTGAGGTGTATACGGCACTGTACACTGGTGTTTTATCCCACGTGCAGCCAAAAATGCATTAAAATCAGAAGACATATATTCCCCCCCTCAATCAGAACGGAGGGTGCCCATTTTACATGTTGACAGATTTTCAGCCAAAACCAAAAACTGTTTGAAGCACATGAACACTTCGGACTTTGCTTTGAGTGGATATACCCATGCATGCCTGGAAAAATCATCAATGAAAGTCACGAAGTAAAGGTAATTTCCAAAAGAGGGTGTCTGCATAGGACCACAGACATCACTATGTACCAGCTGCAATTTCTGTGTAGCCCGAACTGAACCATCTTTTGGAAAGGAGGAACGCTGCATTTTGCCCAAAATACAGCCTTCATAAACATGTTTTCTAGGTGCCTCAAGTTTGGGCAAAGAGGACACCATTTCAGATTTCTGCAGGCGTAGCAAACTAGCAAAATTCAGATGATCAAAGCGTGCATGCCAAAGCTTTGCATCTGACATAGCCTGAGAATCATTTACTGCACATGCCAAATCATTTTCAGATCTTTCATAGTCTATGAGCTTATACAGCCCACGACATAAAATGCCAGAAGCAATAATCACATCGCCATTTGACAGATCATGAACTGTACACCTGTCATCAACAAATTTCACAACCAAGCCAATCTTGGCTAATGCAGAAACTAATAACAGGTTCTTTTTGATCCCTGGCACAAATAAAGCATCTGACAAAGTGAAAGAACTACCATCAGCAGTAGTCAAAATGATCTTACCAACTCCCATAACAGGATAAGAGGATTTGTTGGCGAATGTAACAGTATTCTCTATAGGGGCAGGCTCGAGTGAAGAGAAGAAACTATGCTGCGAGGTAATATGTTTGGTAGCCCCACTGTCAAAATACCAAACATCTGAGTCTACTGCAGACATGCACTGCTCATGAGAAGATGGGTCAAAACTGCAGACAGTAATAAACACCCATTCTTCTTCTTGCACAAGATTTGCAGACTCTGTTTTTGGTGTAGAGGCCTCTGCAACAACCATTCAAGCCTCTTTCTTCTTTGCCTCTTTAGCAGCCAGTTTTGGACAGTTCTTTATGATATGATCATTCCCTTTACAGTACTTACAAAACAATTTGTGCTTTTCTGATTTCTTCTCATCTTTATCTTCCTTCTTTGAATATGCAGAATTAGCAGATTTCTACTTACTAGTTGAAGAGCTCCATTTTCCTTTGCCCTTCTTACTAGCCAGGAAAGCTTGATCTGCAACTCGCATAATGGACCTATTCTGCCTGGACTGATCTTCCTGCAACAAAACAGAGACTAACTCCTCAAATGATAAGGCATTCGGATTGCCTTTCATCATCAACCGAAGAGTAGAAGCAAAACTCTGATATGAATCAGGAAGACCATTCAGAACGGTCTGCACAAGTGAGCTATCTGGTATAACCTCATCAGCAGAAATCAACTGTTCCTTCAAGTCTTTGATCTTCGTTAGGAAACTGTCCATAGAATCACCATTCATGTGCTCACTCTCCAATTGTTTTTGGAGGTAAGCAACACGAGCCTCATTCCTAGCTTGGTACAATGTGGTAAGTGTATCGCAAGCATCCTTAGTTGTTCTGCAAGAGCGAATATGAGGAATAATGGCACGTTTGACAGACAAAGCTATCAATGCATGTGCCTGGGCATCTCTGCCATCCCAGAAAATCTGCTCTGTAGTAGGTGCAACAGAAACAGCAGCACGAACAGGAATCTACGGAATATCATCTTCAACACCATCTTCATCAGCTCCAGCACCTGTATTTGCAGTACCTGTAGTCAGAGGTGTGACAGGACGTCTTTCAACACCCTGCACAATGTTCCACAATCCTTTTGCAACCAATACATGCGCATCATATAAGCCCACAATGGGTAGTTGGTACCATCCAACTTATCCTCAACAACCAACATACGGAATACATCACTGCTTTTAGCCATGGCCGATGACTAAAATACCTTGATGCAGAAAGTTGACTGTATCTCAAAAAGTTGAACAGAACTACCTAGACGAGTTTTGCTAGACCTGTAGCAGACGTTGAGACGCTTAAACTGGCGAACAAAAACGGGTATATACCTTTGGCACAAAAAGACGAAATAGCCTGCACAAGCGCTACGATAGTGTGTTCGGAGGACGAAACGAGCTCAGATCGCGATTTCGGCACCACAAAGTGAAGCTGTTTTGATCTCTGAAACACGCTGAGTATGCTCACGAGGAGTGTCAACAGTGCCCTAGATGAAGTGACGACCTGCTCTGGTACCAATTATTGGAGTTAGACGTCTGCGGAAGCACGCGAACAGCACAAGGAAGAAGAAGAAGCTTGGAGCACAACACACAATACTGAATGTATTACTTGAGAATGTACAAAGATAAGTAGCCCATTAGGGCAATAGGCGTATATACAAGCCGGGGGAAAAAAACCTCCTAAAGAGGGAAAAAAGTGCCCCGGTGGTCCTAGTGTGTTCACACACAGCACTACCTAAATATATCAACAATACCATCAACCGAGTTCAAGAACAACACAAATTATCCCTGGCAGCAGGAAAGGCCCTAATGAGCCAGATCTTGGAAGATGAACGTGTGGACGAGCAATACAAGGCAACCCTTGACATGATTGCAGATGCATTGGGGGTACCTGTGACAGTGCATACCGCTCTTGCACACTCGCGAAGATCGGAGCGAAGATACGACAGACGTCCCCCTAGACCAAGGAAACAAATGAATGTCTTGGTATCAGAACCACAGGGCACCACATCCACCACCACGGGCACAACCCATACCATTCATCACACTGATGAAGCCCATACCTCAAGTGCACCCCCTTTACCACCCTCCCCTCCAACTCCACCACCTTCACCTCCTACAACCACAGTCACCGCCACTATCACAGCCTTAGATTCCACTTCCCATATCGAAGCACAGAATATCAATCAACCCTCACAGTCCGCCCAACTTGACACCAACCCGATCGTGATTACTACCACTGACACTGTAATTCTCACTGTAGCTGCTGAAAACCCCATTCCCCCCATCACACTTCCTGGTGGTTCATTTTCACAGCTGCACACACCACTTTACACCTTCACGACCATCACCACACCGACAATTCCCATGTACACAATCACTCCCATGACCGCATCCACACATGACTTCAGGGACATATCACCAACTTTCGCCCCTCTCCCTCCCCCGATATTCCCACAATCTCCCATTCCCCCACCACCCACTTCACCCTTCTCAAGCACAGCATACACACTCCCTTTCCCTTTTCCCTACCTCCTGCATTCAACACCTTCCCTGCATCCACTCCTGTTAATAATGTATTTAATACTTTGTACCAGTGTATGTCTCAACTACAACAGCATTACCAGCACCCAGATGCTCAGCATAAAAGCCTATTCAGAAATCACGAAACGCTACAAGAAAGATTCATTAATTTAGAGAAGGAGAAGATGCTATTATAGTAGCAGTTTAATACCTTACATGCCCAACATGATCAATTAGTCACCAATCCACCCCAGCCAGATACTGAAGAAAAACAACAACTCGATGATATGTTACACGCCCAGATAACGGACAATCTCAAGCTTCCACGTAACCTCGCCTTACTACGAAAGCGCATGTCCGTAGCACTCAAAGAAAATAAATGACTACAGAAACAGAACGAAGAAAACCTGGAGGCTGCAATGGAGGGATCCCCGCAGGGAATTGACCCAGAACACTTCAAGGCCATCCCATCGAAAAATATGCGAATCGTATTGGAAACACACGCCGACCTCTTGGAAGCACACGCTACCTTAGAAAGAGAGCGGGATGACCTACTAAAGCAACTGGTAGCTCAGCAAGAGTCACCAAAAGAAGTCACAGCCGCCACAGACACATCTGAAGAAGTCGCCGAACTCAGAGCACAACTGGCAGAATTACAAAATAAAGTTCTTCAATATGAGCATCAACCCTCTCCCCTTGTGGAACCGGAACCTGAGGACTTAGTTCCAATTGAAGTTGAGGAGACTTTTGAAGACCCATACGTACCCATGCCTGCACCAGGGGGTAAGCGCACAGAGGACGGAATGGACACAATTGAGATCGAAGCTTCTGAATGGATGCTAAGGTTAGAAAAGGTTGGTCCAACCCATGATGACAGAGTTTCAGTACAGATACATTCTATGTCCCAATTGGAAGAAGTTTTCATCAAATCGGATTATTTCAGAAACCTCTCCCATCATAGGTGGATTGGCACGTCCGATGATTTGTATGTTCCATTCTGCGTACTAATGGCAGATTATAATGCTGAAATAAAGCAACGCACAACAAAAGAACCAACCTCAGCAACACAGTTTGCACCAGATGACATTCCTTCAAGCACCACTCACGGGAATATATTTCAACCTCCCTGGAGGATATGTCTGCTTGAAACATACCCTGAGATGGTACGCACTTGGAATAACATGCCTTTATACATCAAGTATAACCCATGCTACTGCCCTGTCTTTCGACGAAGGTCTTGGCCAGAGTACACCAAAACAGTTTTGACAGTTAAAGGATGTGAAAAGTGGCTAAACTATGTGTACTTAGCACCCCCTCATGGCCAACCCACGGTCGGCTACATGATTTCAACCATCCGACACTGGGCAGTCAGATTCAAAAATGTACCAGATATCATGGCACAGATGTGCCTCAAAATATTTGAGTTAATGTTGATCACTTTCAAAACCTTTTGGCTGAGAATAGCAGAACATCACTTAGCCACAGATGTTGTGGAGTAGTACATCCAACGGTCCACACAACAAGGGTCTGTCAGAGACGACAGACGCGAGAGAGGGGGGAGTGTTGGTAGTGGTCAGGGCGGTCAAGGACTTACAAGACAAGGGAGCCAACGAGAAGGGCCAAGCAGGCAAAGCAGTCAAAGAAGATCTAGCAAATAGGCCATCATTTTTCCTGAATTAATACTTCCCAAACAGTGATTTTAGTCACTCCCCACCATTGTAAATACCATTGCACCTTTTTATAGCTCCATTTTTTGCAAGCCAAGGAGTCCTTGAGCTTGAGGAGCATTAGAAGTACCTACCTATCAATTTTCATATTTTTTAGACTCCATTTGAGCCCTCAAATAGGCCCTAGAACCTAATTTTTAACTAGGCCGGACACTAGGTCTGGATAGGGCCAAAAACTAGTCAAAAACTATAGAAAGGGCTAGAGAGCTCATTTTTGAGGTTAGCTTGTTGTAGAATTGAACTTGTAAGAGCACTTTTGAGAAATCTAAAGAACTCCATTGTCTCTCTCTTTGTTCTTGCCTTGTGTGCACGTGTGTGTGTATGTGTGTGCATGTTAGTGTGCTTCTCACTTACACACTTGTGCTATCACTTGTTCGAGGTCTTCATACCATCCTCATGTCTCCCCGGATTGACATTAAAGGAGGTGCTACTCATCACTGAGCTACACTTTTAATATGTGATTCTATTGCACTTGTCAAACAACACGTTTTAGATACAAAATTAGAACTTAAGAAAGTTATAGCTTCCAAAGGTTTTCATCATTTTCATGCACACATGTCCATTTCTTGTTAAATGCTTGTAGCAATTGAATATTTTACAAACTTTTACTGATTTCTTGCAATAATCTTAGTTTCTTTCATGCCCACTAGTCGTTAAGTGCAAGTCATGTCTTATACAAAGTTGTGAGAGCTACATCAAAATAGTCACATGTGACTTTGGATAATGCTCTGTATTTTGCCTTTGTTGATGATAAAGTTATTGTAAGCTACTTCATTAAGCTCCATTGAAATACACACTGAGCCTATCATGACCATACACCCACTTCTAATCTTTCTATGCTACATTAATCTTGCCCAATTTTCATTTGTGTTTGCCCTTACCTACATACCTGCTTCATAAGGACAATATAAACCTATATTAGTGTTCACTTCAAATACCTAATCATTCTTCTTCTAGTATCTGAATATGGAACTCTTGGTTCTTGCATAAAGTGTGACAAAATTCTTACTCCATACGTGTCATAAATTAATGAACTTATCATTAATTTGTATAACTAGCACCCTCGATTGGTTCACCATCTAATGAAGCATATTTCACATTAACCTCCATTTGGGTTTGTGAACTAGCATTTTGTACATAGCTAGCATGTCCATCAAGTATTTTTCTTTGAATAAGCTATATTACACCCTCATTATAGACCAGCTATATACCTTTAAAGTACTTCAATTCATCAAGATAGATATTAAATTATTCTCCAAATCTTTGTTTAAAGTCACATTCTTATCATCATTTCCTCTAATAATGAGATCTTCTATATAAATGCATATATTCAGTATCATCTCTCAATTGCTTTTGAAAAATAATTATAGGTCTTTCTAAGTCTATTTGCATTGACACTTGATTAGGTACTCAACCAACCTTTGGCTTCACGTCCCTTGGTCCTTGCTTCAATTCTTATAAGAATTTCTTTAGCCTACATATAAACAAGGATTTCTATTGCCTTCAAACCCTTATACGTGTTGAATGTAAATTATTTTCTTCAAATTTCTATCTAGGAATGCATTTTTTACATCTAATTGATAAAGTATTAACCCTTTACTTGTTTACAAAGCTCTTATTAACATAATTGTAATCATCTTTGCCAGAATACTAAAATTTTTCTTATATTGTGCTCCTTGTATTTGTGCAAACCTTTTGTCACGAATCTTGTCTTATATGTTAGTATGGTAACATCTACATATCTTTGAGCCTTGTAAACCCATTTACATCCTATTAACTTCATGACTTGCCTCCTTGGTATTAAGCTTCAAGTTTTGTTCTTTTTCAATGCACTTATTTCCTCTTGCATGGCTTATTTACATGCTTCTTCATAAGTGGCCATTTTCTAGGGTAAATGTCAACCTTATTACATTTACCCTCTTGTAAATACATCCAAGTGTATTTATATGGTTGAAGTAGGTAAATATTTTTAGCTCTTTTAGAATATAAGAACTTAATCTCAATGGTCTTATCTTTAAGGCTTATCTTGATGTTTTCTGTCAGATCTTGAGTCTCTTTTTTCTCTTGCCATTAGAGAAAATTCTCAACGTTAGTTCCCACTGTCCCATACCAATGAGTTCTTTCTCCAATCCATATCCTTCCTTGTCCTTCCAATGCTCTCTCATCATTTCCCACTATCATATATTCCCTCTTAGAATTCCTTGGCATCATATTCATGGGAGCAATAACTAAGGTGCCTAGGTCTTACGCCAATTAATCTTATACCTCAAGATTTCTTTCGTCAACCTTTGAACTTTCCTTGGCATGATTTATCAAACCATAAAGGGTTTGATCTCTTTAACAAATTTAAGTAACTTTTCTTTCTTGAAGTTCCTCTAGTCAAGTTCTCATTGAGATAAGACCAAGTCTTTTCTCCTTTAGATCCCTTCTTCTTCCTAGATATTTACCCATGGGATTTTTCGGGGATTTTTAACTCATACTTTTAGGAGTTTTTATCTAGATTAAGCCTTAAACATCCTCTCGAGGCTCTCAAAACTTTTAATTGTTCTTCTTCTAGTGATCAACAATTATATGTCATCCCTTTGACTTAAGCAAGTCATCATGCTTACCTTTCTTGGTCCATTACTCTCAAGTATGTTACTATGGATATGCTTTAAGTATTAGAGTAGCTTGTACTTTGATTAATACCAAAGTGGAATTTCTTCGTGAATTCCATCCTTGCATATCTTATTGTTGCTTTGTTTGATTTGAAATGTCAAACACACTTAGGTACTTGATATCAAATGTACTCCTTAACTTTCACGAAAGTGTTAAGGAATGCATCGATTGATTTAGAAGTATCAATGATACATTTCTTCCCCTTTTTCAAGAGTTTTTCCCTCTAAAAATTGTCAACAAGTTTTAGGAAATCGATGCTCATCTAATTTCCTAAACCATATCAAAGCTTTATTAACGATAAATGCTCTTTTCTTTCAAGATGATTGAGTAATTCATTGAATATTCTCGCATTCAATATTACATTATCATTAAATTTGTTGTAGGAAATCGATGCTCATCTGATTTCCTAAACCATATCAAAGCTTTATTAACGATAAATGCTCTTTTCTTTCAAGATGATTGAGTAATTCATTGAATATTCTCGCATTCAATATTACATTATCATTAAATTTGTTGTTCCATGCCATCGAATCCACTTTAGTGATAGTGTAAACCTAGATGTCCCATACCATCTATTTTACAGTCTCACCTTAGTGTAGACAATTTTAGCTCTTATTGAGGGATTAATTATTGAGAACACTTTTTTCTTCTAATTCTAACCAAGTACAATCAATATCCTTACCAAGTCTCAATTTAGAATTTGAAGATTGAATCTTCATTTTCTTTGACCAAATGCAATGAAAAAATATTTTTGTCTATGTCGTTTGATAATAGAGCTAGTATTTTCATATTAGATATATTATTTGTTGACATAAATAGGCATATGTGTCAAAGGATTTAGTTCTATGTCAATCATAACCTTAGCCAAACGGTTACATCTTTAAGCATTTTGGAAAATCGTTGCTTGCCCATAGGACATATTCTGGAGTAGTGGTATTTAGAGTATCTTTCAACTCTTATATTCTTTTGTTCTCCAGATATGCATCAATGAATTACAACTATTCATTCCTGAAGCAACTCTCTTTTATACCTCTGAATGGATCATACTTCTTGTCGAAAGGGAGAAACTTATTGAAGAATAAATGACCATTTCAAAAGGATGAAATGGTTCACCCATTTTTTTACCCTGATATGCCACTTTATGGCATTCTCTTTCCCTTTCAGTGTAATCATTGTCCTCAATGATCAGGTGTTGAAGTTCTTAAGTTATATGAACTTATTAACATCTTTCATGATTATGAAAGATTAACCCATGCTTATGTGTAAGGGCTCATATAGGCTTCTAGTTTCTCTTTTGGGTATCTTTCAATCCAAATTCTTATTACTACCATTTGTGGTTTAATAAGAAGAGAAACTTTTGACTTATAGCTTAAGCCCTTGGCCTTGTTGATCAAGCATGCCATGGGTTTAATGGAACTTGATGATCCATAAAATAGGACTTGGAGCTTAAGGTTTCTCTATTTGTGTTAAGATTTATGTTGGCTTTTGGATTAAGCCAACATATAAAAAGCATAAAAGTTCATGGTTATTGAGTCTCATAATTTCAATATACCATTAAAATTTTATGCTTTTGACTTCATAAGAAGATTCCTATCTTAAACCTTAAACTTACTAGTCTTAATTTCTCTCTCATTTCCCATTAACCCATGCATATGTGTTTCAATCCATGCATAAATAATGTATGCCAAGAATAGATACATCTTTGTTTGAAGATACTTGGCATGCATAAGGTCCAAGTATTGAACCCATCCTTAAAGCATGCATGGAACTCACACTTGGAAGTCCATTAAAGGTAAGAATCTATGCTCAAAATATCAATTCATGCCATCGTATATTATGATGAACGTGTTGTACTCTGTTTGTAATCATTTCCATATGGTGATTTTGTTTGCGTCTAATGAACAAACCCTTTTCTATTCATCTGTGCCTTTGAATGAATAAACTTATGCAGCTGCCTATGTGCATATGGACGATTTACTGTATTTGTAATGCATTTATATATGCATTACTTTTAGCATGACCAAGGAGGCAAACAGAAATGGAAATGGTACTTACCTCCATTTTAGTTATGTCCGTCATTTGATGCTTTGCAAGAGGAAGCTGGTCCATTTGTATACTTCAAATTTGAGGTTGCAAGGTCAAGCCATTCCACCTTTTAAGTCATCCCTTGGCATACACATACTTACTCGTATGCCAAACATGTATTTATTCTTAAAAATTTTAGAGATGCTTAAATGTATACTTACATTTATCTTCATACATATTATAGGAATGCCCAAGTGCATATATGAAATGCTTTTATCTTTAGCTCATCACATATGAGATGATTTCAACTATCATTCAATGAATTCCATAATCGTATATAAAATGAGTTCTATGCATATTCAATGCATGCGCATAGTTAAATGAATACTTTCCTAAATCCATGATAGTAAAAGTATTCTATCCACTATGAGGCATGCATTCTTTTAGTTTCATAATGTATCAAATGCATTATGAACTTGAAGAAAAATAAAGGTCCTTAGATTTTCTTGATACTTGGAGACTTTTCTTTTATTGAAGTTGAGAATGAATAAGGTACACCTCTTCAAGCTCCAAGATTTTTAGTGCTTCTTCTTATGCTTCTCGCAAAATGTTTTGTAGAAGATGCATCATCAACGTTATGTTTCTTCATTAGCTTTGAAGGCTTCTCCATGACTTCAAATGGATAGAGACAATCCTTCTTGTAAGAGCTTCCTTGTAAAGCATCGAACATAACTTGGGCTAGAGGAGAGGTCTAGATCATCTATGTGTGAATATGGAAGAGATGGGTTCTATCCCATATGCAAATGTTGACATTGGTCGCACCTGACATATATAAAAGGATTCTTCCTCTTTTTCTCGACAAGCAGCTGAGAGTAGGAGTCGTTGTGGAGGCACTCCACTCTATCTTCCTTATCTAAGAGAGTGTGCAAGTGGGCAGATGCCTAGCCCGACTATTCATCACCATAATGGCAATTTGAAGTGCCTAATATATGTCCATAAATGCTACCTATGTAGTCCATCCAGGGGATAGATGGGGGTCACACAATACAATATTTTGCTTAGTATGAGAACTAAGGAGAGGTACCAGATACTCTCACACGAGTACCTCACACGAACAATTAGGAGTATCTTCTCGTCAAACCGTTTCAAACTCTCTCCTTTATGATTGTAAGGAAATCAAAACCTATCTCTGTATACCAATGTTGTGAAACTAATTTCCACAAGCAAAATAACTAGCAAGACTAAACCAACAACTAGCTTGGACCACCCAGGTAAGAGAGAGCATGTCTCCACCCGAACAACTCTACCCATATATATACCTCTAGGTCAAGGGGGTGCATCTCCTTGGACACTTCCAAGTGTCCCTCCAAGTTTTTGTCATGTGGACACTTGCCTAAGGTCCAACCACATGGAATCACATGGATACTTAATCAATGAGCCTCCTCCTCTCACGTACGCCCCAAGGTGGCACTAGGAGAAGCTTCTCCCAAGATTAAGGTTCCCACACTTTAGGATAAATCAAGCTTAAGGTTCAGACCCTTCAAATAGGAGCTCGATTGGTTCAATAACTCAAGGGTTCAAGAACTATATTTGTAGATAATTTCCCAAGGGTTTCTTGTAGAACTTCAAGGGTTCTCCATGGGACTTTGGACCCTTTAAAATCATGTCTTTTGTTGCTTGGACCCATATTTATACAAAAATATCCTCATTTCGTTTTTCTTGCAAACAATTACTTTTCACATACCATGTGTATAACTCATGAAACGCTACACCTCTTCACATTTTCAACACCTATATAGAAAAGAATTATGCATCTCTCCACCCTTTTTAAGCTTATGCCTAAGGTCACAAAGTATATGCACATAATACACATCCAAACACCCCTAAATGAGAAAGGTAAGACTTCTTACGATATCCTATCTTGTAGGGTGTTCATGTTGGAAATTTAGTAGGCCCATTACTAATACCATAGGTCCAAGGTTCCATAGGTCTAGGATCAACAACATAAATTCCAGTAATCTTCCAATATTGACAAAACATGAACATACCACACTTAAATCATACAAATGATGAGACAAAGATAGAGAGAGATTAGACAAAATGTGTAAAGTGTTACATAAGCCACTGCTTACTCACACTATCATATATACCAATGTTCAATGTACAATGTGGGAGCAAAACTCTCAACCACTCTATATGAACAAAAATATATGGATGACTGAATGTACAAATGTAACAAACATATTCAGATGTATGGACAGAAATCTGAATATACATGAGATGTGTGACCTAATAGGTTGTAGAAGAGTGAATATGAGTGACAGAAAGAGGAAGGATCAGTCTAAAACTGATAATCAACAAACCCTCATCTAACCTTGGGCTATGGAAGACCCTAAGTTAGACACTTGTGTGAAGAGATCACATACTTACAAAAGTAGCAAAGAATGCTAACAAGTTTGCTGCCAAAAATCCTCAAACTCATATGAACATATCTTCTCTAACACCTCATCCAAATATACATAAAGCATATACGTATTGATTCTCTTGTACCTATGCCGAATAAGACTCCTCCTCATATGTATGTTACTGCCTCTATAAACTTCAAGTAGTACCTATGTGCATAAAGAGAATATGTACCTGAATTCTTAACATAAGATGCAAATCTTATGTTAACCACCATCCAATGACTTTGAAGTAACCCGAAATCTTCATGTAGAAGACAATCTTCAAATACATCATGTGAATGGATGATCCACACCATCAAGTTGTTGATAGATAAGTTCTCTCCATAAGCAAGAGTGTGAGCACACTCCTCTTCTCCAAGAAGAACTCCATAGCCGCTCCTCAACATGCTCCAAGATAGCACCATGGCTGCCCCATGTGCTAAAAGCACCACCTCTATTGAGGTACCAAAGCTCCAAAGCTGGTGTTGTAAAAGGTGTAGGATACTTTACAATGAACCAAGCATGTGTTTATATAGTATGTTCTTCATGATAATAAAGCAAAATTGAAAAGCAGCGAATGCGATTGTTTTCTCCAATAAAGCAAGATCTAGGAAAAGCTCCATCGCTTGTCTGTCACTGTTAAACTTAAAATTTAGATTAAGTTATCTGTTTAAAGTATAATTCAATTTTGGGTTCTTGGGATGGTTAGGGGTTTGTAAACAGAGGCCCTCTTTGTATTTTCCCAAATCTACAGATTAAGAATATACTACTTCACCGAACTAATGCACTTCCACACCCGACAGTTTACCGTACAACTTCTTCACTTATCGCGTTATCAATTTACTTAATACTTCATTAACTTCACTTAATGATTTAACTTAATCAACAGAATTGACAACAGACTCAGATTACACAGAGTTTTGGCAACAGCGCTTCGCGTCCGGCTCTCGCCCAGACAAACTATCCAGCGATTACACCTTCTCGTTAGAACAACCTCTTAGTGACATTATGCAATTCAGCTTCAGCTTTAAGTACATCGGCCACTAGCGATTGTGAAGCTTCTTCTAAAACACTGAATGCATCCCTCATACTATGGAGCTCATTGCCTACGGCTGTCATAGCATCTGTCTTATCTGCAACTTCTTGCTTTAATTGTGTAATTTCGGTGTCCCGTTGAGCAATGATATTGTCTTTTTCCGCTAACTAGTCTCGGAGTTGCTGGATTTGAGTATGCAATGAATGACTCTCGGCTTGAGCTGCAAGTACTTCTTCTTGGAGAGGGGCAATGTCCGCTTCTAGAAGGTCAACCTTACTTTGCAGCTCATGTTGAATTGTCTGAGTGGCCATCTTCATCTGGAGGGGCAATTGCTAGGAGAATTGGATGAGGAGTTGGCCCATGGATGCCAATTCCATGAACATTACTGCTGGAGGAAGAGAAGGAGGAGGCTGCAATGTTGAGGCAAAGAGCAGGTGAGGTGATGATGGTGGAGAGTAGTCGGGAGAGGAGAGCAGATGGGTTGATGCCTCACGAATGGAAGTTGAAGGCGTAGCGGGAGAAACTTCAATAGCATCAGGAATGTTGGTTGGAGTAGGTAGAGGGATAAGAGAAGTCAGAACTAAAACTATTCCGGTCTCATTTTGGGGTACTAACAAGGCGACTTCAGTAACTGCTTCTTCATTACCAGTCGATTGATTGACTGTATCTACTTGGTCATCTGTGGTTGGTGAAGAAGGAGGATGACACTCAATAACAGTGGTATCTGCCACTATCTCCTTCACAGCCTCAGCATCCGGTTGATGAGATTTTGCTGCTGTGAGACTTCAGCTACGTCTTCCATAATAACGTCTTTTTTCGACTGCTTACTAGGAGACGACGGGACAGATTCTACCTGTAAGGAAGTGGCGGTGTCATGAAAAAGTTCAACTTCTTGAACAGTGATGGAACCCTGCATGTTATATTCCAGAGATGTACATGCTTGGAGGAACGAGATGTTCCTTGCTCGGGGGATATCCAAGGCCAAAAGCCAGAGAGTTCATACGAGGTACCTACTCATGATGGCCAGATGAGTAGAGGGGCCTTAGAGAGAACTCTAGTTGGTGACTAGGCAAGGGCTATAAATAGGCTGGGAGGTGAGTCCTAGGCATGTCATTCTCGACTTCTCACATTTGGTATCAGAGCTTGTAGATCTTGAGAAAGGGAGGGCATTGTCATCTTGATCGTGCCTGGAGACAACGAACAGCCATGGAGGGAGCATCTTCTAATTGCGTACATCAAATGGAGTCGGCTTCGATTGATAAAGGAGAATGGAAGTGCAAAAAAAGCGTACATCTCATCACATACAACAGGTTCGAAGGTAGCTTCTTCTAACGCACATCAACAAGGTAATTATATTTTATTTCAAAGATTCATTGAAGCCGCAGCCTTGCAGAGGTCGGGGATTGAAACCACAACCTCCCTCAAGAGCTACAAGTGCTCTATCCACTAAGCCATTTCAACTTAATGATTACAAACTTGCTCTTTTCTAAATAGTGTATACTGCATATGGGCTGTTGCATCCATACTAAACACAAGAAGGAAAGAGTAGGAAAAAGAGAAATCAAGAGGATATAGAAAGAGAAAAGATGGAGAAAGATATAGAGATAGAAATGAAGAAAAAAAAAGGATAGAGAGCAAGAGAAGGGAAGAGAGAAAAGGATAGAGAGCAAGAGAAGGAAAGAGAGAAAAGGATAGAGAGCAAGAGAAGGGAAGAGAGAAATTTCAAGAGAGATAGAGAGAAAGAGATAAAGAAATAGTGAGAGAAGAAAAGAAAAGGACAAGGAAGAAGAAAGAGAGATTTATGAGAGAAGAAAAAAACAAAAGAGAGAAAGGATTAAAGAAAGAGATGGAGAGAGAGAGAGAGAAGAAGGAAAGAGAAAGAAAGAGAAAGAGAAGAAGGAAAGAGAGGAAGAGAAAGAAAGAAAGAGAAGGAGAAAGAAAAAGAAAAAGAGAAGAAGGAGAAAAGAGAGAGAGATAGAAAGAGAGAAGCCAAGAGAGATAGAGGAAAAGAACGAGATGGAGAGAGATAGAGAGAAAGAGAAAAAAAAAAGAGAGAAAAAACCAAGATTAGTATACCTACCTCCACGTAAATGGCCATAACTCTTTCATATGAAACCCGAATTGGATGATTCCACTTGGTATAGGAAGTAGACTTCAAGGGCTTTCCAATCAGTGGCTGGAACCTATCATTAGAAATTTAGAAACCACTTGGAGAGAGCATTAAATTCTCTGCATATTTCCTCAAGGAGATATGCTGCCCACTTACCTAGCTTCATTGTTTTGGCCATAACTTCCTAATGGAAGCTCCAAATCAAGAAATTTAAATTGGCATAGATTCTACACTTCAAGACTTTTGACTGGTCATAATTCATATTTGGACCATTGGAAGCCATCTCTGCACAAGCTTTTAGATGGCTGTTGTCTTGCAAGGAATCCTTTTTGAGTGAATTGAGTTTCCAATTATGATCATTAAGGGGTTTTTAATCACATTTTGAACCATTTTGGATAGGAAAGAATTGTTTTTCATATATTTGCATCATATTTTTGCTTTCTAATAAATTCATGAATACCTCTCGCATCAAAGTTTATAATTTTGCATTGTATTTTCTTCTAGTTTTATGAAATCAATATTGGAATGTGCATGAAAGCTAGTTTTTTTTACATGAATTTATCTATGCACATGAATTTACACTAGCATATGTTGATTCATAAAAGCATGCACAGATCTTGTTTGTGTGTTTTAGAATCTTTTGCAGGTATTGAAAGCAGAAAAAGACATGGTTATGAGGGCGTGTAGTGCCCAACAGCACATTTTGGCAAAGTTTCTTTTTTGCAGGTTTCTGGAGTAAAGAGAGTGGTTTGCCAACCACTAGGCTGTTGCCTATCATTGTAAAGACTACTATTATTTTTTCAGGCTTCATTTTCCTGGCGAAATGCTGCCGAAAAATTTGTAGCCACATGGCGTTATATGCCATGTGAGAACTAGAGTGAGCTTGTGTTGTGTGAGAGAGGAAGTCTTCTGTCAGCATAGCTAAAAGCATATGATTTTATTGAAGTACTGAATTAAAATGCATGAGTGAATGCATGTCTACAAAGACGATATAATTGCTAGAAAAGTTGAAGTGCATGATGCATTTTCTGTTTATAAAAGATCACTTTTATGTATCACCACAACTGGTTAGGGTGAGCATGAGGTATGTGATCGAGGTACCAGGCATAGGCTAATTATGCCTTTAGAAAGTGAAAGATAAGGTATATACATTAAGAGAAACTAAGATGTGTTTGCATCTAGTAACACATGAGCACATGAATTGTTCTTCATGCGAATCTATGTACTTAATATAGAAGTTTATCCCAAGTCCGCACAAGTGTGCTATGGATATGATCATCAATACAAGTATTAAGTGCTTGCATATGATTAGTTGTAATGAGATTAATGATTGTGCAAGAAGCACAATGAATAGAATGACGTCCATAGATATTCAATTTCACTAAAAGGTGGATACTATGTAAAGAGTTGATTTTTCAACGAGACGATTTGGATGGTTAATTTGGTTTGCATTGATCTAGATGATCATTATATGCATGGATATATCTCCATGACATAATCCATCCAAGATAATGAATAAGTTTGTTTAATCATAAGGATTAACATGTCTCGTCATTTTTAAGTTTGAAAAAAATGATCGAGCAAATAGTAGTGAGGTAGCAGCCTCATAGAGATTTGGATGCTACTCTTTGTGGGAATGTCCAAATTTATTGAAATTTGGAGGGCAAGTATCTCTCAAGAATTTTTTCAAGCTGAAAATTTTTCAAGTAATTTGGAGACTTTTAGATAGGTCAAGTGACCTCTGCACTAAAAGTGATGTTACTAGAGGTAGAGGCCTGAAACAAGTGACATAGGTCTATTGCAAAGGGCATTTCTCTTAATTATTAGATCCATATGAAATTAATTTTGTTGGCGATGAAAGCTTGATAGATGCACTTTGTGCATATCAATTTTCATTATTTTTAGAGATCATTTGATAGGTCAAATAATCTCTGCACATGAATGTACAGCCTCTGGAATTTGTGAAATGAACAGAGACCATGTCACCTAGAGGTGATTGGTTCTCTTAGTTCATTTACTCAAATTGAATGACTTTTGTTTCTAACATTATCTAAACACCTCCCGATGGTGTGTATTAAATTTCAAGATGAAATGTTTCTCCATGTAGGAGATATAAAGAAAAGAGTAAAACTTAGCCTCTGCACTTGTTTACAATTTTGCAGGTAAAGAGGCTTAGTATTTTGGTCATTGTGGAAGCTCCAAATGTCCAAATACTATAAAACTTATCTCAATAAAATTAGATAGTAGTAGCTATATGCTATTAAAATTTGGGGAAATTGGACATCATTTGATAGGTCAAATGATCTATTCTTCTCAGACTAATCTCTGGCAAGGATTTTCCAAAAGAGCACATGATATTTTCATATTGGAAACTCCAATTTCAAAAAAAAAATTGGAAAAGCTACTCCAGTATAGACCCTATGCTAGAACCAAAATTCAAGGATTTTAGAGTCTATCTTCATAGTTAGAAGTTATTATAAAAGTGCAGCAGTAGTGTTTCTAAGCTCACCTAAGCACAGGTGTAGCAGAGATAGAATTATACTTTTAAATGAGTATTTAATGTCATTTTGAATTGAAATTTTGTGAGACCAAACTAGATAAGTTTTTCTAGATTTGGGCTCAAAGAAAATGGAATTTGGAATTTGTTTGATCAGTTTAAGGGCTTCAAGAAGATGATCCTGTACATTTTTTCAGAATTGGTCGTCAAGTGTTCGACCCTTCCAGCAAAATGGTCATAAAACTCTGATCAAATATCCAAATCAAGTGATTTTTGTGCCTAATGAAAGATTGAGAAAAGTTACATAAGGTTAGAACATTTCATAGATTATGGATGAGTAAAAGTTAGTTAAAATTAAGCTTTAATCTGCTGCTGTTGGAAATTGTTTATGCAGGAGGCATTGGTGAAAGGAAAAGACTTTTCATAGTTTTTTTTGTGATATTTTTTGAGATGGTGTGATCACCATGGGCTAGTTATGCCATAGATATGTGTTTATTGAGCATTGGTTTTTGATGACCATTCTCAGTAGGGCAGAGGAGACTCTGTCGAAATTTTCAAGAATATATATAGTACTATGAGAGCATGGAACAGGAGAACTTAGCTAGTTGTTCTCATTTCACAACTCTAGTTCAGATGATTTACTAAATAATTTCTCAATTCTCAACTCAAGATGAGTTGATGTTACATATAGTTATGAGTGATAGAGTCATAGGAATGACTCTGTTCTTTCCATCGAGGGAAGGAGACACTTCAAGAACACTTCATGATTTCATTACATTGCTTATGCTTGTGAGTACTCACCGAGCTATTCTTATCATTTTTGAGAGAAGTGTTCGACTTTAATCTCATACATGCATCTATGTGGAGTATAAATTTGGTGGTATGGGACATCAAACTTTGTATTCTACCTAGGTGTAGGACAGATGGTATGGGAGAGGTCTCTGAGATTGTATTTTTTATATGATTTGGAGTTCATTTATATGATCTTCTGGTATCATCTTATCATTAGACAATAGAGGGGCAGTTGAGACAGTCACTCTGTATGTGATCGCAAACAAGGCAAGTCCGCAGGCAAGTAGCCTAGAAGCGGAAAGGCAAGGTTTGCATATAAGAACTATGAATAGGCAATTGCATTTAGAAGAAATTCACAGAGTACATACTACTTTATTTGATATGTCTGAGAATAGGCCATGGTTCATACATAGTGTGTATGAGGTGAGCTAGATGCTTAGCCTAATGGGCTATGAGTGTGCACACATCTACTTACCATTATTCCGGGTATTTAGTGGACTCATATTATGGTCCTCATTATATCTGGGAGTGCCAGATTATTACAATAGTTTGCTTGAGACACCTCATTCCTAGTTAGGAATGATTTGATCATAGTGATGATCAGATGGTGGATATCTGGGAGTGCCAAATTATTACAGTAGTTTACTTGAGACACCTTATTCCTAGTTAGGAATGATTTGATCATAGTGATGATCATATGGTGCTCGTGGATAAAGCAAGTTTCATCCACTTAGAACATCTTGCATGTTATTAGTGAGAAGACGGTGGTAGTTCCACTAGTTGCTATACTTTCTTAGCACGCCTTCACTTGGCATAACGAACTTAGTTCCAGAGAGTGGATTGGGATTTACTTTGTATGAGACATATTTTGGTTCATAGTTGGGATTATTATAAATGATAGATTGAGATTTAGATCCATAGTTTGGATGTGATTGATTGAGATCTTAGTCCATAGTTTGGATGTGATAGATTGATATCTTGGTCCAAAGTATAGATCATTGATAGATGGCTATATTGATATCCATAGTTGATAGATTGACATATTGAGATCTTGGTCCATAGTCGGGATCATTGATAGATTGCCATCTTGGATTCATAGTTTGGATCATGATGAGATTTTCTTGAGTGTCATTTTCATTAGAGTAGGTAAATCAAGTAGATTTACTCGAGCATAGGGATAGTAAATCAAGCAGATTTACTTGAGCTTAGAGATTAAGCACTATTTGGAAAAGATTTCCATTTATTCTTAGTATTCACAGAGACTACAACATAGTCAGATTATTTTAGATGAGCATAGTATTTTATTACTCCAGTGGAGTAAGTGATTTTGCATAATTATACCATATGACAAGCTGTCAATGGGTATTTCATGGAGACAAGGGCAAGCTGCCAAGGTCTCTACAAGTGACAAGCCGTCACAAGGTAGTGGTCAAGGTCTAGGCATAGGGAGTCCGAGGATATTCCGAGTACTTATGCTGCGCACATATGGACTCATTGAGCCTCAGAGGGATTCCTACAGTATGCCCAAGGCAAGGACTGCTATTTGTTGGTGGAAATGCTAGATATAAAGCACAGAGACTAGTTGTCTACTTTTTTAGCATCTAGTATTTCAGACACCTACCACACTCTACTTTTATTATTTGGAATCATAGATTCTGATTCCCAGTTTTATAGCTCCTTCTATATCATTGAGGACAATGATCTTTAGAAGGGGGAGAGAGTGTTAGATTCCAGAGATGTACATGCTTGGAGGAACGAGATGTTCCTTGCTCGGGGGATAGCCAAGGCCAAAAGCCAGAGAGTTCATACGAGGTACCTACTCATGATGGCCAGATGAGTAGAGGGGCCTTAGAGAGAACTCTAGATGGTGACTAGGCAAGGGCTATAAATATGCTGGGAGGTGAGTCCCAGGCATGTCATTCTCGACTTCTCACACTGCACCTGGCTTTGCGATGGGCTAATTCGTCTGCATTTTCGTTGGAAGAAATGGAGCAGGTCTTCACCATTGTCCTCCTCTTGCATTTGTGTAGATTCCTCGTGTAACAGCACAGTATCCGTTGGAGGTGGTTGCGCAGCTTGTATCACCGGAAGGAGAAGGGTGAGGAGGTGGGATAATCGGGTACGAGGAATTTCATGCTTGGTGAGTTGTTTGGTAACTGCTAAGCATTCACGGTGAATGCGCCGGAAGAAAAACGATGTGAAATTGACGGATTCCCGAGAGGCAGTGTCTATCATGGAATAGAAAGGACGGGAGATATCATACGTGCGTTTTTGCAACTTTAAGGCAGCGAAAATAAATTGCAGCATAGTGCACTCTGGTTTGGGATGAAAAAGTATGGCAAACTCATTAGATGAGTGTCGGGGAAATAATTCCTTCATGGTTGCTAGGGGAAGGAGTGGTCCATCGACCAACCCTTCCTAAGAGAGACTAAATCCCTCAGCAACCATGTCTAGAGTAACTACTACATGGGGGTTTAAGCACGTTAAGGGCCAGCACTGCTCTGTAGCAGGTGTGGCGGCTATGGCAGAGATAATCTGCGCATGAAAGGGATGACACTCCACTGAATGCAACGGCAATTCAGTGAAGGCCAAAAGTCCCCGAGCACGCAAGTACTCACTCACATCCGGAGTGAGACCCACACAGAAGGTTACTATGTTCACAATAGCTTCCATGGCGCACTCAGAAACAAACGAAAACACAGAGCACACAAGGGAAAAACACACAAAGACACAATAGCGACTAGCAGCGAGAAGAACAAGATTAAGTAGAAACACTGGAAAAATCAAGCGGCAAGAACCCTAATCATAACGCAGTATTGGAAATATACCGACATAATGGCGACATGCATGTATTAACAGACGCAGCGACACAGAGGCGGCTATTAATCATGGTTAGATAAGAAAACAGAGGAATTACGGTCAGTTGGTCAACCGAAACACAGAGATCAGAACAGAAAGGCGATGGAAAAGAGAGGGAAGCGTAAAAGAGTAGAAATACTGAAGACACCTCATGAGTTGGTAGACGGCGGATAGTAGGGTTGAAGCTTTGAACCATTAGTCACTTTAGGTAGAAGATGACCAGTTAAGGTGGATAACCGAAAAGTTGCGGGTCCCACTTGGTCAGCAATACGATAGGGACCGAACCAGCGTAGTTTAAATTTTTCGGCGGATCTATTAGACTTAGCATTATAGAAGAGGACTAATTGGTTTACCGTAAACACGGGGGTTTTGAGGAAACGATCATGGGTTTTGGCCTGTCTCAGCTGCACTTCCTGCATCACAAGGAAACTCTCCAGATGCTGTTCATCCAGGGACCGTAAAGCCTCCAATCTAAAGGGAAAAGATTCTTCCGGTAATAGCTTCCATTCCAGAGCCACACGCAGACTGGGAACCACCAATTCCATAGGAGCAATCGCTTCGAATCCATACGCCAACTTAAAAGGAGTTGTTTTGGTCGCCACTTTGTATGTGCTACGATAAGCCCATAGTACAGAAGGTAGAAATTGGTCCCATCTCTCTGGGCAGTCCAACACTAGTTTCTTCAAGATGTTTAAGAGAGTTTTGTTGGTACTCTCAGCGAGTCCATTTGCTTGTGGGTAATAGGGAGAACTGAATTTGTGCACAATCTGGAATGTTTTCATAAGCACTTGCATTAATGTATTTGCAAAGTGCGTACCTTAATCAGTTACTATCTCCAAGGGTAACACGTAACGCGGAAAGATATCCTTCATTAAGCATTTAACAACAGAAACCACTGTAGCTGATTGGAGAGCCCATGCTTCGGCCCATCGAGTTGCGTAATCGGTGCATGTCAAAATATATCTGTTATTGGTGATTGTTGCCGGAGGTGTAATTGGTCTGATAAAATCCAACCCCCATTTCTGAAAGGGTTCAAGAGGCACAACGGGTTGGAGAGGGAATTAGTGTCGCTGTAAAGGTTGATCGAAACGCTGGCACTCGTCGCACTATTGTACATACTTGGTGACATCACGATACATAGTGGGCCACCACAATCCACTCTGCAGAATCTTCCGGTGAGTCAGGTCAACCGCAAAATGTCCTCCGGTTGGGGTAGTATGGGCCAAGGTAATGACTGAAGCAATTTCATGTGGAGGGACACATCTGAGTAGTACTCCTGAGTGATCCATGTAATATAATTGTCCGACAATCAACCGAAAGCGTCCAATGTACGTGGCTAGTCTTCGTCGAGCAGCTGAAGAAATCATACTAGGCGAACATCCACTAGTGAAGAACCGAGGCAAGGTTTCATACTAAGAGGAGGGTACCAGTAATTCCTGTTGATCATCCTGTATTGTCTCTTCTGCATAGATGGCTGGTGTTGTATCATCAATTCCCTCCCGAAGCTCACCGAAATCCAACCGAGATAGAAAGTCAGCAAGAGCATGTGCCGACCCTGATCGATGTACGACGGAGTAATCAAATTCTTGAAGCAGCAAGACCCAGCGTGCTAACCATCCTCCCAAATGTTGTTGTCGCACAAGATACACCAATGCTGCATGATCTACGTGGAAGGTGAAGCGTCTTCCCAACAGATAATGTCGAAATTTTCTCACAGAATATACTAAGCCAAGACATTCTCGTTCAGTAACGGAATAGTTACGCTCTATCGGGGCCAATCTACGGCTCGCATAGTATACTAGACGAAACCATTTATCCGTCTGCTGCATCATCACGCTTCCGAAGGCACTGTCAGATGCATCTACAAAGACATGAAATGGCAATTCCCAATTGGGTGCTTGTAAAATGGGAGCTTGAGTTAACAATGATTTCAGTCTGTCAAAAGAAATTTGACACTCTTCGATCCATTCGAACTGACGCGGGCTACTGGTTATCAATCAATTAAGTGGTATGGCCAGATGAGCAAGCCAACGCAGATGCCACCCATGCCACCGGATTTGGCCCAAAAACCGCATCACGACTGTTAAACGCACTTTTGCCGTCAGAACGCGTTTAAGCTCTTTCCGGGTTCTTGGGAGTGGAAGGGGTCTGAATAATCAGAGGCCCTATACTTGATTTTCCCAAATCAACTCACTCACATGACCTTTCCTTCAAAACAACTCTACTAATCCAACTTTCTAACAAACTCTGGCTCGTTCCTTTACAGAATTACTATTCGTATTCCAATCAATATATCTCAGTACACAATGCCAAGATAAACATTACCGCAACACAAACTTACAGTAAACAAATTACAAATCAGCGATTCAATACTTCACTTAATGTAAACATTACCGTAACCCAATCTTTACCGTACAAGTGCAGATAATCAAACAAAACAGAAAGACACAGCAGTACGCAGAATTCTCAAACACACACTACGAAAACTCCACAGAACGTCTCACCCAGACAGACATTCTGGCGACTCTTCTGGTCATCACCGAAAGTGTTGTTAGTCGGCCGTCGGAGTGGGACAGATGTAATGACTGCCAGATGTAATGGAGTTTTTGAAATACGCGCGCAAAAAGTTGGTACGCGCATCTTGTAAAAGCTATATAAAGCAATGAAAAGAGAATGGTCGAGAGAGACATTTTTTCGGGAATTGCCAGATTGGTCGCCTGAATATTTGTCAGAGTATTGTTTACACTGTGAAATTCTGAGTACTGTTAGTATTGAGTATGTTCTGTAACATCTGCGCATATTGTAGTTCACCGTAACGAATGTTGAAGTGACGGGTTGTGTATCGGATTACTGTTATCGTGTTGCGTTGTTGAGTGTTCTTCAGATTGTTTAAGTACTATGAGTTAGTATGAGTAGTGATATCACGGTGTGAGTTTGAATAGATACTTGAAATGTTGCTGTAAATGTGTTTTGATGTTTTAACGTATTCATTGCATTCGGGTTATTATCTGTTTGAACCTGAATACGAGTCAGAACTAGTACTGTCAGTGAACGTGAACCCTTCATCTGAAGTTCACTGGAAAGTATTGTGACGAGTGAGTCTGTCAGCTATAGTATTCACTCTGGTTGATTTACTACATACTAGTAAGTCTGTAGATCGGACTACTGCTCTGTCCAATAGCAGGTTAGTCTGAAGAAGTCCGGTACCCCGAAACATAGAATTCAAGTATTGGCCAGTTAATGCTAGTAACTGAGCTAAAGACGCGCATTAGTACTTTTATGGTGTGACGAAGATTTGGGAAATAAGTACAGGGCCTCTGTCTAACAGACCCCTACCACTCCCAAGAACCCACGTTAGTTCGATAATGATTTTCGGTCAGTTAGTACTGATATTTAAAGTTTAACACATTTTACGATGAAACACTGTTTTACATTTAACATTTGGCGCCGTCTGTGGGAAGGTGGCATCAAAATTGCCAGTCACTTGTTAGAATTGCACATCCAGATTATCGTTCGATTGGAAGTAGCAATAGAACCAGATTGTTGCAAACTGTTCTGTTAGTAATACTACGCGATTAGTACAAAAAATGATACATGCCGATTACTCGATCCGGTGAAACGTATCCCAAGAACCATCAGTCTGGAGTACTTAATGTACTAAAGCCAACTTTGGGAGGTAGGAGTACAACTAGGTCTGACCCAGTTGTCAAGAAAGTTAAGAACGTTAGAACTGATTCCGGCCATATTCCGGTGGAACGTGTTACGCCTCTGGTACATTCCGGTACTATTTCGGCACAGTCTGTCGAAGATATAGTAATTCCAGAACCTACCAAGACGCAGTTGGAAACTAGTTTAACAATCTTGGAAAAAGATTCAGATTTATCTACGATTAGAAGCACTCTAGTCAAAGAAATCGGCGAAGGCGAAAAAACACCGTATTCGGGCATAATTTTGGTTCATTCTGGTGATATTTCGGTAAGAGAATCACAGTTTTCTGGTGACGGTTTAGCATTTTCTGCTAAATCTTCAGCCCAACCACCACGCTTCGAAGCGAGTTCCCATACACTACACATCAAGAAGGAAGGAAAGCAGTTCGAAACAGAGATTCGAAGCATATTAAGCAAGATCATCGCATCGGAAAGTGCGCCATCCGACGATACAGATTCCGATAGTGCAGATATTCAGCCCCGAGATACAGAAGGAAGGTATAATACACTCACGATGAACGGACAACAACAACAACAGTTATGTCCACCCAGGCCAACTCCAACAGGAGTAACGTACACGAAGTTTGGTGGATTCCCAGGAGATGATCCGGATGCTCACGTACGCACTTTTGAGATAAGCTACGCAGTTCTCAACCATCCATCGGATCAGGCCTATAAGGCTATTGTCTTTCAAGCCACACTGGTCAATGAAGCAGCTAGATGGCTTACAGAATATGATATTAATCACTTTGGCACCTACGAAGCAGTACGAGATGCTTTTCTACAGTGATTCAGGCTAAAAAAGAATCCAACCGAAATTTCTGACTATCTACAGAACAACAGACAGAAGGCAAATCAAACCGTACAAGAGTATGCTACTCTCTTCAGAACACACTTAAGGCAGCTACCACCGGCCCATGCTAACTTACCAGATGACGTTATCACTCAGTGGTTCATCAATGGCTTGACTCCACAACTTAAGCAGATCATGATCATAAGATGTGTCGGAGCCATGACCCTCGATGCAGTCATCGCAATGACTCTGCAACTGGAAAACAAAGTCGGTGGATTTACAGAAGATCTGGAGTGGTTAAAAACAAACAAAAATGTTGCCGAAGATATGACCAGACAAGTATACTGCATCACATGCAAAAATTCAGGACATACTAGTTCCAATTGCGCACTTAATCAGACATTCTGCGCTATCTGCAACACTACCAGACACACCACCGAAAACTGCGCATACAACGCTAGAGTACAGGGAACAGCGACTGTCAATGCAATTATCCAGGAACAAGGGCAGCCAGCCAACCACTATGTGCCTCCACAAATGAGAAACAACCAGCAGCAAGGATATCAAAATTACCGAGGACAGAGGAATAACAACTATAATACAAACCGCTGGCAGAACGGACCACCACCTGAAAATCCTAATTTACCACCACCATGCTGTCATTTTTGTGGTGAATTTAGACATATTAGGAGATTTTGCAAGGATGCAGCTGAGTATGATCAAAGGAAGAAGAACGTCAAAATCCAATGGCCAACATGGTACAAATTACACCGGTAGAAACACAGGCTGCTGCAGTCCAGACTCGTTCCGGTAAACAACTGCAACCGACAGCAGAAATATTTGAACCAGGGATACGTGAACAACACAGAATGTACAACAAGGCTAGTCAATGGACCACAGCAGAACCACCAGTCTTCCCAGAGCCTATTCTGGTAACCCAGCCATCGTTAACAAAGGAAGGAACACCACAACGGGAGTCAGCAACAGATACATTGCCAACCGTAGACACCTCCGAATCAGCAGAGGCATCAACTTCAACATCAGTGGAGCCTATCAATCAATCTCAACAAGCCTAGGAAATCCTATCTAAGGCATCTACCACTCTGCCTCTGGGCCAACTACTGGCATTAGTACCTAGAATTCGACAACAGTTCCAACAACAGTTCAGTCCGGTGCCTTCTTGTATTCCGGCGATAGCAGCAGTTCAACCGAACCTGATTCTACGGTTGATCATTTAGTTCCCTTGATTACAGTATGGTATAAGAATCATAAGATTACGCAGGTACTAATTGATGGAGGCTCTGGTGTTAACATTGCGACTGTGGCATTATGCAAAAGGTTAGGATGGACCGAAATCGAACCAGTTCAATTTTTTGTCAGAATGGAAGATCAATCAAGAGTCCATCCCTTAGGACTTGTGCGGAATGTACCCATCACTTTACAAGGTACGACCTTTAAAATGACCTTTGTTATACTAGATCTACCGGACTCCACTTTGGATTACAACCTTCTTTTTGGCCGACCTTGGCTAAAGCATGCGAAGGTAATACAGGACTGGTCTGCACAAGAGCTCACGTTTAAAGATGCCAATCATAGATATGTGGTAAAATTAGATGCTATACAACCTTGCGAGCTACACGCTAGACCGTATTTTGCTGAACCAGTCCATATGTTAGATGGATTGTCAGACGATGAAGAAGAAGAGTTTCTGAAGAGTAACGATTTCCTTAGGGACTATTCATCTACAGTCCGTTGTAGATAATTGGAACGCTTCAGTCTGTACAATAATACCCATCACAGAAGAGGCTAAGAAGGAAGACATTGTTTCTACACATGACGATGAACTACAATAACTTTTTAAACCAATAGACGACACAGAGAAACATCAACATTTCTATGTCCCTGAAGATCAGCTGATCACTTACAATTTAGGAGATGAAGATCATCCGCGTCCTGTGAAGATAAAGCAAAACTTACCGGAAACATTTCAAGCAGGCTTAATCTAGCTACTCCGAGAATTCACTGACGTCTTTGCATGGGATTACAAAGACATGAAAGGATTGGACCCCCGCATCTACCAGCACAGGGTCATGCTGAAGCCAGAAGCAAGGCCGATAAAGCAAACCAGCTACCGGATGAATTCCCATTATGCATCTCAGGTAAAGGCAGAACTTGATAGGTTATTAAAAGTCGGATTCATCGTGCCAGTAGAGCATGCTGAATGGATCTCTCCGATTGTGATTGTGCCAAAGAAAAACAAGCAATTGTGAATCTGTGTAGATTACCGAAAATTAAACGCAGCAACCGTACCGGATCCTTTCCAATCCCCTTTTTGGATACCATGCTTGATAGAGTAGCAGGCCACGAGATGTATTCATTCCTAGATGAATACAGTGGCTACAACCAAGTGAGAATGGCCGAAGAAGATATACCAAAAACTGCATTTATTACCAACTGGGGTGTCTTTTCTTGTACGGTAATGTGGTTTGGATTGAGAAACGCACCAAGTACATTTCAAAGATGTATGCAGGAGATATTTTCTCCTTACCTCACCTCTTTTATGCAAGTTTACCTTGACGATTTCTCAATTTTCGGTAAGATGATAGCACACCTGTTCCATTTACGGTGCTGCTTTCAGAAATGCAGAGAGTATAGACTTTGTTTGAATCCAAACAAATCGGTGTTTGCAGTTTCATGCGGCAAGTTACTTGGCCACATTGTATCTGCACAAGGTATACAGGTGGATCCTGATAAAATTTCGGCAGTATTAGAAGCTCCGGTGCCCACCACACCAAAGGAAGTTATGCGTTTCATGGGTCAAGTACGGTGGCATGGAAGACACTTACGGTGGCTTGCTCATCTGGCTATACCACTAAACAAGTTAATCACTAAGACTCCTCGACAGTTTGAATGGACCCAGGAATGCCAGATAGCATTTGATCGGTTAAAGCATTTATTAACACAAGTTCCTATCTTACAACCGCCGGACTGGGATCACCCATTTTCAGACATTACTTGCTGCGCCGTAAATTCACATTTCATGTAGATCATGCTCCACTTGTCTATCTAGTTCGGCAACAACATCTAGGTGGTCGATTAGCACGATGGGTGCTACTCTTGCAGGAATTCGACTACGAAGTCATTCACCGGCCAGGCAGTTCACATGCCTTAGCAGATTTCTTATCCCGCTTAGATTCTGGTGAAGCTCCGGTGGGCATAGATGACACGACACCCGTGATTTATGTGTCAGAACCAATTAATGAAGATTCTGCAGACCCACCTATCCCATTTTCGTATTATGATCAGATCTTGACCTTTCTCACTGATGGTTGCCTTCCATCTCAGACTTCTAGGGCAGTACGAAGGAAAATTGCAGTTTTTAGCCGCCGATTTCGGTTAATTGCTGGAGAACTATATTATGTAGATCATACCGGAATCCTACTTCGCTGTATTCCACCACATGAAGTTAACTCAGTTATCACGTTGGCTCACTCGATTCCTTCTGGTGGCCATTTTGCTGTAGACTTAACACACCGGAAAATTCTGCAGAGTGGTCTCTGGTGGCCTACTATGTACAGAGATGTATCACAGTTTCTCAAACAGTGTGATACTTGTCAAAGATCTGGACAACCCTTACAACGTCATCTTTTTCCTCTGCAACCTATTTTACCATTGGAACCTTTCCAGAAGTGGGGTCTAGATTTTATCGGTCCGATTACACCTCCAGCAGTCTTCAGTAACAACCGTTACATACTGACCTGTACAGACTATGCAACCAGATGGGCAGAAGCCTGGGCTTTACGGTCTGCTACAGCCGTTATGGTAGCAAAGTGTCTGCTAACCGATGTCTTTCCATGTTTTGGCTTACCACTGGAAATTGTCTCAGATCAAGGCACTCATTTTGTAAACAATTTAATGAAGGCACTGACACAGTCGTTCCAGGTCACACATAAATTTAGTTCTCCTTATTATCCTCATGCTAATGGTTTGGCCGAAAGTACAAACAAATCTTTACTGAATATGCTTCGGAAATTGATCATGGAAGCACCGGAAAGATGGGATCAACTTCTACCTGCAGTGTTATGGGCATATCGGATTACATACAAGGTAACAACAAGATTGACGCCTTTCAAACTAGCTTATGGCTTAGAAGCAATAGCACCAATGGAGATAGTTATACCAAGTTTACGAGTAGCCATTACCCAAAAACTGCTACCGAAAGACTCACTGCCATTTCGGTTGGACACACTCAGAGAGTTAGACGAGCACCGATGGCTCAGTTTTTTAACCATGCACGAAGTCCAACTAAGACAGGCAAGGACGCACGATCGAAACCTGAAGACTCCAGTGTTTTCGGTGGGACAGCTTGTACTTTTCTATAATGCAAAGTCAAATAGATCCGCAGGCAAATTCAAATTACGGTGGTTTGGCCCTTACAAGATCTCAGAGCAAATTGGTCCAGCAACTTTTCGGTTGACTACGTTGGCCGGAAACCCACTTCCAAAAGCAATCAACGGCTCGAAGTTGCGGCCGTATCAACACGCTGCTAGCCCACATTAAAACATTCAGGCGGTGGACCGCATTTTTAGTTTTTTCTTTACTTTTCCTTCAGTTCTTTCTTTTCTTTGTAAATAGCCGCGTTTTAAAGCACGAAAATCTTTATGTCATTAGCCGCCCTCCTTACCAGTTATTAGAGCATGCACGCCGAATTGAAAGCAGTATCATTCTAGCACCGCACAATGATAACCATCACCTCCTACCCCCCCCACCGTAATGTCTCTACTTAATCTCTTCTGTTGCGCCAAAAATCGCTATTGTGTTTTTGTGTTTGTAATCTGTGCACCCACCGTGTTTTGTGTATTTGTGCTTTGTGTTCTGTTTTCGTGTGCGCCATGGAGGCATTGGCGAATTACGCAACCTTCTGTGATGGTATCCCTACCGAGGTAGGAGAATACCTGCACACCCGAGGGTTGGCCAACTTTGCTGAGCTGCCTTGGCACTCAGTGGAAGCCCATCCCTTTTTCGCACAGATCATACCTACCATCGCCCAATCCCCCATCGCTGAGCGTAAATGGATCTTCCCCTCCCTGCCATCTCGAACCGTAGTAACTTTCCAAGCCTTTGCCGAAGCCTTCCGCCTCACTCCACAAGGCCGCAAAAATGGCCCAAGCATCCCCGTAGCCCGAATGATAGAACTTTTTCCCCGCTATTCATCGAACGAATACGCCATCCTCTGCCGTCCTGAACCCGAAAGAACTGCACTCCAGTTCTTAGTCGCCATCTTAAACCTCCAGAAATGCACCTACGGCATATCCCGTCCCTTCTACTCCGCCATCGACCTAGCCGCCCGAGAACCTGTTAACTTCGCCTCCTTTTTCTTTCACCGGATCCATAAAGAATGTGTAGCCATAGTGAAACAAGTTAATAAAGGAACTACCCCTTGATCTAGATTACCCCACATCCTTTCCTTTCTCTTTCCGACCATACTCGCAGCTCAACCACCACCACGGGGGCCCGTCTTGAGACATGAGGAGTCGATACAGTTGCTAGAAGATGAGGAAGAAGAAGATGAAGAAGAGCTCAACCACTTGTTCCGCCAGAAACGCATCAGGATCAGCTCATCCAAAAGTGAGGCACAAGGCTCAGCCGGAACTAATAAAGATGACGATAAAGAAGACGAGAAGTAAGAAGAGGAGACATTCCATGATACAGCTACATCAATACACAATGAATCATCGACTGAGCAACAAGAACAACAAGATCAAGCAGAGACAAAAACAATTTCGATCGAAAAAGAATCAGAGCAACAGGTAGACGAGCAAGAATCCGCTAGGGAAGCACTAGACAAGCTACTTAAGGCAGTGGAATCCACAGAGGCTAACAATGCAGAAACTGAACAAACAAACAAGGTAACCACTGACTCTGTGGTGTAGCTCAGTGATGAGTAGTACCTCCTTTAATGTCAATCCGGGAAGACGTGAGGATGGTATGAAGACCTCGAGCAAGTGTAGGCACAAGTGCATGAGTGAGAAGCACACTAACATGCACACACATACACACACACGCGCACACAAGGCAAGACAAAGAGTGAGAAGCAATAGAGTTCTTTTGATTACTTTCAAAAAGCTCTTACAAGTTCATTTCAATTACAATCTAACCTCAAAAATGAGCTCTCTAGCTCCTTTTATAGTTTTTGACTAGCTTTGGCCCTGTCCAGACCTAGTGTCCGGCTTAGTTAAAAATTAGGTTCCAGGGCTTATTAGAGGGCTCAAACGAGATCTAAAAAATATGAAAATTGGCAGGTAGATACTTCTAAAGCTCCTCAAGCTCAAGGACTCCTTGGCTTGCACAAAAATGGAGCTACAAAAATACGAAATGATATTTACAATGGTTTTTAGTGATGAAAATCACTATTTGTGTAGGGATTTTCTCTATTGATTTGTCATGCATACTTTTGAGCTCCCTACTTGCTCTTTCTTCTTGTGTGCTCAACTCCTTGATGTCTGAAAAATTTAGATGGCCTACTTGCCAGATCTTCTTTGACTGCCATGTCTGCTTCTGCTGTCCATTCGCTCTGACTCTCTTCGTCTTGTGGCTCCTTCGGTTCCCTGACTGCTGAAAATCACTATTTGTGTAGGGATTTTCTCTATTGATTTGTCATGCATACTTTTGAGCTCCCTACTTGCTCTTTCTTCTTGTGTGCTCAACTCCTTGATGTCTGAAAAATTTAGATGGCCTACTTGCCACATCTTCTTTGACTGCCATGTCTGCTTGTGCTGTCCCTTCGCTCTGACTCTCTTCGTCTTGTGGCTCCTTCGGTTCCCTGACTGCTGCCAACACCCCCCCCCACTCTCGCGTCTGTCGCCCCTGACATACCCTTGTCTAGAGGGTTTTTGAACATAATATTGGACGACATCGGAGGCTAGGTGGTGTTCTTCTAGTCGTAAGCCGCGTGCTAGATCTGTGAGCAAATCATCCCAATTCACAGGTCCGGGAACATCTGGATGAGGCACCCTCAATTGTTCTAAGTGAATAGTTCTCTCCACAGCAAATAATTGGAGGAGATGTGATGGTCTGGGTATAAAGATTTCAGAGTGATATTCCCAGAATCCTGTGATGAACATCTCCTCAAATGTCTGTTTAAAGCAGGCTGGGAGGTACTTGATTCTGGCGTGCCAAGCATATATTACTTCAATTGATGGGGTGGTACTCATATCATACACCAGATTTTGGTTTCCTGTCACGAAGCCTGCTCCTGAGAAGTGGGGGTCCTTAATATTCTTAAACGTCTTGAAAGTGATCAACATTAATTCAAATATTTCATACACATCTGGGCCATCACATCGGGATTATTGCGTAGCCGAATGCTCCAGTGACGGATTGTAGAAATCATGTAGTTCACCGTGGGGGGTCCTCATGGAGGTGCTAGATAAACATAATTTAACCATTTTGCGCAGGCTTTGATGTCTCTGACGGCAATAGTGAATTCAGGCCAGGTGCGTCTTCGAAGAACTGGAACATAACAAGGATTATATTTAATAAACAACGGCATATTATTCCAGGTTCGGACCATTTCAGGATATGTTTCCAAAAGCCTGATCCTCCAGGTGGGTTGATGGATGGACCCACGCTTAGCACTTTCCGGTATATCGTCTGGACCAAATTGTGTAGCAAATGTGGGAGGCTTGCCGCATTGTCATTGAATCTCGGCGTTGTAATCGGCCAAAAGTATGCAGTATGGCACATATTGGTCATTATTGGTGCCGATCCATCTATGATGAGACATGCTTTTGAAAAATTCTGACTTTATGACAGTTTCTTCTAGGTTCGCTAGTGATTGAATCTGAATGGCCACCCGTTCTTCGTGGGTGTTCGCTGTCTTTTCCAGTGTCTGAAGCCACTCGGGTGCTTCCACTTCCAAGCTGTCTGGTCCCTCTGAGGTTCGTTGCCCTCCTGGCATCGGCATAGGAACATACGGTTCCTCGTACGAATCATCTACCTCGACAGGGACCAACTCTTCGGGCTCTGGTTCTACTACTGGAGAGGGCTGCCTCTCGTATGTCAGTAACCTCTTTTGTAATTCTGCCACCTGCTCAGTTAAGGCCTTTACCTCGTCTGAGGTAGAGGTTGATGGGGCACTCTTCGGTTGTTCTTCCTGTTCCTTAAGTCTGCTCCGTAGTGTGTCACGTTCTATTTCCAAGTCATCATGGGCTTCCAGAAGATCTGCATAGCTTTCCAAAATGGTTTTCATCGTCTCCGAGGGAACTGCTTTGAACTGCTCTGGATCTATCTCGTGGGGAGAGCCTTCCATTGCCGCTTCCAGATTCTCTTCATTTTGTTTCTGCAGTCTCTTGTTCTCTTCAAGTGTTGTGGCCATATGTTTCCTGAGTAGCGCCAAGTTATGTCTGACTCGTAGGTTATCGGCCTGGTATACTTCGAGCAAGGCTTCTAATTGTTTGACGCCTGATTCTTTCGATGGTTGGGGTGCCTCCAGGAGCCTCCAATACGGCCTTCACTTTGTCTGGATCCACCTAAATGCCTTGTTTTGAAATAACGTGTCCGAGCAACTTGCCACAGAAAACAAAGAATACCGATTTATTCGGGTTCAGGCACAAGCGATATTCCTGACACTTTGAAAAGCAACACCGTAAATGGTACAGGTGTGCTGATGTATCACCGGATAACGAGAAATCATCCAGATACACTCTCATAAAGGTGGTGAGATAAATAGACACCCTAGTTTGTAATAAATGCAGTCTTGGGTATATCCTGCTCGGCCATTCAGACTTGATTGTAACCACTGTATCCATCTAGAAAGGAATACATCTCCCTACCGGCCACATCGTCTAACATGGTATCCAGGAACGGCAACGGAAACAGATCAGGTACAGTTGTGGCATTGAACTTTCGGTAGTCCACGCATATCCGCAACTACTTGTTTTTCTTCGGAACTATAACAATGGGAGAGATCCATTCTGCATGCTCAATAGGCACAATAAATCCCACCTTCAACAACCGATCAAGTTCAACTTTAACCTGTGCCGCATAATTAGGATTCATCCTGTAACTGGGTTGTTTGATAGGTCTCGCATCCGGTTTCAGCACCACTCTGTGTTGATAAATCCGCGGGTCCAACCCCTTCATGTCCCTGTAATCCCATGCAAACACATCCACGAACTCTCGTAGCAGCTGCAATAGGTGCTCCTGGAAAGTCTCGGATAGTTCGGCCTTTATTTTTACGGGTCGTGGGTTGCTTTGGTCACCTAAATTGCAGGTGATCAGCTGATCTTTCGGTACATAGAACTATCGGAGCCTTTCCAAATTGTCTCGGGACTGGAGTAATTGTTGGAGCATCGACTCATCCAAAGTCTGTTCTGTACTCGACTCATGCTCACCGATCAAAGGTACCACCGTGCAGGCTGCCGAACTCCAGTTATCAGCCACCGTTTGTAAATCTATAGTGCCAAGTGCCATCAGATCCTTGTTGGCCTTAAGGAAAGTCTCCTCTTCATCATCTGAGAGACCATCCAACATGTGTTCAGGCTCCGCTAAATATGGTCGTGCATGTAAGTCACAAGGTTTCATGTCGTCCAACAGGACAACATATTTCCGGTGATTATTTTTAAAGACTAATTCATGCGCTGACCAGTCTTGCACTACCTTAGCTTGTTTTAGCCAAGGACGTCCAAAGAGCAGATTGTAATCCAGGCTCGATTCGGGTAAATTCAGCACAACAAAGGTCATTTTGAAAACAGAACCTTGTAGAGTGATCAGAATATCTCGCACCAAGCCCACCGCTTGGACTCGAGATTGATCAGCCATGCGTACAAAGAATTGAACAGGCTCAATTCGCATCCACCCCAGCCGTTTGCAAAGTGCTGCTGTTGCAATGTTGACACCAGATTCTCCATCAATTAAGATTTGTGTGATTTTGTGGTTTTTGTACCATATCGTAATCAATGGTACCGTATGATCCACCATTGGGTCCAATTCCGGTTGGATTGTTGCTGTTTCGGGAGCACTCGAGGGTCCTGGACTGACCTACTACTGGAACTTTTGACGCACTCCCAGGACCAAAGCCAATAATTGACCCAAGGGCAAGGTAATTGATGCCTTGGACAGCACATCCCACACCGAATCAGTTTTGGCTATTTCCGATACGGTCTCCAGTGTGGACTCCGATATTGTATGAGTCAGATTTCTCCCTCCTAGTACTTCCGACAGTATACTTTGTTGCATCATCGGAACTAGGTCAGGAAATACGGATTGTTCCTGCATAGACCACTTGCTTGCCCTTGTGAATGCCTTCTATTGTTCACGAATTCTTGGTTCAAAGATCTCCGTAGCTGGCTGAAATTGCTTGCCCGAACGTGTTTGCACCACTGCTGCTTGCGTATCCACAGCTGAGATGTACACCATATTGGCCATTGGATGTTGTCGTTCTTTTTTCTTTTTGTCATACTCAGCTTCATCTTTGTAGAACCTACGTATATGCCCGATTTCACCACAAAAATGACATTTAGGAGGGGGAGGAGATGCACCTTCTCCTAATGGACCTGCATTCCACCGAGCTTGTCCAAAATTATTTGACTGTCCACCTTGATAATACCTGTATCCCTGGTACGGGGTATTCCGCATCTGTGGTGGTACATAATGGCTGGCCGATTGCCCTTGTTCCTGAATGATGGCATTAACAGTTGCTCTGTTCTGTACCTTGGCATTATATGGGCAAGTCTCCGTAGTGTGGTCTATTGTGTGGCAAATTGCACAATACATTTGGTTCAACGTGCATGTTGAGCTGTTGTGCCCTGGATTTTTGTATTTGGTACAGTAAATTTGTTTCAAAGGTCCTTGTTGGATTGCGAGGACGCTTTCAGCCACTCTAGGTCTTCAGTGAATCCGCCCACTTTGTTTTCTAATTGTAACACCATAGCAATTACGGCATCCAAAGTCATTCCACCCACGCACCATATGATCATAATCTGCTTCAATTGGGGTTTTAATCTGTTGATAACCACTGTGTGATAACGTCATCTGGTAAATTAGCATGCGCGGGTGGAAACTGCCGTAAATGAGTCCGAAATAGTGTGGCATAATCCTGTACATTTTCGTGTGGTTTGTGCCTATTATTTTGTAGGTAGTCAAAAATTTTGGCTAGGTTTTTCTTTAACCAAAACCGTTGCAGAAATGCATCCTTCACATCATCGTACTGCCGGAATTGGTTCAAATCATATTCGGTTAGCCATCGTGCAGCTTCATTAACTAGGGTTGACTGGAACACAATAACTTTATACGCAGGGTCTGCTAGGTAATTCAAAACTACATAATTAATCTCAAAGGTCTACACATGCGCATCGGGATCACCCCCAGAAAACCTCCAAATTGACCCCCGCTGGTACTGAGCGCAGTGGGATAACCTGTTGCTGTTGATGTTGTGGTTGCGGCTGTGGTGGTGTTTGTTGTTGTTGGTGTGAGCTACTCATGGTGCTGTTGTTATTGGCGTTGTTGTTACCTGAATTTTGGGGAGGTATCTCTTGTGTTCCTGGACTGTATGGTCAACCTGATCACTTTCTGATCCTAAAATGTCATTGAACCAATTGCTTAACTCCAAATCTATCAGCCCTTCCTCAACTTTAGTGTCGAAATTAGCTAAACATGCACCGAAAAATGGTGAGCGCAGTAAGTGTCCACCAAACAGCACCGCAGTTTCATCGAAAAGCTTCGAATCGCCACCAGGTAATACCAAACTCTCATTGAAACTTGCCGAATTCTCACCGGACCAGACTGCACTGTCACCGAACGCGAACCTGTCACCGAAAGTGATCGAATTCTGACCAGATAATGCGGAAATGTCTCCGCACTGCACCTCTGTACAACCAGAAATCATCGTACTTTCTTCAGAAGGGACCGGACTCGCATCGGAACGCACCGGATTCTCGCCGTGTGCTACCGAACTACCACCAGAATTGTCGTTGGCTGGCTGGACTGAACCTTCTGCAACTTGACTTAATTGTCCTGCACTTCTACCACTAGGGGCTGTTCCTAATAAGTTCGGAACTGCCCACGGATGTTGATCTCTACAGTATTTGGGGTATGATTCGCCGAAACGTGTTACCGACATATATCAAAGAATTCTTCATCAATCTTTAATCTTCTATGCAAACGACTACTCCATTTCCCACAAACCGCACCAGTGTTAAACTTAAACTTTGGATTAAGTTATCTGTTTAAAGTTTAATTCAAGTATGGGTTCTTGGGATGGTTAGGGGTCTGTAAACAGAGGCCCTGTTTGTATTTTCCCAAATCTACAGATTAAGAATATACTACTTCACCTAACTAACGCGCTAACTTGGATTATCTTCCAGTACGGTTGTGAATATGTTCTTCAACACACTTCCACACCCGACAGTTTACCGTACAACTTCCTCACTTATCACGTTATCAATTTACTTAATACTTCATTAACTTCACTTAATGATTTAAGTTAATCAACAGAATTGACAATAGACTCAGATTACACAGAGTTTCGGCAACAGCGCTTCACTTCCGGCTCTCGCCCAGACGAACAGCCTGGCGACTACACCTTCTGCTTCACATGACTCTTTCATTAATCTTTTCAAAGGTTACAACTTTGCGCTACGCCTTTACTTGCGACTTTTCAGAATATATATTACAAAATTTATGAGTTCCTTTCCGGCGGCTTACAGTCACCAATATGAAAGACTAAAAAACATGATAAAAAAACTTTAATTCACGCGCTACCGATGATGGGATTCGAACATGCATGGGTTTGATGGGAGGGTGTTGCTTTATCCATGGCGCCCAACACCTTTTGCTTGTAGAGGGAGTAAAAACAAAACTACACATGCTGGAAACTGGGATATTTTGAGCAAATGAACCATGGACAATGTACTTATATGATATTGTTTCCAACAATCCCCCCTGCAATGTCATATTGGTATAGGCTGAACTGAATATGCAACTTCATTTATCTGCAAACTTCATAAGCTTCAAACTTGTGCTCCCAAAATGTCCTTCAAATCTTTTCTTCAAAAGTCTTCTTCAAAATTGAATTTGACTTTCCTTCAAACTTCAAACACCTGAACTTGTTGAATATGAATCATAATACTTGAGAAAATATGCAAACTAGATATCCAATAGTGTATTCATCAAGCAATCATTTGCTGACAACAAATGTAGCAAGTACTGACTCTGAACTTGCTATCTCTTGTCTTCTCAAACCTGAAAACATACACTAGGGTCCACATATTTGCATTTACCTTACGAAAGCTTTCTCAACGTACTTCTGTTGTGTCATTTAAATACACTAAACATAATCAAGAACTGAATCCTAGAACCTGTGACTGACAACTCACAACTTAGTGTATTATGAACACTGTTGGTTCATCTCTGATTGTACTCAACTCAACTCAACTAAACTCAATTCAACTTAACTCAACTCATGAGTCTCATCAAAAGATCTATGATGTCATCTTGTCTTCATCCTTGTTCAATCTGTAAATTCTTCATAGCTCTTTCCTTCAGAATCTGGTATAAACATATATGTGTGCACCTCTAAAACATATCTCTCTAAAATATCAAATTTCTCTTCAATAGAATTATGGAACCTTCTCCTAAACAAGAACACTTTAACATGAACTTTCTCCAAACATTCTTTTTCTTCCTTCTTCTTTCAAAGCTGGAACATAAAGAGAAACTGACAAAGGAAATATAGGAATACCTGATATAGGAATACCTGTAGGTATGACTTTGCATTCTTTCACATATGGCTGAAAATAAGTCTTCATGTTTCATCAACCCCCTGGATGATTTAATACTAGTATCCAGATTTCTTCAAAAATATCAGATTTAATGAAATGTGGAACGTCTTCCTTCTTTCAATAAATCTGATCTTCAGTGATCAATACCTGTATGTGAAACAAAACCTCTGAACCCTTTTTATTAGCACTGCAGTTGCCAATAGCTTCCACTGTTACTTCTCAGCTTCCCATATTGTAGAATAAGGTTAGCTGATCCTAACATAACAAAACCTTGCTGAAAGCATTTTAGGATTCATAACCTTCGACAACATAACAAGTATCTGATAGAATCTGAATCTTTGACTTACTTCTTCCAATGTTAAGAATTTTCACAAACAAAGGATAGACAACTGACTCATAAATACTCAAGATCTTCATGACCTTCAAGATCATCCAAGATCATATAAGATCATCCAAGATCAATGATCTCTCCAACAAAATACCTGTGTAGAATCTGCTCTCATCAAACCTTCATGGCTTAATGTTTGATTTGCTACCTGAATGTCTCTAAGTGTCCATGATTCTCACATAAAGTTGTAAAACTTTTTTTTAACCAAATCCTTTCCAAGAATCTGCAACTCCTACTTGAAACATAAGTGGACAAACTCTCACCTTGAGAACTCCAAAAGCTACAAGTTGATACTTCATATCTTCGTATTCTACCCGGGTGAAATGTGAAAATATCTGCTTGACTTTCTTTTGGCTTTCTCCACTTCTCAATCAAGTGATAGGATCTGGTGGAACACCTTTTTGAATACAAGCACGTATCCAAAAAACAAGACAATCATAAAAAGTAGATTCTTCAACTGACTGGTACATCCAAAAATCTAAATTTTCTGAAGTTTTGTGAAAATACTGAATATGAGGTAACTTTTCCAAACACAAAACCTCAATCCAAGTCTCCAACATATTCTACAAAAAACTCTTTTACCTCAAGAGTTAGATAAAGAAGAAATATACTTCTCTACAACTTGTCATATACCAAGTAGCTCTGAATTGACACTCCAAGAATTCCTTGAGGGAATATATAGCTGCCTGCTCAAAATCTTCACATTATATATAACTCATACATATGAGTCAAAATATACAAGTTGTCTTCAAAAATCTGCTGCTTTTCTTTCTCTGAATGCAATTCTTTGTCAAATATACTAAAGCATGACCAAGTATAATGCAAAACAAGAAACTGCTTCTTCTTTAGACTTTCACACAAGATGTTCTCGTAGACTTGTCTTTAGGTGTAGAGGATAAAATAGGAAAAATATATGGAAAATATGAAAGAAAAGGAAGTCTTACTTTCCCTTGGAATTGTTGGACCTTCTTTTTCTGCATCTTTCTTCCACCAGATGATATCTACATCTTCAAACTTCTCTTCCATACCTTTTGTTCTCTTCATCTTGAAGTAGCAAGCACTCTTAACTTCTTCAAATGAACTTTTCTCTTCCTCTAGTGCTAAGAGTAAGAGACAAAACAAACATGGTATACAACATGGAAGTGAACATAGAATAATGTTTTACCATCTCCTCATATCTCTGAATCAAAACTCTGCTTCAAATGATTGATATGACTGAATTCACCAACCTTTTGTCTGAATGATGAATTACCTTTCTAGAGTTATCTCTCTAGATAAAATGTGCGCATAAACTTCCAACCAACTTACAACATAAAATTGGTTGAAAACGAAACTCATGCTCTCCACATTTGTCTTCTTAGATAAGCTTTCTTGCCATGAAAGAGATCTCTCAAAAGTCTCTAGAAAAACCTCTAGATACCTGTTTTGATGTAGCCTTTAACTTTCAAATAATGAAAGTATATAAAAGCATTCCTTGAATCCTTCAAATCTCTTCATAACTGCTCTTCTAAGACATGACATGCAAATGATAATCTGATAGTAGAAACTGATACCTGTGATTTGATGTTGACCTGATTCCTTCATCTTCTCTAAACCATTTTTTTCGTTGAATTTGAAGTAGTCTTCTCTTCATCAAGTCTTGGTCTTCAAACAATACTTTCTGTAAAATATTTTCATACTCTTCCAAAAGTATTCGGCTGCTAGCATATCATCAACTTCATACTCCAGACTGATGAATAAACATGTGACCAAATTGTCTAATTCTCAAATCTTTACTCATCTAGATTAAGTGTGTATGTCAAATGTCAAAGTTAGAAGATGCTCTTAAATCATATGTTGTAAATCTGGAATTTTGGAAACCTGGGAATCTGAGAGCCGAAAACCAAAATGTTTATACCAAAGCCCTACAACTCTGATACCAAATGTTGGAAATTTAGTAGGCCCATTACTAATACCACATGTCCAAGGTTCCATAGGTCTAGGATCAACAACATAAATTCCAGCAATCTTCCAATATTGACAAAACATGAACATACCACACTTAATCATACAAATGATGAGACAAAGATAGAGAGAGTTAGACAAAATGTGTAAAGTGTTACGTAAGCCACTTCACACTATCATATATACCAATGTGGTGAGTATCCCCACCTGTCACGTGGGAGACCCGGGTTCGATCCCCGGCAACGATGCCAAAATTTGGTGTAGCTCAGTGATGAGTAGCACCTCCTTTAATGTCAATCCGGGAAGACATGAGGATGGTATGAAGGCCTCGAGCAAGTGAAGGCACAAATGTGTGAGTGAGAAGCACACCAACATGCACACACATACACACACACGCGCACACACGGCAAGAACAAAGAGAGTAAGATAATGGATTCACTTCTATTACAACCAAGTTCTCATACAAGCTCAAAACTACAACAAGCTAGCCTCAAAAATGAGCTCTCTAGCTCTATTTATAGTTTTTTACTAGCTTTGGCCCTGTCCAGACCTAGTGTTTGGCCTAGTTAAAAATTAGGTTCCAAGACTTATTTGAGGGCTCAAACGAGGTCCAAAAAATATGAAAATTGGTAGGCAATTACTTCTAAGGCTCCCCAAGCTTGAGGACTCCTCGGCTTGCACAAAATGGAGCTACAAAAAGGTGAAACGGTATTTACAATGGTTTTCAGTGATGAGAATCACTTTTTAAATGATGTAAGGATTGAAAAAAAATGATGGGTTGCCTCAGTGCTAGATCTGCATGTATGCCTGTACCTGCTTCTTCTCATATGATGCCAACACAAAGATAGAGAGAGATTAGACAAAATGTGTAAAGTGTTACATAAGCCACTTCACACTATCATATATACCAATGTTCAATGTACAATGTGGGAGCAAAACTCTCAACCACTCTATGTGAACAAAAATAGATGGATGAGTGAATGTACAAATGTAACAAACATATTTAGATGTATGGATAGAAATCTGAATATACATGAGATGTGTGACCTTATAGGTTGTAGAAGAGTGAATATGAGTGAAAAAAAGAGGAAGGATCAGTCCAAAACTGATAATCAACAAACCCTCATCTAACCTTAGGCTATGGAAGACCCTAAGTTAGACACGTATGTGAAAAGATCACATACTTACAAAAGTAGCAAAGAATGCTAACAAGTTTGCAGCCAGAAATCCTCAAACTCATATGAACATATCTTCTCTAACACCTCATCCAAATACGCATAAAGCATATACGTACTGATTCTCTTGTACCTATGCCGAATAGGACTCCTCCTCATATGGATGTTACTGCCTCTATAAACTTCAAGTAGTACCTCTATGCATAAAGCGAATATATACCTGAATTCTTAACATAAGATGAAAATCTTATGTTAACCACCATCCAATGTCTTTGAAGTAACCCGAAATCTTCATGTAGAAGACAATCTTCAAATACATCATGTGAATGGCCGATCCACACCATCAAGCTGCTGATAGATAAGTTCTCTCCATAAGCAAGAGTGTGAGCACACTCTTCTTCTCCAAGAATAACTCCATAGCCACTCCTCAACATGCTCCAAGATAGCACCATGGCTGCCCCATGTGCTAGAAGCACCACCTCTATTGAGGTACCAAAGCTCCAAAGCTGGTGTTGTAAAAGGTGTAGGATACTTTACAATGAGCCAAGCATGTGTTTATATAGTATGTTCTTCATGATAATAAAGCACAATTGAAAAGCAGTGAATGCGATCGTTTTCTCCAATAAAGCAAGATCTAGAAAAACCTATGTCGCTTGTCTGTCATCGATATGACAAAGTAAAAAAGCATGATAAAAAAACTTTAATTCACGCGCTGTCGATGGCAAGATTCAAACCTGTGTGGGTTTGATGGGAGGGCGTTGCTTTATCCATGGTGACCAACACCTTTTGCTTGTAGAGGGAGTAAAAACAAAGCTACACATGCTGGAAACTGGGATATTTTGAGCAAATGAACCATGGACAATGTACTTATATGACATTGTTTCCAACAGTTCGTTAGTGAATCTCTGTGAGACATTGGTCTATAGAAACCACTCCATGTGTGTGTGGGACAAGGGCCAGCCATAGCCAAGGTCCCAAGCTCGGAGATATCCTAAGGTATTCAATGGTAATGGGGATGAGTGTTGCATGATGGCCACATGGCGGCACTAGATCATTCAAGAGCATTAATAATTTGGATGCAAGAGGATATATTGGATGGAGGAGAGTGGCACACACATCATTCACAAGTCTTCAAGAGAGTCTTTAGTTAATTCTAGCATTTGGTAACAATAGCAGTTGGATCTTTGGTTTGAAAGTCCTTTTTGAGATTTTTCGCAAAAGAATTTTGTTCTTGCCACTTTGAATGGAGTGATTCGTCATCATCTTCATCGAGGATTGATGACGTCATGAGGAGGATCTACAAAGCTGCATTTCTGAGTAAAAGGAAGGGGAAGAGCCCCTTGTGAGGACTATTGAGTCCCCAAAGGAGGGTCATGTGCCCACAGTGCTCGTCAAACTTCATCAAACCAGAGTAGACCCACAGATGGCTGCCCGTGAATGCTCATTGACTGAGCTAGGAGAAGAGATGAGCTCATATGATTTCTTCTTCTCTTTGTGTTGATGAAATCTATAAGAAGACACCTTATTTATACCCAGTTTGGGTGCTTGGAACTTCATATGTGGGATAGAGAGAGCTTACATGCACGTTCAACTGAGAAAGGGACTCCATAGAGACCAATTCAAAGTTTTCTCTAGTTTTCATAGCTAAGCCCCTCTACAGTAGTATAATTTGACTACCTCCTTTCACTCAAATAGACATATCTTGCCATTTCTCAACCAAATTGAGTGATTCTAGTCGTTATAGAATCGTTGTTTCGAGAGCTTTCCAATGAGAAGTTGGAATCTATCAATTGGATTCATCTACATACCTGTATAGAGCTTTGAAGTTGGATGTTTGACAGTAATGACCCCTATACAAACACCTTTTTGATGCAACAACAATTGAGATACTCTTGGAGAGTGAAGAGGAGTGTGTGTCGACCACTAATAGCACCTGCACATACCTGTACATCAAAGTTTTGAGCTCCAAGATAAGTTTTCTTGTGATTTTTATGCATCATTGTGCACGTATAACAAGCATAATGTAGAGCATATGCATCATATGTTTGGTTAGAGGCTTTGTTTAGCTTTGCATTTTGCATGCAAGTAGCATGTTAGTGTTTTATCTTATAGGTACCATCGAGAAGACATAAGAACTTTTGACATTCTTATCTATTATATTGTGTCCACACATATGTTCAACAATGCTTTATGTGTCAAGTCAACGAGGTAGAAAGGGTTAAGACACTAGGTCTTTTATCTGAGAATTTGAGTTCTCTATATCTCAATGTGCATCTATCTTTGTCTGCGCTTTTCTCTCAACTCTGTCTACTGGTCTATTCAGTTCTGCTGTTAGTTTATTACAGTGTTGCATGATGGCCACATGGCCATACTAGAGCAATCTCTATAAAGAGTGATCTATTCATCAAATATACTACAATACGTGTTGCATCTACAATATACTATAATACGTGTTGCATCAAATGTACTACAATACGTGTTGCATCTACACAATATTGGTTACTAGTTACACTAGAGTAATCTCTGTAAAGAGTGATCTATTCATCAAATATACTACAATACTTGTTGCATCTAGAATATACTACAATACGTGTTGCATCAAATATACTACAATACTACAATACGTGTTGCATCTACACAATATTGGTTACTAGTTACACTGACCTCATTGAGCATACTCTTACTTTGTCCATTACGTACCCAATTTCCTTTATGCTACTCCAATTTATTGTGGAGTATACCCACAAGTAAGTTGTCTTCTAATGCCTTGATTCCACAAGTAACGAGTGAATACTTGGGAGAAATAATGTTCACCTCCTTATGACCTCAAAATCTTTGTGTACATGTCTATGTTTCTTTCACATGCACGAAATATCTCGAAACATTGAAACTCCTCATACATTTTTTTCCCCTTTGTGATGTAGTAAATACATGCCATCCTTATATGATCATATATAAAAGTCACAAATATCAACTTACTTCCTAAAGAACCCTTCTTGGTTGATCCCTGTAAATTTGCAAGGACCATCTCTAATTAGAACTTGTTTGTAAACCCATTCTTCTTCAATTCTGACCCTCATTGCTTGCCCAATTTATAAGTTTCACATGAGTTCTTCATAATTTGTGATTGAAATTTTTGTATTCTCACTACCATCTTTTCATGCATCTTCTTCATCATTTGTATGTTTATATATCCTATCCTTTTGTGCAATAGATCTAGCACTCATATGGCCACTCCCCCAATGGTAGTAAGAAGTGTAAGCCTAACTTGGGTTCACTTCCAATGTGAACAAACTTCCTTGATTCTCCCCCTTTGACTAAAAACCTGGGTGCTCTACAAGTCATCCCTTTGATTTGGATTTGACTCGATAACCTTTGTCAACCATTTTTCCAGTCGACACCAAAGTTCTCTGTGATAGTTGGCACGCGTACCACATGCATTAAGCATTTTTGCCTTTTGCCTTCCATCCAAAACATCATCGCCCATGTGTGCTACATGATGTAAAGTTTCATCTACTACATCCACATATCTTTTGGTTATTGCTTCATCTAAGTTTGAGAATTACTCCCTATCTAGGTTCATATGTTGGCTCCATCCACTATCAATAAACCAAACATTGTCCATACCCTACTTTTGATCATCCACATGCATCATGACCAATACATATGCATCCCTTGAGTTTGTAAAAGTATATTCATTGTCCTCACAGTTTGATTTGGTTGATTACTTCTTGCTTGGTAACAATATCTTGCATACTATCCTTCTGTTCCACATATATAGCACCCATCATTACCTATCTTTCTTGAATAGCTTCATATGGCTCCTCTTCCCCTTTACCTTCCTCTGCCTCTATATGTGGATCCTCCTTGGCTTTGTCCTTGTCATACCTCTTCTTTTGATAGAGCCTCCTCTTATTCCTCTTCCCTTATTTGAATTGTCTACATAGTATTAGGCCGTCGGAATTGGATTGTATTTTTCATATATCGCACGCACCGAAACGGCGTAGCGAATAGTTGTAAAATTTACCCATTAATGAAAAGGCATTACGGTGATTCTTCGGCATGGGAGAGACGGGTTCGCCAGACTCTGTCTGGGCGACTGTGCTGAGAAGATCGTGTGCAGATTTGCGGATATCTTGAGTATTATTATTCTGTTCGTTGAATTGCAGTCTTAAGTATTAACATAGTAATGTTACATTCACATTAATAAATATGTACGACTGTGTGATGGTTAACTTGCACGATAAGTTACTGTGTAAAGATAATCGTAACCGGCACATAGTAATTGTGCAACGGAAGTTGTTGCCTTGAAAGTATAGTTACTGCTTAGTTGAATAGTTAATTTGGGAAAATTAAATAAAGGGCCTTTGCACTGTCAGACCCCTGACCATCCCCAAGAACCCGAAACGAGATTAAAAGCAGCTTGACAGAAGTGCTTTTAACACTGGCGTCGTCTGTGGGAAGATGGAAAATTGGAAATAATCAGTAAGGGAAGAGCAGTACGCAAGACAAGCAGTGGATAATAGTAACCACTAGTTGAAGAAGTGATATATGTCGGTTACTCGTTCCGGCGAGTACTCCTATCCAAAGTATAGGAGAGATCAACATCCTTGGGCAGTTCCAAATTTATTAGGGACACCCCCCGGTGGTAGAAGTGCAGGCCAACTAAGTCCAGTTGCAGAAGGATCGGAGCCAATCAGTAGTGATTTTGGTGCTAGTTCGGTGACACATGATGAGATTCCGGTGAATTCTGGTGTGAATCCGATACTTTCTGGAGAAGGTACAATGACGTCTGGTTGTACAGAGACGCAGTGCGGAGTTAGTCTGACACTATCTGGTCAGAATTCGACCATTGTTGGTGATAAAGTTGTGTTACCAAGTGAGACCGTTTCCGGTGAAAGGGTAACCTGGGTCGGTGAAAGTTTGACAAGTTCCGGTGGAAGTTCGGTACCATTTGGTGGGAATTTGAAGTTTTTCGGTGATAGTGTGGTGCTACTTGGTGGACCCTTATTACGTTCACCACTTTTCGGGGCAAGCCTACCTAATTTCGATACCAAGGCTGAGGAAAGGCTACTTGATTTAGAGTTAAGTAAGAGATTCAACAACATTTTTGAACCGAAAAGTGAATAGGCTGATAATATAGATTCTGAAGGACAAGAGGCACCCCCTCAACATACAGATAACAACAATACTACCCACAATAGCACCATGAGTGGTGTTGGAGCAAGTCTATGACAAGCCTAAGTATTGGCTTGAGTCTCACAAAGTCATTAAAGAAGCTTCAAAATGAAGACTATGTAAAGTTCACTTGTGAACTACCTCTTGTAACTTTTGAAGAGTTTACTTAATGTAAAAGTAAGAGAATCTTAAGTGGTTGAGTCCACTTGATCAAGAATGGAAAGAGGAGCCAAGAATTTGTGATTTGTGGTAGGTAGAGAATCAAATCAATCATTGATTGATTGGAGAGTGATTGAGGGAAGTTAGCCTCCCAAACTCAACTATAAATAGATGGCAGTTTTAGTCGTGGTTAGAGAGACCTATGTGAAGACCTCCAAGAGCTGAGCTTTATGCCATTTCAAGGTGTGATTACAAAGCACACATATGTATCAGTAAGTCATTGTATTGTACAAGCAATATAGTTTCATTTTCATGATTATTTGAGTTCATCTTTCCATGTTCTTGTGAAGTGTACTACTCACTGCCATTACTTCAATTTTTCTCAGTCAGCTTGCAGAGATTATTTCTCTGCACTTGGTTCATCATTTTCAGTGATTTAACTTGGTAAAGTTAGCTCTATAAGTCTACTATATGCTCACAAATTTTCATGTCATTTGGATGTTGGAATCTTCAGTTATGTTCATTTGAAGTCAACAGGGTATGTTCATCTTCACTTCTCTGTCAGGTACCCGACTTTTTCAGTCATCTTGTCAGAGTCATTTCTCAGTGGTTACTCATCCAAATTCAGTGATTTAAAGCTTGTTGGATTCAGCTTACTGTCTAGTATAAGCATACAAATTTTCATGATCATTGGATTCTTACATCTTGAGTTATGTTACTTTTTCTACTCACTGGTCTATTTCTGTAGCAGCCCGTGAAAATCGGGATGATGTCATCACTTGTTAAAAGTCATTCTCAGTGTGTGGTTTGTTATTTTTGATGAGATTACTCTTGAAAGTTAGCTCTTTAAGCTACCTAGACTTCCCCAAGAGGAATTAAGCTAATTGCTGCTGTGCTCAGAGAATTATGTAAAACACTGGACAGGTGTATGAACCAAGAATAGCAAGTTTTTTTCTTCGAGCTAACTCCAACTTATCTGTTTTGATCTATCTTTTTGAGAGTGATCTTCCAAGGTACATAGGGTGTCTAATACATCCATTGGCAAGCTAAAAGGGCCCACCATCTACTCCTGGAGTTCATTTTGCTGGTGTAGATCAAGGATTTTGCAACACCTCTTCATCTTCAAGCACATACCTATCCATCTCTTCACAAGTGGTTCACAGTCACAACAAGCAAACACCCCCACAGCCGCAACCGCAGTTTCAGCAGCAGCAACAGCCACAGCCAATCATTCCACCTCGATCGATTCCAACCGGAGTGACATATACAAAATTCGGTGGATTTCCGGGAGATGACCCCGACGTACATGTTTGCACATTCGAGATTAGTTATGCCATGTTGAATCATCCACCGGATCTGGCGTACAAGGCCATTGTATTTCAGGCCACATTGGTTAATGAAGCAACAAGGTGGTTGACTGAATATGATATTAATCATTTCGGTAACTATGATGATGTGAGAGACGCGTTCTTACAGAGGTACGTACGTACATACGGACAGAAATCTTTGACTATTTACAGAACAATCAACAAAAACCCTGCAGAAATCTTTGACTATTTACAGAACAATCGACAAAAACCACACCAGAGTGTCCAGGAGTATGCGACACTGTTTGAAGAAGAACCTTGCAGAAATCTTTGACTATTTACAGAACAATCGACAGAAACCACACTAGAGTGTCCAGGAGTATGTGACACTGTTTAGAACTCACTTAAGGCACTTTCCTCTGGCACATGCCAATCTGCCAGATGATGTCATTACACAATGGTTCATTAACGGACTGAACCCATAGTTAAGATAGATCATGATCATTCGCTGTGTGGGCGGAATGACATTGGACGCGGTAATTGCGATGGCCTTACAGTTGGAGCACAAAGTTGGAGGTTTTACGGAGGACCTGGAATGGTTGAAAGCAAGTAAGAATGTAGCTGATGATCCGTCCAAACAGGTGTATTGTACTAAGTGCAAGAATCCAGGTCACACTAGTTCTACATGTGCCCTCAACCAGATGTATTGTGCCATCTGTAACACAACAAGACACTCAACAGAAACATGTGCATATAATGCAAAGGTGCAGGGTAGAGTGGCCGTAAATGCTATAATACAGGAACCAGGTCAGCCAGCCACCCATTACGTGCCACCACAATTGCGACCCAACCAGCAACAAGGATATAGGAACTATCGAGGATCGCGAAGTAACAACTTTAATCAAAATCAATGGCAAGCAGGTACATCGGCGGAAGGTACTTTCCTCCCACCCCCTCGGTGCCATTTTTGTGGCGAGGTTGGCCATATCCGTCGATTTTGCAAGGAAGCACCAGAGTACGGCAAAAGGAAGAAAGAATGACAAAATCCTATGACTAACATGGTTTATATTTCCCCAGTTGAGTCACAAGCAGTCGTAGTTCAGACAAGATCAGGTAAACAGTTGCAACCAGCAGCTGAAGTTTTCAAGCTTGGAATTCGTGAATAGTAGTGGATGTTTGCAAAGGCTAGTCAATGGACAGCTAAGGAGCCGACTATGTTTCCTGATCCCATTCCGGTAACACAGGCCCCTCTGCCACAGGCAAGATCGAATGAACAAAATTCTATCCCAACAACATTAGAATCACCACCAGAATCGGGGCTAATCACAGCCCAAACAGATCAGATATGGGACGTCCTATCTAAGGCCTCAATTACACTCCCTTTGGGATAGTTTCTCGCCTTAGTTCGAGGAGTAAGACAACAATTCCAACAGCAGGTTAGTCCCGGACCTTCATGTACTCCGGTGACTGCGACCATACAACCGGAGATGGATTCTACGGTGGATCATTCAGTCCCACTGATTACCGTCTGGTATAAAAACCAGAAGATTACCCAAGTTTTAATTGATGGCAGTTCTGGTGTGAATATTGCAACAATTGCACTCTGTAAGAAATTGGGTTGGACCCAAATTGAACCAGTGTAGTTCTTTGTGCGAATGGCAGACCAATCACGAGTCCATCCGGTGGGCTTAGTACGTAACATCCCGATAACCTTGCAGGGAACCACATTTAAAATGACTTTTGTAGTCTTGGAGCTACCCGAATCTAGCCTCGACTACAACTTACTCTTCGGTCGACCATGGCTAAAGCAAGCCAAAGTCGTACAGGATTGGTCAGCTCAAGAGTTAATTTTCAAAGACAATCACCAAAAATATGTAGTTAAATTGGATGCTATGCAACCTTGTGATCTTCATGCACGACCATATGTAGCGGGGCCAGTCCATATGTTGGATGGGTTATCTGATGATGAGGAGGAAGCTTTCCTTAAAACCAATAAGGACCTCATCTACTTAGGTACTGTAGACTTATAGTCTGTAGCAGATACTTGGAGTCCGGCAGTTTGTACGGTCGTGCCACTAACCAAAGAAGTAGTGGCAGATACCGATATAATTATGGATGAATTGACCTTACAACAACTGTTGCAGCCAGCTGATGACTTGGCAAGGCCTCGATAGTTTTATGTATCAGAGGATCAGTTGGTAACATACAATTTGGGAGATACGGTCAACCCGAGGCCAATCAAAATTGGGGCTGGATTAGCAGAGAAATTCCAAGAAGATTTGGTACAACTCCTGCGTGAATTCGCAGACATCTTTGCTTGGGATAACAAAGACAAATGGTTTCGGCCTGTGTATTATGCGAGCCGCCGATTAGCTCCTGTGGAGAAAAATTACTATGTGATAGAACGAGAATGTCTTGGATTGGTATACTCTGTTAAGAAATTTTGGCATTACTTGCTGGGCTATAAATTTACTTTCCACGTGGATCATGCTGCACTGGTGTACTTGGTTCGGCAGTAGCATTTAGGTGGTAGATTGGCAAGATGGGTTTTACTATTACAGGAGTTTGATTATGAAATTATTCATCGACCCGGCACAACACATGTCTTGGCGGATTTTCTATCTCGACTGTATTCTGGTGAGTCTCCGGTAGGTGTGGATGATACGACGCCGGCTATTACGTCACCAAGACAGCTTCTGAAGAATTTACAGAACCTCCTGTTGCTCCTACATACTATGATATGTTAATGATTTTTCTCACTGATGGTTGCCTCCCACCTAATACTCCCACTGCTCTCCGCCGAAAACTTGCAGTCTATAGTCGACGATTTCGGTTGATTGTGGGTCAATTGTATTATGTCGATCAAACTGGCATCCTACTCAGATGTATTCCTCCACATGAATCGACATCAGTTATTGCTATGGCTCATTCATTACCCACTAGAGGACACTTCGCAACTGATCTTACTCACCGAAAAATTTTGCAAAGTGGGATATGGTGGCCTACAATGTAGAGAGATGTGGTTCAATTTGTGCAGCAATGTGATGTCTGTCAACGGTTTGGACAGCCCTTGCAGCGACACTTCTTTCCCCTTCAACCTGTCTTACCTTTGGAACCCTTTCAGAAGTGGGGTCTAGATTTTATTGCCCCAATAACACCACCAGCGGCCCTCACCAACAATCGACACATATTGACTTGTACAGATTATGCCACTAGGTGGGCGGAAGCTTGGGCTTTACGTTCTTCCACAGCTGTTTCGGTGGTAAAATGTTTGATGAAGGATGTTTTCCCTCGATACCTCTAAAGATAGTGACGGACCAAGGAACACATTTTGCAAACAACTTACTGCAAGTACTGACTCAAACTTTTCAGATTATGCATAAATTCAGCTCATCGTACTATCCGCGTGCTAATGGTCTCGCTGAAAGTACCAATAAGACTATGTTGAATATGCTCCGCAAATTGATCTTGGAATGTCCGGAACGTTGGGATCATCTCTTACCTACTGTATTATGGGCATACCGGACCATGTACAAAGTGGCAACCAGAAGAACTCCGTTTAAACTTGCTTACGATATAGAAACTATTGTGCCAATGGAAGTAGTGATACCGAGTCTGCGTGTTGCCTTAGCTCAGAAATTGATGTCAGAAGAATCTTTGCCATTTCAGTTGGATGCGCTCGGATCATTGGATGAACACCGCTGGGAAAGCTTCATGACTCTCCAAGAAGTTCAGCTCCGTCAAGCCCGTACTCATGACCGCTTCCTAAAAACCCCTGTCTTTACGGTTGACCAACTTGTTTTATTTTATAATGCTAAAGCCAATCGTGCTACCAAAAAATTTAAATTATGGTGGTTCGGTCCATACCAGAGTGCTGAACAAGTGGGACCAGCAACTTTTCGGTTAGCGACCTTAACTGGTGTTCTCCTGCCAAAAGTGATTAATGGTTCTAAGCTTCACCCATATCACCAGTCGTCTGATAACCTATGACATGTATTTAGTATTTTTCCCTCTTTTTTGCATGTCACTTGTTTTCTTTTTATCCCCGTATTTCGGTTGACCACTGATCGTAATCTTCCCGTTTTGGTATCTACATATGATTAATCGCCGCACTGTGTTATTGTTCCTGTTCATGCATGCATGCCGTAATCATGAGGGATTTCTCTCCAATACTGCACGATGATTAGGGTTTTTACTGCCTAATGTTATCCGTGCTCTTACTTAATCATGTTCTTTCCACTGATAATCGCTATTGTGTTTGTGTGATTGTGCGTTCTTTGTATTCTGTGTTCGCGTGTTTACTTGTGCGCCATGGAAGCACTCACGAATGTCGCAACCTTCCGTGAAGGCCTCACTCCCGAAGTGAGTGAGTATTTGCGCACCCGTGGTCTGTTGGCCTTCGTTGAATTGCCTTGGCATTCAGTGGAGTGTCATCCATTCCACGTGGAGATTATTTCTTCTATTGCCGCCACACCTGCTACAGAGCAGTGTTGGCCCATTGCTTGTTTACCATCTCGTGTAGTCATTACTTTAGCTACCTTTGCTGAAGCTTTTCGACTCCCTAGGGAAGGATTGGAGAATGGTCCACTTCTTTCTGTGGCCACCATGAAAAAATTGTCCCCCCCCCCCCCACTCATCTAATGAGTATGCCATTCTTTGCAAACCTGAACCAGAGCGTACAACTCTGCAATTTTTGGTAGCCACCCTGAATTTATAGAAACGTATATATGGTATTTCTCGACCATTCTGTTCGATGATAGATACTGCATCCCGTGAGCATGTAAATTTCACATCTTTATTTTTTCGGTGTCTTCACCGTGACTGCGTGATAGTTACTAAGCAAATCGCTAAGGGCGACCTCCCTCGTTCTCGTTTATCCCATCTCCTCACTTTCCTCTTTCCGGCGATCCAAGCCGCGCAACCTCCTCCAACCGCTCCCTTCTTGTTACATGAAGAATCTACTCAAATGCTCGAGGACGAGGATGATGACGATGAAGATCTGCTTCAACTTTTTCGCCGAAAATGTAGATGCGTAAACCCCTCTGAAAGTCAGGTGCAAGGATCCACTGCCGGTCACGAAACTGAAGTCTTCCACGACACTGCCACATCTCTTCATGTTGAATCATCCATTCCCTCTTCTCCACTCAACCAACAGGAACACGGTGCACACCTGGAAGAATCCGAAGAAGTCTCTTCTCGGACGGCCTCTCATCAGCAGGATGAGGAAACTGTGAAGGAGATCGTCGCTGAAATCCTCACGGAAGTAATTGCTAATGTTGAGGCAGTGATCGCAAACACTGAGGCGACAAATAATGTGATCGGAATAGTCCTGGTGCAGAATACTCTTATCCCCCTTCCTTCGCCAATTAACCCTACTGAGCCCGTTGTAGTACATACTAGTGCAATCACCAATGTAATTCCCGATACACCCACTCCTCCATCCTCTTCTCCCGACTACTCTCCACCACCCTCCCCTCATCTGTTTTCCGCCTCTTCATCCCAACCACTTCCTGTTATTCCTCCTCCGCCCGTTATGTTCAGCAAATTAGAATCTATGGGTCGCCTCCTGATCCAGTTTTCTCAACAATTACCTCTTCAAATGAAGCTGGCAACTGAGAATATCTGGTAGGAATTGCAAGGCAAAGTTGATTTGCTAGAAGCGGATATTGCCCCGTTACAGGAAGAAGCAAATGCGGTCAAGGCAGAGAACCATGCCCTGCAGGTTCAGCTTCAACAACTTCAAGCCCGGATCGCAGAGTAGGACAACCTGATTGCACAACGCGATGCAACACTTGCTGAGTTAAATGACAAGAATGTTCTTTTAGATGTTCGTGATGCAGAAATCACGTAGTTAAAACAATTGGTGCAGGATAAAGACGATGCTCGAATTGCTCTGGGCAATTTTCTAGAAGAAACCCGTGCGGATCTTGAGCTGGTGACCCAAAAAGGACAGGAAATGGTTGATCTGGCCATCCAGAATACTGAAGAATTAAATATCGTATCTGCCAAACTCTTTTAGAAGAGTCGCGAATTGGAAGCACAGACAGGCCGGACACTTCAAATAAAGAAGGAGATGGAAGGAATAATGAAAGAAAGAGATGCGTATTACAAAACCATCCAATATCAAGCTCATGTGCTGGAACGTAGGGAAAAGAAGCTAGGCGCTCAAGCAGAGAGATTGTCTAGAATTGATGCCCAAATTGCTGATATGAAGGTTAGACGAGATGCGGCCATAGCCAACGAATTCTATTTACAAGAAGCATTTTTGCAGATGCAGACTGATGCGCTGATGAGTCAAGTTATTGCGGCTAGTTTAGTCAGAACAGACGCACAACTGGTAGAGCCAGACACATTGAAGATTATGCTGGATTCCCGGAAACAAAAGATCATCCGAACATTTAAATTAGCCAGAACACTGTACATACAAGGCATAGTTGATGAGCCTTAGTTTTATTTTTCTTTGCGGGTTCGAGTCCACCGTGCGTGCCAATGTTAGGCCGCCGGAATTGGATTGTATTTTTCATATATCGCACGCATCGAAACGGCGTAGCAAATAGTTGTAATTTTTACCCATTAATGAAAAGGCATTACCGTGATTCTTCGGCATAGGAGAGACGGGTTCGCCAGACTCTGTCTCGGCTACTGTGCCGAGAAGATCGTGTGCAGATTTGCGGATATCTTGAGTATTATTTTATGTTCGTTGAATTGCAGTCTTAAGTATTAACACAGTAATGTTACGTTCACATTAATAAATCTGTGCGACTGTGTGATGGTTAACTCGCGCGATAAGTTACTGTGTAAAGATAATCGTAACCGACACATAGTAATTGTGTAGGAGAAGTTGTTGCCTTGAAAGTATAGTTACTGCTTAGTTGAATAGTTAATTTGGGAAAATTAAATAAAGGGCCTCTGCACTGTCAGACCCCTAACCATCCCCAAGAACCCGAAACGAGATTAAAAGCGACTTGACAGAAGTGCTTTTAACAATAGGGAACTTGGGTTTGATTGCCCTTAATATTATCTCTTTCAATGTTCATCTCTTCAATGAGCATCAAGATGCCAATTATTCAATAAAAGTGTAAACAAGTATTATACATGGTGTAAACAAAAGTGGTGAAGGCTTTCCAATTCTCATCATCCCGTAATCCATTGAGGGTGTGTGCAACAAGAAGAACATCCTCAACATGATAACATGTTCAACTTGGGGAATCCGTGTATCCTTATCTTTAATATATAGTCATAGATTGATCGATTTGCTAATTTCTTAATACTATTGATCGTATCCTTCAAATGCATCTTTCTTGGGTTTGTGCTTGTAAAACATAGCCTTTGCAAAGTTTACCATAGTCTCCTACTTAGATCTTGTATGTAAACTATCATGAGCCCTTCAAAGATTATTATCCTCACAACTCAACCCACTTACCATTTGAATCCTTTACGATTGTTCAAAACTATTCCACATTAGCTTTAGAGGGTTGAAGGAAGACAAAAACAGGAGAGAGAGAAATCTAGCGGTCATGGTTTAGCGGATGTGCCTTGTACTCTTAGGTAGATGGCCAAAGTTCAAGTCCCGCCCAGGGCTGGATGCTTCAGAGTTCCCCAAGATGGGTGCCTCTACCTTAAGAGGTCGGGTGTGTGTGTCTTTCCAATTCATTGTACTCTCAAAAAAAAAGAAAAAATAGGAGAGAGAGAGAGAGAGGGGATTTCACTACAACAGATCGAGCGTATACCGAGGTTTTTATAGAGGGAAATGAACGCGCTTATTTTTGCCCCGATGTCGGTGTAGATGTCAATATGCGGGTCAGTACTAAAGTGTCGGTATGGGCATCGGTATGGGCGTCGATATGGGTGTCAGTATAAACGTCAGCATTATCGACGCCCATATCGACGCCTTTGCTGGGTGTACTGTCGCATATACCATCGCTTGCTGTACTGGGAGTACCATCACGTATACCGACAGAGTGTATTGTCTTTTGCTACAACAACATTACCATGATGTTGCTTAACAAAAGACAATACACTCTGCTAAAAAAAAAAACCGTATATGTGATGTGTACTCTAATGTCAACCGAAATATAATTTCATAAAACATAATCAGAATGAACCATGAACCATGTAAAAAAATTTATATATTTCATCAATGAAGCATGTACAAGAGTGTGGCAAACCACTGTCATATATGACACTTTTACAAAATGTGGCAAAGCAATGCATTGCCATATAAAAATCAAATACAAAATTTTGGTGTGCCACTGCCATACACATGCAAAGAACGTTCCATATCAATAGTCTTGCAACAAAGAACATTAATGGAATGAGATAAATTCACACGAAATTTACAAACAACAAGTAAAAACCAAGTTTATAAATTAATCACCTCATTGCAAATGCTCCCATGAAACGACTGCACCGCGTCCCTCCAAGTCTTCCAATAGTGCATTCAATCCATGACTGTATCCGTAAGCCTCCTCCGTTCATGCTGGAGGATGACCCATTGCCAGCTCCTGCAACAAATATACAAAACATTAGAGGAACACACGTGAGAAACTTAACATAAATAAATTCAATAAATGAAATGGTACTTACAAACTCATGACGCATCGTGTCATATCCGCTGCTGCCCAAGTGTGACAGTCCAACCGTATCTAAACGTGTGGCTATGGCATCTCGCTGTTGACGATATCGTTCAGGAGTCTGGTTCTGCTCGTCGCGAATCACATCCCACTCCTCAACATCTAACCATATAGGCTTTGGTAAGCCTTCTTTGAAAGCATCACGAGCCTCGGATCATCGATGGGACATAACCTCACGTGCGTTGTGCATAATCCACTCTGAATTGACAAGAGACTGTCCATCGGCTGGTCAAAACTCTTGATAAATCGTTTGTGTGATATAACTCTTCTGATCTTTATCTTGTTCACTCCATTTCAACATGACAGAGTGTCCAAACTGTATGGAGCAAAGCTGTCGTATACGTGCACGCATTGCTTTGCCAGCCGCATCCATCACCGGAGCTCCATCTCAGATACTATACACCTTGGAGTCATCATGGTCATGAGCACCCCAAGGTGTACTTGGTGTTCCACGTGGTGTACTGCGTGGCATACCTACATATGAGGTACTCCTCCTACGAGTAGAAGCAGGCGACACAATGTCCGTCGCACTGCCTCCACAACAGCCGCCTCCTCCAGACCTACCTGTGGATCCACTCCTAGAACCTCCTGCTCTAGAGTGTGACCTCGACCTACGAGACGGGCCAGAACTTGTATCGCACTGAGGTGTCGAACGCACATGTCTACTACTAGACCCAGTAGGAGATGGCTGAAAAGATGGTCGTGGTGGAGTCACAAAGCTAGGAGACATACCTCCTGAGGGAGTAGCACCACCCGCAGGAGTGACACCGGGGGGAGTGAGGCCGGCGGGAGTGAGGTTGGCAAGAGTGAGGCCGCCAGAGTGAGGCCGGGAGGAACGCTACCACGAGCGATCCAATACTGTGACGCAACGGCCATATACGTGGGAGGTACCTGAGAGATTAACTCTAAAAACTTCTCCTCTGTCATGGAATGTGGAGTGATTGAAGGAATGTCTCCCATCGTGCTCTCTAACAAAAGAACTCAAATAATTAGTATGTGATAATAAAGGTAATATAGAGAATAAAAAAAACAAAAATTAGTACGTACAAGTGTTTTATTAAAAAATCCTCTAATCTAGCATCCTCTTGAAGATCCGATGCACCGAGAATATCTATCTCTATATTGATGGCTTCTAAATCGCTTGCTATGTTGGTTTCTTCCTTATCATCGTCTATTGCTTTGTCTTCTCGAACAATGACCTCTTCTTCTCGAACAATGATCTCTTCCTCCTCGACTATCGAATGAATCTCTGAGTCCACTACAGATGGACTTTCTTCTACATCTATGTTCTCACAAATTTGTCTACTACATGGGGCGACTTGTAAAACAAATAGCCAGTCTGGTTCTTTTGAATCTGGTATAAAAACAACTTGCTCACAGTGTTCGGGAAGTACAAATGTATCCCTTTCATCCGTCCATAATTTTGTGGAGTCGATTTGAAGCAAACCGCTTTTATCCCGCCTCACTGTTGCGTTTCTTCTAGAGGTGACTACTTTGAATCATTTCACATCAAAAACAAAATAATCAAACTTCCTAAAAGATAGTTTCAAGATATCTTGAATCACACCACAATAATCTAGCTGGCCTTCTTGAGCATTATCATCTCTTGCACTTGCTCTAATTTTTTGTAAAAAGTTCACCATCACCCCACTATCAAAAGTAGACCTATTTTTATCGATTCATGCGATTCAAAAGTGTCATCCATGAGACCATAGTGCACCGTATTTAGTATACTCCCAATCACATCCCTTTGCAAGTTCTTCTTCTTCTTCAGAGATATCTTCACCTGCTGCTTTTTCTTGTGAAACCGCTATATCTAGCCATCTGCTCGTTGGAAAACGTGGAAGAGGTCGAAGACTTTCTGGAAGAGGCAAAAATCGAGTGGAACGATTCCTTCGAAACTGAGTTCTTTCCTTTGCGTTGGTTTCCTTGGCAAGCTCATACCTTTCTAACCACTTCTGCATAGGCTCAGAGTTAACTATGCAAAACTTCATTGCCTTCTCTCTGAAAGCTGCATCCATTTTTCTTTGCAATCCTTTACCTTGTGGTTCATCGCCTACGAGACGAATATCTTCATCGTCGCTCCATAAGCGAGGCATTTCGGGATCCGACATACGTATAAACTCAGTTATGAGTACAAGAGACTCTTGTACAAGCCATCCCTTTGCCATGCTACCCTCTGGACGTGCTCTCTGTCGAACAGACCCTTTTAATGTTTTCATAAAGCGCTCTAAGAAGAACATCCATCGACTATGGACAGTTCCTGCTATTGCAACTTCATCTACCACATGAACCAGTAAATGAAGTTGAATAGTGAGAATACTTGTGGGAAAGTATTTCTCTACCATACAGACAACCTCGATAGCATTGATTTTCGTACTCTCTATGCTATCTTTATTTATCTCTTTAGAAGAGATCCACCGTACTAAAGAACTAATTTTATAAATGGTTCTTCGCACATCCTCCAAAAGATAATCTTTAAGGGCTACACGGAGCACAAACTGTAAAAACTTGTGCCAATCATGAGACTTGAGCCCTCCAAGATCGTTGTTTCGTATGAAAGCAGTCTTTAGACACCTCATGCATCCAGTAGGTGTCCGAAACTCTGAAATTGTTTTCTTCACTTGTTACTCTTCCATCCTGCGCAGCACCTCAGGAGCTCTTGGTAATGATACTATTCCGTTGGGCTTAGTAATTGCCCACAACTCTCGCATACGACCTCGCTCTTCTAAGTCCTCCCTTTGTGCTTTGCTTTCTTTCTTTCCAATCAAAGTTTTCCAAAGAATCTCTCCCACATTCTTAAAAATATGCATCGGGTCTACCGAATGATTGATCAACAATTCACTCCAATAAGGGAGTTCATGAAAAATAGACAACCGTTTCATGCCAACAACTGGATGTTCTGAATCCCACAGTTAATTCCAATCGCTAGCTTTCATTTGGCATTGCGCTTGTCAACCAATTTGTTCTTCATGTAAAACATGTCCATCAGGCAAATATCTATGGTGTCCTTCATAGACAATTTTACGTAGTGCTTTGGAATAGCGTGCTTCGAGTCGTGGTTCACATAAGGGACAAGCATGGTAACCTGAAATCAATAAACATGAACATTCACCATAACCAGGCCAATCATGCATCGTCCACATAAGTATGCCTTGCACTCGCACGTCTCATCTTCTTATAGGTTGAGACATGTCACGCACAGTAATCCCATCCCATAAAATGCGCAGTTCTTCCACAAGTGGTGCAAGATATACATCCATGTTTTTTACCTTATACTTACCTAGTACAATAAGAGCTAATAATAAATGACCTTTCTTTGTGGCCAGCCATGGTGGGATGTTATAATCGACCAAACATACAGGCCATGTGCTCCATGAAGAACTACGTAAACCAAATGGATTCACTCCATCCATAGCTAGGCCTAGACGTATGGACCGAGGCTCACTAGCAAACTCTGGCCACTTACTATCTATGTGCTTCCAAGCATCAGAGTTAGTAGGCACTCTCATTACACCATCTGTAGATCTACACCATCTGTAGATCTGCTCTTTGTATGCCATGACATTAACTCAGCTATAGATTTGCATCTAAACATGTTCTTAATTCGTGGAATGATAGGAAAGTGGCGAAGAACCTTTGAAGGGATTGCTTCACCTACAAGGTCTTCTCTAAATCTATTTGCTCCACACTTTGGACATATGTGAAGATGCTCATACTCATTCCGAAAGAGGATACAATCATTCGGACAAGCATGAATTTTAGTATAATCCATTCCAATGGACTGTAAAAGTTTTTTTGCATCTCCACGTGTTGGAGGCATGTCATTGCCCTCTGTCAAAAATTGATCTTTAAGAAGCCTGCAATAAGCAATTAAAACAATATTAGTAAATAAAGTTATTTTGATACAACAATGAAAGCCAATTTGTTCTCCACTTACCTGAACAATTCAGTGACACTACTATCTGACAATCCATAAATGGATTGCAAATTGAGCATCGCGAGTGACGCACATAGTACAGATATCTTTGCTCCATTGTAAAGTGGTAAACGAGCTAGTCTTCACATGTTTTCATATTCTTCATCGACTTCTGATCGTGTCTATATAATTATCCTATTTTATCTATATATTCAGATTTTTTTCTTAATTAATCCTATTTATATATATATATATATATATATAATTAAATTATTTAAAACACTAGTTCTTTTTATATTTATTTATCTATATAATTATCCTATTATATATATATATATATATATATATATATATATATATATATATATATATATATATATATATATATATATATATATATATATATATATATATATATATATTTATATATTCAGATTTTTTTTCTTAATTAATCCTATTTTTATATTTTTAATTATATATATTTAATTAAATTATTTAAAACACTAGTTCTTTTTATATTTATTTATCTATATAATTATCCTATTTTATATATAAATATATTTATATTTTTTCTTTATTTTTTTCCTATATTTTCTTTTTATATAAATTTAATTGAGTTATATGTATGCCTAAACCCTATAACCCTAATCTTAAAGATCTATACCTAAAATATGTATATTTTTGTACGCATGTGTATATAGATAGGTGTATAAGTATATGTGTGTATGTGTATGTGTATATATATTCACTCTGATTAAAATGATTAAAATTAAATCTATTTTTATATATTTAATCATATATATTTAATTTATTTCTTTAAAACACTAGTTCTTATCATATTTATTTATCTATATAATTATCCTATTATATATATATATATATATTTATTTATATATTCAGATTTTTTCCTTAATTAATCCTATTTTTATATATTTAATTATATATATTTAATTAAATTATTTAAAACACTAGTTCTTTTTATATTTATTTATCTATATAACTATCCTTATATATATATATATATATATTCAGATTTTTTCCTTAATTTTTTTCTATATTTTCTCTTTATATACATTTAATTGAGTTATATGTATGCTTAAATCCTAAAACCCTAATCTTAAAGATCTAGACCTAAAATATGTATATTTTTGTATGAATGTGTATCTACATGTATATATGTATTATATGTGTATGTGTATGTGTGTATATATGTTATGTAGGTGTTAAAACCCTAAAACCCTAATCAGAAAGACTTAGACTTAAACCTAAAATACTAAAACCTAAATACTTAAACACCTATAAAAATCTAAACCCCTAATCATAAAACCCTAATCCTATTCTATATATATGTTTATTTATATATTCATATTTTTTTCTTATTTTTTTCTATATTTTTTCTTAATATAAATGTAATTGAGTTATATGTATGCTTAAACCCTAAAACCCTAATCTTAAAGATCTAGACCTAAAATATGTATATTTGTGTATGAATGTGTATCTACATGTATATATGTATTATATGTGTATGTGTATGTGTGTACATATGTTATGTAGGTATTGAAACCCTAAAACCCTAATCAGAAAGACTTAGACTTAAACCTAAAATACTAAAACCTAAATACTTAAACACCTATTAAAATCTAAACCCCTAATCCTAAAACCCTAATCCTATTTTATATATATGTTTATTTAATATTCAGATTTTTTTCTTATTTTTTTCTATATTTTTTCTTAATATAAATGTAATTGAGTTATATGTATGCATAAACCCTAAAACCATAATCTTAAATATCTAGACCTAAAATATGTATATTTCTGTATGTAGGTGTATATACATGTATATATGTATGTATGTGTAAATAGCCTAAAAACCCTAATCCTATTTTTATATATTTGATGTAAAAGAAAACTTCAAAATCAAAAATTTATATATTTAATTATATATATTTAATTAAAACACTAGCTTATGTGTGTGTATATATGTGCATGTGTGTGTGTGAATGTATGCATGTGTGCATATGTGTATGTGTGTGTATGTATTCATGTGTGTATGTATGTGTGTGTGTGCGTGTGAGTGTATGCATGCATGTGTGCATATGTGTGTGTATGTATGCATGCATGTGTGTATATGTGTGTATGTATGCATGTGTGTACATATGTGTGTGTATGTATGCATGTGTACATGTGTGTGTGTATGTATGCATGTGTGTACATGTGTATGTGTGTGTATGTATGCATGCATGTGTGTATATGTGTATTTGTGTGTATGTATGCATGCATGTGTGTATGTATGTGTATGCATATGTGTATATGTGTGTGTATGTATGTGTGTATCCATATGTGTCTATATGTGTGTATGTATGCATGTGTGTACATATGTCTGTGTATGTATGCATGTGTGTACATGTGTGTGTATGCATGTGTGTGTATATGTGTGTATGCATGTGTGTATATTTGTATGTGTGTGTATGCATGCATGTGTGTATATGTGTGTGTATGTAAGCATGCATGTGTGTACATGTATGTGTGTATGTATACATGTGTAAATGTGTAGATGTGTGTGTGTATGTATGCTCTATTTTCTTATCTCTATCTTCCTTTCTTTCATCATTCTTTATCTCTCACTCTCTCTCTCTCTCTCTTTATCTCTCTCTCTCTCTTTCTCTCTCTCTCTCTCTCTCTCTTTCTTTCTCTCTCTCTCTCTCTCTCTCTCTCTCTCTCTTTCTTTTCTCTCTCTCTCTCTCATCTCTCTCTCTTTCTCTCTCTATCAATAGAGAATAAAACAATCACTTACAAGTATGTCCCTCTTTTGGATCGTTGTCATCAAAGCATAATGTATGTCGTCTATCGTTGAATTCCAAACAATCGATGCCAAAGAACTTCTGCTAAATCAAAGAGAAGAGAAATTATAAGACCTAAAGCATAGAGAAAGACAAAGGCTAATAGTACGTGCACCACTTACCAAGATGTGAGATCTAAACCGAGAGAGAGTGTGTGTAGAGAGAGAGATCTCTGTGTGTGTGTGCACAAGACAATGCAGGTCGCAATTCGGTTCGCGCGCGCAAGTTCGACAGAAGACAAACAGTACTCAAACCCACGCAAAAAAGTGAAGTTTTGCTCTTGGGTTCCCGGTATGTTTAAAACACTGCCTCGGTATAAGCGTCGGTATAGGTGTCGATAACTTCCAGTAAATTACGGACGCTTATACCGACGCTTATATCGACGCTTATACCAAGGCCCATACCGATGGATGCGGGACACACTGACGATCCGTTTAAAACGGTCATACCGACGATCACTTGACCGTCGGTATCCTTAAGTGAGCTTTTCCAACGTTTATACCGACGCCGAGAGCGACCGTCGATATAGGCAACGTCGGTATGCCCTTCATATGTTGTAGTGTTTTCGTGAAAAGATAGTGATTCAATAGAAGATAGAGACATTCATCTTGAAAAACTCATGAATGTGTTGAGTCATAATTTGAACTCGAGCCTTTCTCCCACAAATCCAAAGCATAAATTAAGCTACGCCAGCTTGGACAAGATGAACTTAAGTTGGCAAATATGAGTTGACCGTCTTGGAGATGGTCAAGACATCCCTTTCTTATTCTAGAGACTTCTCGAGGTCTTAAAATCCCTAAACCCTTCTACTGCTCGTTACGTACGTCACCCTGCTTGTCAGTTGTGTTCTCCGCTCCATTTCCCACGTAAGGCTCTCTTACTTGTCGACGAGTTTTCGAATTATGTATCGAGCTGCAGGAGCTGCTGCCTCTGCTCTAAGGTTAGTGTAAAGAGAAGATTAATGCTATAGGAGCTAAGTTCTGCAGTTTGTTGTTCAGCTCTTACAAGTTGACTGATGCCGTTACGTTGTTCTTGAATTTGTCACAGAAGGGCGTATCGTACCTCCGTAAGTACATTTTTTCCGTAAGCTCGGATGACATCTTCATGTATCTGAATTTAATGAAGTTCCTGTATTGCTATTTAGGCTTTGCATATCGTTTTAATTGGGGGCATTTCACAATTATATTGCGCCCACTGGCATTTTATGATTCTTTGGAGATGTAGATTACTGGTTGCGTTGTGGTTTTGGTAGCTTCTTGTTCGTAAGTGCTCGAGAATATCTGCTATGAATTTTTTTGTCTTTTTCAATGTAAATTAGCGCCCGAATTTTTAGCCGAATCGACAATCTAGGAGCCTCGCACGTCGAATGAGGACATAAATGTGTAGGAAGTTCAACTTTTCTCGGGTAGCTTGGTTTTGTTCCTGAGGTAGGTCGCTACCCAGTGTAGATTTGTCTAGGACTTTAGTATTGTTACAGTGAAGAGTCCTCCATGCTTGATTTACCGAAGGACGGAGGTGTTTAGTATTGAGCAAGCCCATTAGACCGTATACGTTCTATTCGGTGGTGGAACTTTCTTTTGTAGCTCGACATTTTGGGTATTTTAAACAATGGACCCTTGGGTCTATTCCAATGTCATGTAACATGTATACGGATCGAACAATTATTGAGTTGGCGTTCTGGTCTGCATCGTGCAGAATCATGCAGGGTTCAATCAAGTTCGTGGCTACGCTGCGAAAGACATCCGTTTTGGTATTGAGGCACGTGCCCTCATGCTACAGGGTGTCGAGCAGCTTGCTGATGCCGTCAAAGTCACAATGGGCCCAAAGGTATATATGTAGCTCTGGATTGAACTTTCTCCAATATTATGGTTGAAACTTTGTCATGCCCTGATTGTACTGTTTAAACGTGTTTTTATCATCAGGGGCGAAATGTCATTATAGAGCAAAGTTTTGGAGCACCTAAGGTCACTAAGGATGGTGTCACTGTGGCAAAAAGCATTGAATTTAAGGACAAATTGAAGAACATCGGAGCTAGTCTCGTGAAACAAGTTGCAAATGCTACAAATGATGCTGCTGGGGATGGTAAAATTTTCTCTTACTTCTGAAACCTTTACAACACTGATTCTTTTTCATGGAAGCAAATGGCTGAACGTGCATTGCTTGCATTTTGCAGGGACAACTTGTGCTACTGTGTTGACCAAGTCTATCTTCATGGAAGGGAGTAAATCTGTTGCTGCTGGGATGAATGCGATGGATTTGAGAAGGGGCATAAACATGGCTGTTGAATCAGTAGTTGAGCATCTTAAGAGCAGGGCAAAAATGATTAGCACGTCTGAGGAAATTGCACAGGTACCGTTCTGGAATGCTGCTGGTTCTTCATGCCTTTAATATCCTGGAAAGGCCCTGAGGGGACATGTGTAACATTCCAAACCGAATTATAACTTCTTATAGGTGGGCACTATCTCAGCCAATGGTGATACTGAGATTGGAGGTTTGATAGCAAAAGCCATGGAAAAAGTTGGTAAAGATGGGGTCATTACTGTGTCTGTAAGTGCAGGATTTTGTGTAATGGGTGCTATATTACTCAATGTTTGGGAGTTTGTGTTTGAGCCTCATGATGAATACTTGGAACAGGATGGAAAGACCTTGTCTAATGAGCTGGAAGTTGTAGAGGGTATGAAGCTTGACAGAGGTTACATATCTCCGTACTTCATTACGAATGCAAAAACACAGAAATGTGTAAGATTTCTATCTCAGGTTGTCAGTATGTACTCTTTGACGTGGATGTAATCTCAAGTCTCATCTTTTCTTCTTTTTCGCCTTACAACCAATGCAGGAATTGGATAATCCTGCTATTCTTATCTATGATAAGAAAATTTCTGGATTGAATTCAATCATACCTCTGCTTGAACTTGTCATGAAGGTGCCTTTGTAGCTCATGACACCCTTCATTAATTCTGTGTTTATGGTATGTTATTATTGATTATCTCTTTGTTAACACTGCACATCATTTTCCTTTTGATTTAGGAGCAAAGACCACTTCTTATAGTGGCAGAGGATGTTGAGAGTGAAGCCCTGGCCACCCTTATTGTGAACAAGCTCCGTGCTGGATTGAAGGTAGCATTTAGATCTGCCTGGATTTGTAAATCAGATTCTCTATCTTAGGTTCTTGTTGTGAATTGAGACAGTTATGGGGAGCATTCTGTATTTCCTAACATCTGCTTTGTCCATGTTACTGAAGGTCTGTGCAATCAAGGCTCCTGGTTTTGGTGAGAACCGAAAGGCTAGCCTACTAGACTTGGCCACTCTGACTGGGGGCCAGGTATATATTTGTGGTTCATCTTCATTCATGTCTCTGTCGTTCTTTACGGTTCTGTAGAGGCTCAGTGCACATTTAGCTGCTGAAATATTTCGTTATACCTCGTTTGCAGCTTGTTAGTGAGGATGTTGGACTTAAGTTGGAGAAGGTGGCACCTGAGATGCTAGGCAGAGCCAAGAAAGTAACGATCTCGAAAGATGATACAATCATTCTTGATGGTGCTGGTGACAAGAAAGACATAGAAGAAAGATGTGAACAGGTATGATGTACTTTACAGTGTGACATTTGCGAGTTCAACTGGGTAAATCTTCTGTTCATCACTCATTTACTTTTCTTTGTATTATTCAGATTAGAGAAGCTATCAACACTTCCACTTCTGATTATGATAGAGAGAAGGCACAGGAGAGGCTTGCGAAACTCTCTGGTGGTGTTGCTGTTCTTAAGGTAAGGTGTATGAAGGCAAATCACTATGTTATGGCTTATGGGCGTGCAAAAGACAACTGATGTGTAAATTTATCGTTTCCAAGATTGGAGGAGCTAGTGAGGCTGAAGTTGGTGAGAAGAAGGATCGGGTCACAGATGCTTTAAATGCTACTAAGGCTGCTGTGGAAGAAGGCATCGTACCAGGTTATGTATAAATCTGCATCTTGTCTTGCACCGTTTATTTATCTTGTACATCTTTTTCTGCTTTTAACCTTACTCTTTTATTTCTATACATTCTATCCTTTACCTTCAGTCTGATACTACTTCTTGCAGTTTCAATGAATGTGTGATTTGTTGTTTTCTGTTGTTGGCAAGCTTGGATTATTTTAACTTGTAAACCTACGCATGGATTTGAGATTTTGTGCTTGTCCTCCCTCTCCATAGAAGGTTATTGATGGTGTTCAAATTTTGTGTATGGCGCTTGAGGTTTTTTGGGAGAAGATTGATGATAGTGTTTGGTCTCTCTATAGTAGCCAACAGGCTCTCTTTAGGTTAAAGCTTCTTTTGCCTGCACTCATTTGATTCATTCATACACTGCTGAATATGAATGGACAGTTTTTTATAGTGAGTGATTTGTTCTCAATATCTAGTGGAAAAGAATTCTTGCACTCACACATTTCCAGCTTTTGTATGTTCGTGTTCATTGCAAGTTGGAGCAGACTAAGGCATTGATAGTTTCCTCATCATTTTTAGTAATTCTGTTGTTTTCAGCTGTAGTTTTGGGAATTCTTATTTGAACGTTCCTTTTTTTGTTTGGTGCTTGTGCTCATAGGCCATTCTTCACTTGGTGTTTGTGTCCAAATTTTGTCTCAAATTGAAGCCCTGGCATCCATGTGTTGTTCTGATTTATGTTCTTGATGTTATTTTGTAGATAACTCCATAAGCATATACATTTCACGTTCTTTGGCATCATGTATGAAATTTATCTTGTTTTGTCCTTATTTCATATTTTCATACCCATATATGTGTGATGTAGGGTCTGTACACAGAAACATAATGGATTTCTTGTTAGCTCATGTATTATGTGAACTTTGTATGATAGATGGGTTTAATTATTGGGATCTTTTATTGAAGCATGCTGATTTGACATTCATATTATAATTTGGCTACCTTGTCTGGATATGAAACTATTACTGTCAAATCAATAGTTATCTGAATGGGTTCTAAAGTTGGTTTGCCTACTACCCTAACATCTCGTTTTCATGCTGGCTTTGGCTTTGATGTCGGGTTCGTCATCTGTCATGATGTCGGATCATGGATAGATTCTTGGGTGGCGGATGTAACCTTTGGGAGGCTTTATCAATACAAGCACATCCCACTTGTTCCTTTGACCATGGTTGAGGTCTTTCACCCTCAAAAGGGGCTTATGATTAATTAATCTCGGGACTTTTGACAGTATGGGGCCTAGGAACTTCTGCACCATTATGGTGGAATACACTTTGGCTGGGTTATATGCAACCATTCTCGAACATCAGCTTGGTAGTTTGGCACAGAGAGCACGTCTACAAGTAGAAGGACAAGCAGGTTTTAGAGGGGTTTCTCTACCCTTATTGCATCTTGATGCTAAGAGCTATTGTTGAGGGGGGTAGGCCACAAAAGGAGAAAGATTTACCATTTTTTTACTGACTTCTTGTAGCATTTGATACAGTGCCTAGAGCTAGACTTCTGCAGAGATTGCAAGACATAGGAGTGCCGAGAAAATTGATTGGGGGATTATGACATTATATAGATTAGTGGCTGGGAAGTATGCACTTCAAAATGTACCTTCTGTTTTGGTTCTTTCCACTATCCACATGAATCAAGGATGTCCATTATCTCTTGCCATTATTTGGTTTGTATGTGTACGAGATCATTTCTACTATATGTTGATGATATTGTACTGATTGCTGACTCCCTTGAGGGCATGCAATGTTAGTTGGATACTTCACATGCAACTTGCCTAGGGGAGTTTTATCTTTGAACCTTTGAAAAACCAAGGTTACGGTGTTCAACACCACCCTCCAGTGGTAGGCGATCATAGTGCTCTTATCCCAGATCTCTCTGCGTATTCACACTCTGGCCTCTTTTTGTGAATTGTGATGAATGTATGTCTACTTCTGCGGCAGCCTATTCTGAATCCCTTTGAAACTTCTAAAGGAAGAACTCCAAGGTCTGTTTATAAGCCTCGAGACAGAAAGCAATCAAGTGTAATGCTCTGACCCAGAATTCTGAATCCCTTTGAAACTTCTGAAGAAAGAACTCCAAGGTCTGTTTATAGAAAAGTGTAGTAATCCAGCTAGTGCTAAAAGCCTCGAGACAGAAAGCAATCAAGTGTAATGCTCTGATCCAAAATTCTGAATCACTTTGAAACTTCTGAAGAAAGAACTCCAAGGTCTGTTTATAGAAAAGTGTAGTAATCATGCATCTCACCATGCTTATTACCTTTTATTCAGATACTGAGTAATCAAGTGTAATGCATATTAAATGCATATTTGATTAGCTATTAGGGTATGCCGAAGAAAAGTTGGAAGAACACATGGTTTCCTGTTTCAGGTTCTCATGATTATTATATCTAGATCATCACAGGTGTCTCTATTCTACAGGTGGTGGGGTTGCCTTGTTATATGCATCCAGAGCCTTGGACAAATTAAAAGCTGACAACTTTGATCAAAAGATAGGTATTCAAGTTATTCAAAATGCCCTCAAGGTAATGGGATGTCTACAATCTTCTGTATGTCCATCTCATTATGTATTTACCTCCTGATGTTGAGGATGTTTCCAGGCTCCAACCTTTACAATTGCTGCAAATGCTGGAGCTGAGGGCTCTGTCGTTATTGGGAAGCTTCTTGAGCAGGATAACCTAGATTTTGGTTATGATGCTGCAAAAGGTATGTAGATGTCTTTTATCTTTACAAAGTCTCATTTGATATGGTTTTTACCAGCTGTTTGATATATTTGCTCCAGGAGAATATGTAGATATGGTGAAAGCAGGCATCATTGATCCTGTTAAGGTTATTAGAACTGCTCTTGTAGATGCTGCAAGGTGAGTGTGCCTTGCTTGATGGTTCTCGTAGGTAGCTCATTCAAGTGTGCATTGCCCAAACGTGGTGGTATTCTTATCAAGCATGTGTGTTTTGCAGTGTATCTTCTCTTCTTACTACCACAGAAGCTGTGGTGGCTGAGGTACCCAAGGAAGACAAGGATAGTGCTGCTATGGGTGGTGGTATGGGTGGTCTAGATTATTAGAAATTTGGAGACCTCAATACCAAAGCAACGGCATTGTCTGCAAACAATCTTGATTCCTTCATACCTGATTCACTTGATTCAAGTCATCTAGGTTTTAACCACAGTTTTGACGTCACATTACTCCAAATGATTGTGAAAGGTGTTTCCATCACATTCCTTGATTGCTCAGCCTGAAATTCTTCAATAATGAGTTTGGAGCTCTGATCGGAAGCATTTTGTATATGGAAATCTAGTCTCTGACTCTGTCATCTATGGCTGGCAGATAATTCCTGTAATCAATACATGTAATTAGAAACTCAATTTGTGTACCAATGATCTCTTCACGTGGAGCAAAGTCTTCTTTTATGATACAGAGTACTGTCAACTTATTAGAAGAGTTCTGATCCTAGTTCTCGCTCTATATGTAAGGTATATGCATCTGTGGCATGTGCGTGTAGAATAGAATCGTGATTTGTGCTGTCTACTATAAAAAAGTATGGCCAGCGAAAGTATATGTGGCGTGGGTGTCTATAATCTAATTCTGATTCATTGGGCAGGCTATCTCAAGGTCATGGCAACCTATGCATCTGTAGCGTATCTGTGTAGAGCTTAATTGTTATACGGGATGCTTGTTCGCTGGTTACTCAAGAGTTCTACCGTTATATGGGTCTCATTTTACATTTGCCTGGGAAGCTTTGATTTAGGTATTGATGATGTAATAGACATGGATATTGCTGATCTGTCCCTTATGTGCCAACTCAATATGGTATACAGTGTCCAATCACGCAAAGAATTAAGGCCATTTCCCTTCTCCTTTGAGTTTCTAGTATGCATCCTCGCTTCTAGCTCGATTGTTGTTGCTGTTCTGGACATCAATGCAGCCAAACAGGGTACGTCCTTGATACGAGCACTAAAGCTCGTTCGACGATTAAATGTTAGGTGATACCATTGTCTCCAGGTTCTTTCTGTAGTCTTCATCCGGTATTGTATGGCAGCTTTTGGGGCTTAGTGCGAGTTCTGTCGAATCTAGTATTAGAAAAATGAAATTTGCAAGGGTATTGACTTGTCATATTATAGTTATTCATTCTCCTAGAGCATGTCTGTCGTATTCAAGCTTTTGACTAGAGCAAAGCTTGTTTAGTTTTGTCACGTCACGCAGCTGTTTTGAAACCAGCAACTTAGAGTCAGGAGAAAATAATTTTCAAATGGTACTTGATGCTGAACGTATTTAATCTTGATTGGGAAGTTAGGATTTTTAACTACCTCGATGGAGCTTCAAAAGTCATTGTGGGTCTACATTTATAGGCGAATTATGTGCGTGCCTCTTTTATTAATCTGACCAAAGCAAATTTGTCTAGGTCTGTCTGTCATCATGTGGTGGTTCTGGAACTGGGATTTCGAGGTCAGGAATAAAATTTCAGAGAGCAATTGATATTGAAATTGTGAAGGTTTAATTGCGTCCATGGAGATTTTATTCTAAGTCACTGAGGGTGTACAACTGCTCTAGACTAACTAGACAGCCAAGTGCGGTGGTTGTAAAATCTATACGAGCAAAAAAATCTGTATGAGCATATGTCGGGACATAGCAAGCAAACTGCACATGAAGTCAGTCAAGATTAGGCTGAAGATGATGTCTGTACTGAGGTGATATAGTTGATAACAGGCAAGTGCACAGCAGCTACCTAGAATACATAAGGTAAGTTGAGGTTGAAGGGAAGCTCTTGAGCTGTTTGTAGTGCGGATTATTGTTTTGGAAATCTGTATGAGCATATATCGGGACATAGCAAACTGCACATGAAGTTGGTCACGATTAGGCTGAAGATGATGTCTGTAGTGATATAGATTGATGACAGGCAAGTGGACAGCAGCCACCTAGAATACATAAGGTTAGTTGAGGTTGAAGGGAAAGCTTTTGAGCTCTTGGTAGTGCGGACTATTGTTTGGAAGACGATATAGAATGTATTAGAAACGGAGATTTGGAGGGGATTAGACATGCTGGTTTTACAATAGGTGGTCAGAGTACAATGTGATACAATGTGGGGTGCTGAGCAGATCACTGTAAGTTTCCTTAGAACATACATATACTAAGAGTGTCTTATGGTCATTTGATCTTTCACCGAAGTATTGAGATGATGTTGTATTAAAACATAATTTTAATAGGATACATATCTAGAAGAGTGTTTGATGGCCACTCAGTCTTTTCCGTAGACATTTGGTCTTTCATGCAGACAGTAACACGACAGTTTGTATTACAATATACACAGTGTTTTGTGGCTATTTGATCTTTTACACAGGCATCATTGGTAACAATTTTTTTACTAAACACAACTATTGTTGATATGAATCATGAGAAATATAAAGAATGACAAAAAATTCGATACAATGTGGGGCTGAGCAGATCACTGTAAGTTTTATTAAAACATACATATACAAGACGGTCTTGTGGTCATTACGGTCATTTGATCTTTCACAGAATATTGACACGATGTTGTGTTAGAACATATATTTAGTAGAACATATATCTACAAGAGTGTTTATATCGCAGAAAGAAGTTTTGAAAAATTGAAGTTACTTGAAATATGATTGAAAAAGAGCGTGATGAAAAGTGCTTGTATTGCAATTTGCAAAAGAATATGGAGGGTGAGGGAATTCCCCTCACGTTTATCACCTCCTTGTTTAAAGCATTAGTTTGAATCACCTTGAATGTGGAGCTTCTAAAATAAAATGTGCTCCCCAACTAAGAAGTCAAGAATGTGGTAAAGCCTTGCCTTGAAACTTCTCAAATACAATGTGCTCAAGAACTAATCAATTAAGAATACGATATGACACATCAATGTGCTTGATCTTTGGATGATAGAGCAGATTTTTAACCGATGCAACAACACTTATGCTACATTATGTAAAGTAGGCAAATGTTGGGGCATGCTCATGTCATGAGCCAATGTAAAAAGTCAGTCTTTACAAGCTTCTATGGTTACAACATATTCTATTTGTGCTATGGGGGATGACTATACATGTTTTAAAAAATGAGAACTAGAAAAAGCACCTCTTTTCGTTTCTTCCACAGTCAACATATTTAAGAGCATATTTAAGAGTTAATGAATCTAACAATGGGTGCATCACCTCTACACAAGCATAGATACTTAACTTTAGTGCCACTATGGTATATCAATATCATTTTGATTGCATCTCTCCAAGTTTGAATATTTGTGTGCTCATGATTCTTAATGCAAATGCAATGTTTTTAATGCTAGCTACTCTAGCATAAATAGGACTATCAACAACAAATTGGTAAGGAATCTTGGCCATAACTTTTTTCTCATCAAATTTGAAACAATTTTCCTTGCGTAGCTTCACATATGTAGGCAACAATGTACTTGTATATGCATCTTTTACTGCTATTATGACTAATTCTCATGCAAGGGATATGTTGCTCACCCCAAAGTTATTGAAGGTTTGAGTTAAATTTTTATTCAAAAGTGATAAGTTTTTAATGTTTTTTATTGATTATTAGCATTCACCAACATAAAGTATCAAGCATATCCAGTTTCTATATGAGAGAATGGTACTCATCACCTCTAGAATAGTCTTGAATCTTCATGAAAGCATCAAACTTTTGATATAGTCTGCATAGATCCTATTTGTAAGATCTCCATTGAGCAAACAATTCACATATCCATTTGAAAATCTTGAGCAATGGATAGAAGAATTCTTCAACGTCAAATCCACAAATATTTTTACAAAAAGTCATACTATATAGTTTGGAGAAGCACACTATCTTAACTTGTAAAACCCATCTACAAACGGATTTTCGAGTACCATTCTTGTGATCCGAATTTAGCTTACTTTTCATGGAACACTCACACTGCATGAGGGTGAAAGCATGTTAATGTGAACACTTTTTAGGACTATTTACCACTTTTAAGCATGTCACAATTTACCTATTTCAAAACCTGTTTAAATAGCAAAAAACTAAATTCATAATGTCCTCTACTCGACGTACAATCATTCATGTGAAAATGATTTTTGAATATTTTCATTACTCATGTGAAACAAGGTGGCTTGCGGGGTACCATGACTTGAACTTCGACATTAATTGTCATTACTCGTCACGTCTTGCACAAGGTGGCTATCCATGGAGTCTGCGCTAGTGGAACATAGAAGATCTGAGCGAATTCGTCAGTCGCGAGAGAAATCTACCATAAATGAAGCTGTTCCATCAGACAAAGGTGAAGCAGAAACACTAGGAATGAGTATGAGGAGATACAAAAAAGTGCAAAGCGTGGGTTTGCATCTAGCATCAGATGTATGCGTGCATCATTTAGGTGCTTGCATGGCTAGGAGTATTTTTGTTGGTTCTAATGTAAGAGCTCCTTTTTTCAGTAGAGGAGAGATGTCATCCATTAGGAGTCCGTCGTTGAAGCGAAAGCAATGGACTAGGTAAGTCCCTCCTTGATTCGATTTATTCAGCTCATTAGTCAACGTGCACCTTTTAATTGCATTTATGACCAATAACTTACCTTGTTGATGCACATGGATACATCCAACATATCCAAAAGTGCTAAACCACAACATATTCTGCCAAAAAAAAGAGGGATTCTACACCATGTAGGGTTTGTCTATCGTTGGTGTAGATCCAGGACTATATCAGAATAATTGATTAGCGAGGCAAATTGTTTGTCCATGTTTAAAGTAACTCAAGTGAAGGGAAAAATGAAAGTGAAATAGGCCAGAGTTCTATGATGCACTGATGGTGTTGCATCAGGTCTACCAGGAGATACCGATAAACTACGAGTCGTCTATACAACTTGCTATAGCTTTTGCATTCGAAAACTACACCACTGCTCAGACATTAGCAAATTTGGCTATGTACCAAGTGGCATGGGTTGTAGGTGCAGAAGCATCTGTTCAGAGACACAAGAAGATGGGTACGTTGCAATTGAAGATGCAAAGGTTTTACATTTTTTTTGAACGATGATGCTTCATTAGTTTTAGAGCCTTTGGATGCCGACTTGCAGGAACAGAAACAAGATTTGAGTTACATGTTCCACAGGGTATGGTAGTTGCTGCCATTAGGCAAGTGGAGGTTACTAAGATTATATTTACATTAGAATTGTTAATTGATCGTGAAAAGATTAAGTTGGATGGCGTGAAGCTTGCTTTGGATCAAGCCAAGCTATCGAAGGCAGCTGAGTCTAAAGTGACTACAACAGTCATTGAGATGAGAAAAAAGTTACAAGCATCTCTAGAGGAATTGAAATCTAATGTGGGAATGTCTCATGAGAGGAGGATTCAGTTGGAGACGCAAATTCAAATATATATTGTTAATTTAGAGCTGTTAGGGGTTGAATCGGATGCGAACAACAAAGTGCTTGAATTAGAGGTAATATTTAGTTTTATTGACATTGATTCGAGGATTTTTGAAAGGCTGAATACTCATTACCTGGATTGTTACATATGCAAGATGATTACAAGTTGCATGAGGATCACCTCAAGAAAGTGAATCGACATTTACCCTTTGTAAAGAACATGTTAAGCATGATGGAGTCACATGACTTGTCACCATGCAACCATTCATATCATTACATTTGCCTTGCAGCACATTGTCGTATATGAGTCAACTATTTGGGTGAATGTGGTACTGATATACCACAACATATGCGAAAAATGTTCTCTCGATTCTTTGCTGGTGGATTAAAATTTGACAGAGGTAATCTTGTCATGTTGATTAATTATAGATTCTTGAGGCTTTTGAAGTACCAAACATATTAAAAATATTGCTTTTTATCCATGGATGTGGCTTCTTATTGATTTTTGAGTCTAAGTTATTTCTATCTGCAATTTTGTGAATGCCACTAATTAGCTAGCTAGCTAGCTAGCTATATATATATATATATATATATATATATATATATATATATATATATATATATATATATATATATATATATATATATATATATATATAGATAGATAGATAGATAGATAGATAGATAGATAGATAGATAGATAGATAGATAGATAGATAGATAGATAGATAGATAGATAGATAGATAGATAGATAGATAGATAGATAGATAGATAGATAGATAGATAGATAGATAGATAGATAGATAGATAGATAGATAGATAGATAGGTAGGTAGGTAGGTAGGTAGATACGTAGGTAGGTAGGTAGGTAGATAGATAGATGGATAGATATAATTAGCTATCTATCTATCTATCTATCTATCTATCTATCACATTATTAATTAGTTATTATTAAGTAGCTAGTCCTTGGTTAGTTGTTTGTAATTAGTTATTACTAATTAGCTATTATTAATTAGCTTGTTACTAGTTAGCGATTACTAAGTAGCCGGTTCTTGGTTAGTTGTTTGTAACTAATTAGCTTGTTATTAGTTAGCTATTACTAAGTTGCTAATTCTAGGGTTACTTGTTAGTAATTAGCTACTACTATTTAGCTTGTTACCAGTTAGTTATTACTAAGTAGCTATTTCTTGGTTAGTTGTTTGTAATTAATTATTACTGATTAGCTATTACTAATTATCTTGTTACCAGTTAGCTATTACTAAGTAGCTTGTTCTTGGTTAGTTGTTTGTAGCTAGCTATTAGTAATTAGCTATTACTAAGTAGCTGCTTCTTGGTTATGTTTGTAACTAATTAGCTTGTTACTAGTTAGTTACTTGTTAGTAATTAGCTAGTTACTTGTTAGTTAATTGTTACTAGTTGCTGATTCTGGGTTACTTGTTAGTAATTAGCTATTACTATTTAGCTTGTTACCAGTTAGTTATTACTACATATCTAGTCCTTGGTTAGTTGTTTGTAATTAGTTATTACTAATTACTTTGTTACTAGCTAGCTATTACTAAGTAGCTAGTTCTTGGTTAGTTGTTAGTAATTAGTTATTACTAATTATCTTGTTACCAATTAGCTATTACTAAGTAGCTAGTTCCTAGTTAGTTGTTAGTAATTAGCTATTATTATTTAGCTTGTTACCTGTTAGTTATTATTAAGTAGCTAGTCCTTGGTTAGTTGTTTGTAATTAGTTATCACTAATTAGCTATTACTAATCAGCTTGCTACTAGATAGCTATTATTAAGTAGTTGATTCTTAGTTGTTTGTTAGTAATTAGCTATTACTAAGTAGTTCTTTACTAATTAGCTATTACTAAGTAGCTATTACAAATTAGCTATTACTAATTAACTATTACAAATTAGCTATCGTTAATTAGCTATTACTAATTAGCTATAACAAATTAGCTATTACGAATTAGATATTACTAATTAGCTATTACAAATTAGCTATTAATAACTAGCTATTATTAATTAGCTATTATTAATTAGCTATTAGGAATTAGCTATTATTAATTAGCTATTATGAATTACCTATTACACGTTAACTATTATGACTTAGCTATTATGAATTACTTAGCCATTACAAATTGGCTATTATGAATTAGCTATTACTAGTTAGCTATTACTAATTAGCTTATTATGAATTAGCTATTACTAAGTAGATAGTTCTTGTTCAGTTGTTAGCAATTAGTTATTACTAATTATCTTGCTACCAATTAGCTATTACTAAGTAGCTGAATCTTCGATAGTTGTTAGTAATAACACTACTCTTGTTGGTTTCATTGTGCTAAGCAATTGATCATACCCCAATTGGAACAATTACCAACAATGCTGACTGCATACAATATGGATCTTGGGATAAGTGAGAATGTTGGATACACACCATTTGCTAAAAGTAAGACTTATGCCCAATCTTCAACATCGAAAGAGAGAGACAATATTCCATCATTCCTCCAAACCCAGTCTACAATGGATGGAGAATGCTCTTGATCCAGTTCGCAACTCGGATATTCATCTAGCTACTCACAACTCTATAGTTGATAAAGAGGTTCCTCTTTCTATCCACATGCCTATGACTTGTCCATTTGAATCTAGTCTAGGGTTTTACGTTAACCTGGATGACATCCCCCAATAGGATCTTCCTCCAGTCTAATCCAGATACTCATCCAAATCAAGTTCTCTCTTCAAATACTGATCTTTCAAAGCAAGTTCCTCTCCCTACTAATAATCCCGTTGTTTGTTCAAACAAATATCATTTGCAAAATCCAACTTTTGATCCTAATTAGAGTCCAAACAAGAATTCCACAACATTTGAAACACACTTCAACATTACACCATCAAGTTTAAGTTGTTCATGGGTTAGCACCCTTTTCACAATTGCACCTAAAACCACTGTGTTCTCCCTTCCCGTGCTCTGACTCAAAGAAGTTCCATATCATAGTCATGCTTGTTAGCCTTGGATATCTGCCTACAAAGTAAAATGGATGTTTAGCTTTAAATTGAGAAGCTTCACCATCTAACCATACCCAATGTTGGCTTAATTCAAGGTTTAGCTCTCTCAACCATTCCCATTGTAGTTGGAAACAATGCTGCACAAAAAGGGTGTCATGCTTCTTGTCATCGGATATGAAGAAGTGGATTATCTTTTTAGAATGCTCTCCAAAAATGTGATATGCACAAAAATAGTTATCTGTATAGACTATTGATATATTTAGGTGGTGATGTGTGTGAACACTCTAGGACCATCGGGGCACTTTTGTCCTTCTTTAGGAGGTTTTTTCCCTCGGTTGGTATATATGCTTATTGCCCTAATGGGATACTTATTTTTGTACATTCTAGTGCCAATACATTCAGCATTATGTCCTCCAAGATTCTTCTTCTTCCTTGTGCTGTTTGCATGCTTCCCCAGATGTCTAACTCCAACAATTGGTAGCAGAGCAGGTTGTCGCTTCATCTAGGGTGTCATTGACACCTCTTCAGTTGCAGTCTCAGAATCGCACGAGTGTTACCGTTAGTGTCCATGTGAAAGGCCAAATGGCCACCAGACACTTCTTTGTATATATTCTTTAATTTAAAATATAATGGCTTGGTCAATTACAGACTGTAAGTTGGACCGCTTCTCCAAGGCTGGCGACTAAGGTGGTGACCAAGGCATAGACCTTAGCATACCTTGTCATCCAAGTCACCGGAGTCACCATTGGCTGCACGCGAGGGAGGACCTCAAGGATCAAGGAATATAGAGGTTCTTGGTACTTCCCGGGAGGTCACCCATCCCAATATTGTTCCCCCCAGAGCTCGCTTAACCGTGGCAATCTCTTGCCACTAAGCTACACTCTTGTGGTGTCTAAAGAAGGGAAAAGACTAAGGTTGACATTACCTTGACCAAGTTTTGGTCCCTCAAAGCTTCATTCTTTGCTTTAAAAGCCTATTTCTGAAGCTTTTTGGGGTGTCTTTTGGAGCCATTTTGGAGTACTTTCACACATACGTCTCTTCACACAGGTCCAAGAACATCAAGAAGAGTGTTCTTTGTACTTCTCTGACAATAAATATCAACCTTTGGGGCTGTGATTTTCATCCACACTCGTAAAACTTCAGGTGTCTTGAGAGGTTTTCAGTTTTGGTGGGAGAAAACATCAGAGTTGACAAACACTTGCAGGTGTTATTGGCTAGTTTTTGGGTTGTGCATTCATAGTTTCATTGTCATTTTATTGCATATCTTGAGAACATACACATCATGTACGCTTATATGGATACT